>CM038677.1:706328079-706715880 GCA_021605205.1 Aegilops longissima
AGATAACTTAAAAATTTAAAACTGATTGCTCAAACTTTAGCAACTTAGCTTTTACATCGTTTGCTTCCGTAAGGCGAAACTTCCTTGAGCGGCGCTTGGTCCACACCATTATCTTCTCCTTTCCCCGGCAAACTTGTGGGCGAGGGAACCTTCCTTTCTTTGAGAAAGAGAAAGAAGAGAAAATAAAGATATGGAGCCTTACGGCTCGTTATTACTTACCGGGGGTAGGCGCTGCATGTCAGATAACGCATGCAAAAATAAAGTAGAAAGCATGAAATTGACAAGATGTGCGGAGCACATGAGCTTTACTTATGCACGGGGTCGCGCCGGCCGTACAAAGGATTACATGCAACATCGGCAAGACTTGTACAAAAGGTGGTTGCGGAACAGGTTCGGCAACCGCGCCTCTGAGTAAAACTTACGAAGATGCTCAATGTTCCAGAGTTGCTCACCGGAATGCCATCTTCGGTCTCAAAGCGGACAGCGCCAGCCTAGTGACTCGTTTCACCGGTAAGGGCCTTCCCACCGGCATCAACTTGTTGGAATTCTTGGCGGACTGAGCAGCGAAGAACAAGGTCGCCTTCCTCGAGACTCTGGCATTAACTGCGGCTATGGTAGCGGCGCAAAGCTTGCTGGTATCGAGCAGCTCATTCTAACGGCTGAAGACGGTCCTCCTCAAGGAGCAGCGCGTCATCTTATCGCAGCTGCTCTTGCTCAAGCTCATCATAAGCGAGCACTCGAGGTGACCCGTATACGAGTTACGTGGGGAGAACGCCTCGCTCCATAGACTAGAGCAAAAGGTGTGCGGCGATGGCTCGATTTGGCGTCGTCTGATCGACCAAAGAACCACCGCAACTCCTCAATCCAGTTCTTTCCGCACTTGCGTAGCACAGTCGAAAGTCTTGGTCTTGAGCACAGGCAGCACTTGACATTCGCCCTCTCCGCTTGACCGTTACTTCTCGGATGAGCAACGAAGCGGCAGATCTTGGCGCCAAGATCTTGGGCGTCTTGCATGAAGGTGCGGCTCGTGAATTGCATGCCGTTGTCGGTGATGATCTGTTAGGGATCCCGGCGGCAAACAATCGATTTGAAGAACTTGATCGCGACCGTGCTGTCACCTTCCTCACTACTTCCACTTCGGCCACTTTGTGAACTTTTCGATTGCAATGTACAAGTACTCAAAGCCCCGACAGCTTCGGGGAAAGGGGCCAGGATGTCGAGCCCCGGACCGAAAATGGCGGGGATAAAGGGATCGTCTGGAGAGCTTGAGCTGGCTGGTGTATCTGCTTGGAATGGGCCGCACGCTTCACACTTGGTTACTTGTGCGGTTGCATCTGAGGGCTGTCGGCCAAAAGAAACCTTGCCGGAACAGCTTTGCGGCAAGTGCTCTTCTTGCGCCAATGTGGTGACCACATATGCCTTCATGTATCTTTGCCAACAGCTTTTGTCCGTCTTCCCGGTGAATACACTTCAATTTCACGCCGTTGAGTCTTCTTACATGCGATGTGTTGTCGACAAATTGGTACATACTTGACTGCCGGGCTACTCTTTCCGCTTCTTCTTGCTCTTGGAAGTTCTCTGTCTGAAGAAGCGGACAATCTCTTTGTGCCCATCTTTGGAGCTTGCGGCTCGACAACAAGGACTAAAGGCACATCTGCTGCTGCGGGAACATCCGCTTCTATAGCGAGAACCTGCGGCTCATCCGGAGCTTGATGTTCCCCGGCAAGCTTGCCGGAGCAAAACTTGTCGGGAGCGTCTGCTTCAACGGAACAAACCCTACGGCTTGCCGGAGCAGACTGCTCCTCAGCACCCTTGGTGTTGATCTTGAGGACCTTCTTGGCGGCGGCTTCGGGGAGCTCTGCCGGAAAATAGTCACCAGAAATCAACTTCCTCTTCTTGTTCTGTCCAGTTGATGGCGTTACAGACGGTTGAGTCAGTTTGAGCACAAAGATCCCTGGTTCCACAGGTAACTTAAGTGCGGCGCACTTCGACAGGCCATCGGCAATATCGTTCTGAGATCTTGGAACATGTTCCATCTGTAGGCCGTCAAAATGCTCTTCTAGCTTTCTCACTTCATCAACGTAAGCTTCCATCAACGGACTCTAATAATTCTTGTTCACTTGGCGGACGACAAGCTGTGAGTCACCCCTGACAATGAGCTTCTTGATCCCAAGGTCTGCTGCGATCCTGAGACCGGCAAGCAAACCTTCATACTCTGCGGTATTGTTCGTTGCTTGCTCCTTGGGAAAGTGCATCTGGACCACGTACTTGAGGTGCTCTCCGGTGGGTGCAACAAGTAGCACGCCCGCACCAGCGCCTTGCAGCGAGAAGGCACCATCAAAGTACATCAGCCACTCTTTGCTTGCTTCCTTGACGGGGATACTCGTTTCTGGAATTTCTTCATCTTGTGTTGGCGTCCATTCTGCTATGAACTCCGCCAATGCTCTGCTTTGGATAGTTGAAGTGCTCTCAAACTTGAGGCCAAAGCTTGACAGTTCCAGTGCCCACTCGAAAATCCTGCTGTTGCTTACGGATTTTGCGGTATCCTCTTCAGAGAAAGCAGTGACGATCGTGATCTCATGTGCTTGGAAGTAATGGCGCAGCTTTCTCGAGGCCATGAGAAGGCGAAAAGCAATTTCTGCACACGAGTACCTTGACCTAGCCCCTGCGAAGGGAACCGACAAAAGTAAACTGGCGCTGCACCATTCTTTTTCGCATCTTCTCACGCAGCGTCTGCGCAGATCCATCTTTGTCGGGACCAGAGCTTGCCGGTGAAGTCCCCTGCTTGTCGCTGGATGCATCTGCCGTGGTTGCTGGCTCATCATCCGCCTCCCTCTCCGCTACTAACACAACACTAACCACTTGATTGGTTGCCGCTATATATAGCAGCAACTTCTCTTGTGGCTTAGGTGCGACAAGTGTTGGAGTGGAGGACAGGTATCTCTTTAAGTCCTGCAGTGCAGCCTCCGCTTCCGGAGTCCATTTCATTGGACCTGCCTTTTTCAAAATTTTGAAAAATGGCAGGGCACGCTCAGCAGACCTAGAGATAAACCTGCAGAGAGCAGCTACGCAACCGGCAAGTCTTCGTACATCCTTGACGCTCTTTGGTGCTTCAATCTGCTCCATGGCCTTGATCTTGTCGGGATTGGCTTCAATTCCCGCCGAGACCACGAAGAACCGAGAAGCTTGCGGAGGGACTCCAAACACACACTTCTCGGGGTTAAGCTTGAGGTTGATCTTGCGCAGATTTGCAAAGGTTTCGTCTAAATCTTGAATCAGAGTCGCCTTGTCCTTGCTCTTGACCACTATGTCATCCATGTAGGCTTCCACATTTCTGTGTATTTGCGGCTCAAAAGCGTCATGGACTACCCTTGCAAATGTTGAACCAGCATTCTTTAAACCGAAAGGCATCCGTACAAAACAGTATGTGCCACATGGGGTGATGAATGCGGTCTTCTCCTCATCCTCTTCTGCCATGAAGATATGATGGTATCCTGAGTATGCATCAAGAAATGAAAGCAAGTCACATCCGTCCGTGGAGTCAACAATCTGGTCGATGCGCGACAAGGGAAATGGGTCTTTGGGACAAGCTTTATTGACATCGGTAAAGTCGATACAAAGCCTCCATTCCCCGTTTGCCTTGCGTACGACTACAGGGTTGGCCAACCACGTAGGATGGAGCACTCCTCTGACAAGGCCTGCTGCTTCCAATTTCTTGATTTCTTCTGCGATGAATTCTTGGCGCTCCACTGCCTGCTTCCTGACTTTCTGCTTGACGGGCCGTGCATGAGGACAGACGGCAAGATGGTGCTCGATTACTCACAGGAACACGGGGATGTCGGGACGGTTGCCACGCAAATACATCGACGTTCGCCCACAGGAAAGCAACGAGCGCGCTTTCCTATTTAGGGTCGAGAGTGGCACTGATGGTGAAGGTACTGAAGGAAATATGCCCTAGAGGCAATAATAAAGTTATTATTTATTTCCTTATATCATGATAAATGTTTATTATTCATGCTAGAATTGTATTAACTAGAAACATAATACATGTGTGAATACATAGACAAACAGAGAGTCACTAGTATGCCTCTACTTGACTAGCTCGTTAATCAAAGATGGTTATGTTTCCTAACCATGGACAAAGAGTTGTTATTTGATTAACGGGATCACATCATTAGGTGAATGATCTGATTGACTTGACCCATTCCGTTAGCTTAGCACACGATCGTGTAGTATGTTCTTGTTGCTTTCTTCATGACTTATACATGTTCCTATAACTATGAGATTATGCAACTCTCGTTCTACGGAGGAACACTTTGTGTGCTACCAAGCGTCCTAGCGTGGCTGGGTGATTATAAAGGTGCTCTACAGGTGTATCAAAAGTATATGTTGAGTTGGCATAATTCGAGATTAGGTTTTGTCACTCCGATTATCGGAGAGGTATCTCTGGGCCTTCTCGGTAATACTCATCACCTAAGCCTTGCAAGCATTGTAACTAATGAGTTAGTTATGAAATGATGTATTATGGAGCGAGTAAAGAGACTTGCGATGCGAGATTGAACTAGGTATTGGATACCGGCGATCGAATCTCGGAAAGTAACTATACCGATGACAAAGGGAACAACATATGTTGTTATGCGGTTTGACCGATAAAGATCTTAGTAGAATATGTAGGAGCCAATATGAACATCCAGGTTCGCTATTGGTTATTGACCAAGAATAGTTCTAGGTCATGTCTACATAGTTCTCGAACCCGTAGAATCCCTTGCAACAAGGTTTCGATGATGCGGTTATATTATGAGTTTATGAGTTTTGATGTACGAAGGAGTTGAGTCCGGATGAGATCGGGTACATGACGAGGAGTCTCGAAATGGTCGAGGCGTAAAGATCGATATATTGGACGACTATATTCAGACATCGGAAGGTTCAGTGATTCGGGTATGTTTGAGTCTGGGGAGTTCTGGGAATACGGGGAAGAGTATTGGGCCTTAATGGGCCTTAGTGGGAAGGAGCCGGGGAGGTGGCGCCCCTCCCAAGCCAGTCCGAATTGGACAAGGGGTTTGGGCGCGGCCCCCTCTCCTTCCTTCTCCACTTCCCCCCTTCTCCTAGTTGGACTAGGAAAGAAGGAGTCCTACTCCCGGTGGGAGTAGGACTCCCCTGGCGCGCCCTCCTCCTAGGGCGGCCTCCTCCTCCCTTGCTCCTTTATATCTGAGGCGGGGCACCCATGACACACAAGTTGATCTACGGATGGATTCCTTAGCCGTGTGCGGTGCCCCCGCCACCATATTCCACTTGGTCATATCGTCGCGGAGCTTAAGCGAAGCCCTGCGCCTGTGAAGTCATATCGTCGTGGAGCTTAGGCGAAGCCCTGCGTCGGTGGAGCATCATCATCGTCACTGCGCCGTCGTCTTGTGGAACTCATCCCCGACGTTTTGCTGGATCGGGCCGGGGATCGTCATCGAGCTGAGCGTGTGCTGAACTTCGGAGGTGTCGTGCGTTCGGTACTTGGATCGGTCGGATCGTGAAGGCGTGCGACTACATCAACAGCGTTGTTATAGCGCTTCGCTTACGGTCTATGAGTGCGTGGACATACACTCTCCCCTCGTTGCTATGCCATCACCATAATCTTGCGTGTGCGTGGGAATTTTTGAAATTACTCGTTCCCCAACAGTACCACCAGTGCCATCCTCCTTGGCGGACACCTTCTTGGTCTCTGGTGGAGCTGCCATTGTCTTCTTACACTTGCCGGTGGAGCTCGATGGTGCGTCCTCGACGGTAGCGCAGCACTCCGAAGAGGTGCGCTTGCCGGAGTGGGCATCAGAACTCTTGCCGGACTTGGTCTTCTTCTTCGCCCGGGGCTTCAGCGGCAAGTGACTTGCGATCATTGCGGCTGCTGCTTCCGGTAGATCTTGTCGGCGCGAGATAAGAGCATCCTTCTTGTCGCCAGGGCAGAGATGACACTTATCGGGCTGGCATCTTCAGCATGTTGTATGCATAGTGAGAGGCTGCCATGAATTTGGCGAGTGCTGGACGGCGAGTATCCCATTGTAAGGCAATGGAAAGTCGACAACGTCAAAGTGACCCTCTCGTCCTGAAGTTCAACTTCGCTGCCAAATGTCACCGACAGCGTGATCTTTCCTTCGCTTGCTCCTTCTGGATTGATTCCTTGGAATGTGCGGTCTCTTGAGCTCGCCATCGAGGGATCTGGAGTTTCGGAGTACCGCGGAGGAGATCAGGTTCAAGCCGCCCCGCCGTCAACTAGCATCTTAGTGACCTTGAGGTTGCGGATAGTTGGTGAAACCAACATCGGCAAGCACCGACCGCAGATTATGCGATCGGGGTGGTCCTCAATATCAAAGATGATAGGCGTGCTAGACCATTTCAGAGGCTTGCGTGACTCGACGGGTGGTTACTGCGCATTGACTTCCCGCACCTTTGCTTGAGCTGGCGGTGTGAAGTATGCAGAGAAGCACCGCCGTCAACGCACAGGACCTCTGTGGCTTTCTGGAACTCCTGCTCATCGGTCTCGTCATCATCCATATCTTCATCGTCGTCATCATCTTCATCCTTGTCGCGGCCGCGGGGAGGTCTGTCTCCTTGCCCCTGCTTGGCCTTGCCGCGGCGTCCTCCTCGGCCGGGGCGTTTCTTGTCGGCTCCTCCAGCACCTTCCTGGGCCTTCTCCTTGTCGCGTCGCTCGTATTCAGCCTTTTGCTGCCGAAAAGCTGCTCGACCTTCTTGCAGCTCTGGAGGTCATGGCCCTTGGTGCGGTGGATCTTGCAGTACTGCTTGTTGGTGCCGTCCTGCTTGTCGGCGACCGCCACAACCTGGTAGTTGGTGCCTGCGGCAATCTCCTCGCCGGAGCCACCAGTTTGGCTTTCTTGGCGCCACCTCCGTTGCCGGACTGCTCAACGACTAGCACATCTTTGCCTTTCTTCTTCCTATTGTTCCACCGCCGGTTTTTCTTTGCGGGGCAGCCTCCTCACTGCTCAGATCCTCCTGCATGTATTCTCTCCGGGAGTTTCCTCCTTCCTCAAGACGTGCACACTTGCCGGCGGGGCATATAGCTCAGCGGCGTCTCGATCTTGCACATCGCCATCTCCTCCGCATCCTGCGGTTTCTTGCGTTCGATGGAGCGCTGATTACTGGCAGGGTGGACATCTGAGATGTTGTGTTGTCTGTGGCTGAATCTCTGAATGTACTTGCTAGGGCTCTCCTTCCTTCCGGGCGGCGAGATGAAGGTCGCTCTCTTGGCCATGAGGCTTGTGGCGCTGTAAAGCGCCGACAAACTGATGGCATAGGTCTGCCAGGAGGATATGGAGTTGTCCGGCAAATGCATGAGCCGAGGATCGACATTGGGCTTGAGCACCGGCGGAAGTAGTTGGCGGGATCTTGTCGTCCGCCCCGGCAGCTTGCACAGCGATGGTGTAGATCTTGAGGAACTCCGACGGATCGACTTGCCGTCGTACTTCTACGAATACGTCGGCTTGAAATTCTTCGTCTTTGGGCCACTAGACTTGCCGCAGCTCACGAGTGAGCAGGGGCAACCTACGCGCACGGCAAGTCGCTGGTTCCCCTAGTGCATGCATGTCGACAGAGGGCCCGGTAGCGCTGGTCCGATTAACGGCGTGCTTCTCTTGGCCTTCGATCACGAGTTGAGTGTCTTCTTCCTGTCGTTCGTGAAGAACTTGGCGCTGATCGCGACGAGCTCGTGGATCTGATGATGCGGTGGAGTCATTTGTCGAGGTGGATCTGGCGGTCGGCGATCTTGGCCTTCGGGTGGAGAGTGCATGGTGGTTGCACCCCACGGTTTAAATCGCCATCGGCTCGTGCTGGCAGTCCTGCGCGGCAGCGATGTACTCGGCTGCCGCGAGTGTCGCCGTTAGCAAAGCCGATGAGACTACGAATGGTGGCCCTCCATTCATCGATCGTGTCTGCCGTTGGAGGGTAATCCAGAGCAGTTGAGCTCGCGCCAAAGCTTCGCTGGAGTGGCGGGCGACGATGGCGAACTGCGCGAGGCGGGATATGCCGGACTTCTAACTATGTTAGAAGGGCAGTATCCGTCGAGCGGCCGATGCCTGCTTCGTGCCAGCATGTTGGCGTGCATGCTGGTCTTGAGCACCCGAAATCCACCAGCTCGATCTTGGTCCAGCGAGCGTATGGTACTTTGTGAATACCATGGCGCTATCGGTCCCGCGCCTCCGAGATGGGCGCGGTGCATGTCTGGACGCCGAGTCTGCGCAGCCTTGTCCTTGGACCTGGCAGCACCGTGGGCTCCCTCGTCGATGCCCGTTCTTCCGCCGGCGTCTACCCCACCACCCGTTTGCTCCGGTGGTGGTGGGATCGACGTGGACGGAACATCTGCCGCCGAAGCCTTCTTCTTGGGGCATGTCGATGAAGAAGATGAAGATCTAGCTTCGTGTGAGCGTCGGATCAGGTTCACACAACCTCGGCGCCCCTACAGCACGCCAAAGGTGTCGGGAAGCTGATCCACGAACACCTATGGGACGGCGGACCGAGCCCCTTTCGGTTGGCGGGGGCGAGAGATCGCACGAAGAGCGGATCGAAACACGAGCAGTTTACCCAGCCGGAGCTCTCCGGAGATAACACTCCCTCTGCTGCATGTGCGAGTGTATTGAGTTCTTGCTCGGGGCGCTGAGTGCTACAATACACACTAGCTGCTAACGAGACCCGGCGTGAGTGTTTTTTGCCTTCCCCCTTCTCCGTTGCGCATGGGCCTCCTTTTATATGCTAAAGGGGTCTCCAACAGGTGTAGCGTAGACAAGGGTAAAAATGGAAAAGAATTGCGGTTGGTACAACTACACACTGATGTATCATACCTAACCGACGGCGGGGGACAAAGGCATTAAATGCTCGTCTCGTCGCCCAAATAGTGCAAAAGGGACCATCGGGGCGCCACGCTTGCCACGATGGCAATCTTGTCGGCGTCGCTTGCCACAAGACCGCCGGACGCAGACCTCTTGCCCGCGGCGCTGGAAAGGTCGAGCGACACGTTGGTGGATGTCTGGAGCCTTGGTACTGAGTGGTAGTTTGTCGTGGCAAGCGCCTTGCATGATCGTTGTCTTGTCGCGTCCGGAAGCTTGTCGCTCACGGGCCTCGCCCGAGACAGCGTGGCAGCGTCGCGGCAAGTTCCTTGAGATGCCTTGGTTGGCCTTCCCGGCAAGCTCCTCTTGATGGGGCCTTGTCTCCTTGGCTTGAATACTTTGTTCTTGAATGGCTCCAAAGGAACCACGGAGGACCTTGGCGGTCACCCGGCAAGCCTTGCCGCGGGGTGCTGCAACTGCCCGTGCACAAGTTTGGGATACTAGGGTACCCCTACTCTAGTACACCGACATGTTGTTCTAGGACAAATAGTTGATAAGAAATTAAATGTTATTCATTGTGCTCGTTCTAGGAGAACTAAATTATGCTACTACTGAACAAAATTCTTAGTAGTGGTGTTTGCTTATGATAAATTCAGATCTTACATTGTTGATTCTAAAGTTATTGTTCACACCGATCATGTTGCTATAAAATATCTTATGGAAAAGAAAGATGCTAAACCTAGACTTATTAGGTGGGTTCTCTTCTTATAAGAATTTGATTTGCATATCACTGATAGAAAAGGAGCTGAGAACCCCGTGCCTGATAACTTGTCTAGGCTTGAAAATATTCTTGATGACCCACTTCCTATTGGTGATAGTTTTCCTGATGAGCAGTTAGCTACAATAAATGTTTCTCATAATACTCCTTGGTATGCTTATTATGCAAATTACATTGTTGCTAAATATTTACCACCTAGTTTCACATACCAACAAAAGAAAAAAAATCTACGGTTTAAGACATTACTTTTGGGATGACGCACATCTTTATAAAGGAGTAGATGGTATTATTAGACGTTGTGTACCTGAGCATGAACAGGAACAAATCCTACGGAAATGCAATCTGGATTTTATTGGCCTACTCTCTTCAAGGATGCTCATAAGTTCGTCTTATCTTGTGATGAATGTCAAAGGATAGGTAATATCGGTAAGCATCAAGAAATGCCTATGAATTATTCACTTGCTGTTGAGCCATTTGATATTTGGGGATTTGATTACATAGGACCCTTTCCTTCCAATAATGGGTATTGTCGTGGAATTGTCACGGCAGATGTCCTCATGAAAGGACTTAGTCGTAGGGCCATCGTACGGGTTTACCTAGAGGGTTAAAGCGGATACAAGACACGGAATTATATGGTTCGCCCCTTCGATGAAGGTAAAATCTCGTCCGGTTGTGATGTGATTGATATGGTTTGGCGACTAGGGAGCAATAGCTTTGCCTTAGCCTCGAATCCTCTGTCCCTAACTTCGCCACTGGTCGTCCCTTATATACGGGTTGGCCTTCGCCGGTCTCTGAGTCCCAATCCGGTTCATACAAGAGTCCGGCTTGATCTCTCCTTTCTTGTCTTACAACACAAGCTACAATACCAAGGCGGTTTACATACATGGACTTTAATTCGCCTCTGGGCTCCAGGCCTCCATATGGGCCTGAATCATGAACGAGGGTAAACCGGCCCTTCCGGGGGCGGTTCACACTCAGTAGTCGTATCCCCAACATTAGGCCCCAGATTGACTTGAACCGGTTCATGTTAATCTTCATACCTTCAGGAAACTCTTGATCTCTTTTCACATTTTGTAAAATGCCAGCTGTTTGAACCGCCGTGATGTCATCTTCCGATCCGCGTGTCAGGGCGTCCTGATGTCATCTTTAATAAAGAAATCCAAACAGTAAGATTCCCTGCATTTAATGCCATTCCGGAAATCGAGGCGCTGCGCACCGCCGCTTTTGACTCCTCGATTCTCGCCGTTGATTGCTCGGCTCCTTATAAATAGACCGGCCGCCTCTGTCTCTTCTTCTTCTTCTCCTTCCTCGACGCGCTCCAGTCTTGAAGCTCCCGTCGCCTCCGACCTTCGAATAACGTCAACGCGGGCCGCCCGCATCGACCTGACCGTATCATAGTATTCGGCGCTCCCTCGGCTTCGCTCATCGTAAGGTCCTTTTCCAAACCCTAGGTCCCATCGTAGATCTTGTTCATCCCGCAGTTTATCTCGTGTTCTTCACACCTGCTACGCCATGGCCGTACGGCTCAGCCGTAACGCTCATCCTGTGCAAATGGCTGCTTTCGCCGTCCATCCGACTCTATGCATCTTCCCCTTTTCTGTTCAGATCCTTTATTTTAACATGCCTGAACCTTCCTGCGCTGTACGAGGTTTGCACAAGTCGTAGAAATTTTCCTTACTGAACTCCGGTAGATCTAGATTACTTTCATTCGCGTGGGAAACCTGTTTCTGTCTACACTTAGTAACTTTTTTCAGCTCTGCCTCCTTTGGCGGTTTAACTTTTGATAGCTAACCCGTCACTCCATTAGTCCTCAGTTAAACCGGAATGGGAAGCCGGCTGCTGAATTGCCGGTTTAACAATATCTGCCACACCTGACCTGCTCAATGGTGAACCGTTTTCTTCCTTTCTTTCGCAGCTTTAGTCTTCCGGAATGGCTCCTCAATTTTCCGCTTGCAACTGGGTCCGGTCCAGAGTCACTGAAACGCAGCTCAACGACTATGTCACCACTGGCGGTTTGGCTCCAAAAAATGTCCTCCATTGGCGTGTTCCGGAGGGCGAGTTTCCTCCCGAGCCGCGAGCAGGAGAAGTAATTGTGTTTATGCAGCACCTAGACCGGGGGTTCTGCCCGCCCGGTTCAAAATTTTTCCGGGACGTCCTTGCCAGTTTGCAACTCCATCCTCAGGATATCGGCCCGAATTCTGTGTCGAACATATGCAACTTTCAAGTCTTCTGTGAAGTCTATCTTCAAGAAGAACCATCTGTGGAGTTGTTCCGGGATTTTTTCCATTTGAACCGTCGCACAGAATTTTCTGATGGTCCCAACACGGAACTGGGCGGCGTTTCAATCCAGAAGAGGAAAGAAGTCGATTTTCCTCACGCCAAGCACCACAGCCATCCAAAGGATTGGAACCAAACCTGGTTCTCTGCGGAACACTGCTCTCGCTAACGAAAACCCCTTGCCGGGTTACCGCTCACCGCTCAGCAACCAGCATCCACGCCTTCACGCTTAACCGCCATGAACGGAAGAACTTCACACCGCAAATAATCAAGCTCCGAGCTCTAATGGCCAATGGCTTAACCGGCGTAGATCTTGTGCGTTGCTGGGTTTCTTGGGGCGTTTTGCCACTAAGCCGCCGGCCCGGATTGATGCACGAGTATACCGGCAGCCTCAAAGATCCTCAAAGGCGTCACGAGCTGCCAATAACTGAACAGGAGGTCACCGAGATCGTCAAGAAGATGCTCGATGAGCCAATCTCCGTCTGCAGCCTAACCGGGTTGGCTCCATTTTGTGCCGCCAACAAACCGCCGGCGGTAAGCTTTACTCACTGCCTTTTAGGCTCGTAATACTCTGTTGATATACGCTAATCCTTGTTACTTCTCAGGCTGACAGCTCCTTCTGGAAACGCACCAAACCGGTTCGGGCGCCGCGTGTAAAGTCCAAGGCCACTAAGAAAGCAGGCAAAAAGAAGACCGCCGAGTCCTCTGATCCGCCGGAGGACGAAGAATCAGAAGCTGAGGTAAAACTTGACACTTACAAGGAAGCCGCCGTAAACCGGCTTTCCGCTTTATGTTTCTTCCTGCATATGCTTGGCCCCTTTACAATTTTTTTTTACTGAAAATTTTCTTCCCAGATGATCTTTGAAGCCGGTCATGCCGACCTGTTGAGGTAATCTTACTTTCTTCCGAATCCGATCTTGCGCGGTTAAGAGAATTAAATCGCGCCGTCCGGAAAGTGAAAAATATCATTCCTGTGCTTACTTGAATCCAAATCTTTCCTTGAAGACACAAAGAGCTGAAGAGCGCCGTACAACCCGCACAATGCCAACGGATTACCTCATCCGGTTTACCAGACACACCAACCCGGAAGCGTCGTCCAGAGGTGACTTGCTCTCCTGAAAAGCGTTATCCCTTAAAAGGTTTCTTCCGATGTCCTCTCAATCCGTCTGACCCGAATTATCAGGCCTCTTCCAACTCGTCTGGCGGTTCATCCACCACACAACTGCCTCCGCTGAACATCGCCGCAGGGTACGTAATTGCTGTCCGTCAATTTGATTCACCATCACCTTGGTCAATTTGTCTTGATCCAATTCTGAATATTGCAGCACCAAGGCTCGCTTGAGCAAGAAAGCAAAAACTCTTGATCCTACTCCGGATGTTGATCCGGAAAAAACCCCAGAACAACCACACGAAAATCCTGAAGCCGCCAAGGAAAGATCTGGCGAGTTGTACAAAGACGATACTGCTAACCTGCCAGAAGTTGAACCGGAGGTCCAAGTGGAAACCTCACAGCCTGCTCCATCAAACCCGCCCGCCGAGCGGGTCGTGACTGTTGAACCGCCGATCCAAAGCAAAACGCCATCAAGCCCAAACAAGACCGCTGAAAATGACGATGTTATTGTGACAGGTACTGGCTACACTGCTCCTAGCCAACCGGTCGCTTTAGCAAAGCACGGCATCCAAGAAAGTTCCACTACTATGAGCAAAGACAAGGGGAAGACTGATATGTCAGCTTACGACAACTTCTCTGCCCAAGAGCTTCATTCCGGCTTTCTAAACCGGCTTTACACAAGCCGTGACTTTGAAGCCGGTCTAGTAAATCGCATGAAGGACCGCTATGAGGTAATGAGTTGACCTTTCTTATATTTTAACTGCATAGTAGTCCCCAAGGGTCGGTTTAACGTTGCAAAGTTAAACCGGGACTTAAGGTGTTTCTCTTCATAGCAAATTGAGACCAACTAGCCATTAGCCCCCAAGTGCCAAGTTGAATACTTGTATTAAGCTTGGGACTTGTATAATGAAACCACTAATATGCTTCCTTTGTCATCGAATGAAATACACCAAAGAAGCTGTGCAACTCAAGGACCTTCAAACAATCTGAAACCCAAATAGCGAAGCCACCAAAGCCAAGGATGAGCTAAAACTGCCACGACCACCATGGAACAGCTGAAGGAGTGGTATAAACCGAAAGCGGGTCAATCGGGACACCGAGAAAGCCGGTTTAATAAAGCGGGCGGAGGAAGCTGAGGCGGCCCTTAAACCGGTGATCAAGAACTTACGGACTCAAGCGCCAAGTGCATGCCATGACCTCTGCCGTCTTTGGTAAGCAAATTTACCTGAATATGCTCGTGTTTAGTGCTTCCGCGGTTTAACTTGAATTGTCTAAACCTGGTGTAGGCAAGCGTATTGCTCATCTGGCTCGGCGTGCGGAAAAAGCTCAAGGCTTCTTACACCTGATTGAGCAGCTATATACCGGCGCCAGCGGGTCATATGCGCCACCATCAGATGACAACACGGCGCCCCCTCGATCGAGAGACGCTGGACCGGCTGTCCATGATTCCGGGGCAGCTTGAAGAGATGAAGCGATCCGCAGCCCGGGCTGGCACCCTACTGGCACTGACTCGTGCCAAGGCGTGGATAGCGGATCTTGATCCGGCTGACATAGCCAAAGGATTTCCCAGCGCTCAAGAGAACGGTGACGCCTTTGATAACGACGCCCTGAAGCGGATTACAAAGGAAATGCGTCCGTTGGCGAGTCAATTGGCCGCTGAAGCCAATCTGGAGGTTCACCGCTCTTTTTATGACGCAAACAACAAGCGGGTGGAGTTTGTCATCCCGGAAGTGCAGAGCCTTGTTCCCCCAATCCGTAAGCACACTTACGCTCCTGACGTTGATCCGGCTGAGCTGATAAGTGAAGAAGCTGTCTTTCAGGCCTTAACCCGGATTGACTGGTCCACCAATGACTTCCGGGCTTCGGGTGAGGAAGAAGAAGAAGCTGAACCGACGCCAGGCGCCGTTCCCTCTACCTCGCGCCAACCCGGTGAAGCAGCATAATTCGTCAGACCGGGTGATGTAACCAAAGCTTCAAGGCACAACTCCATATGAAACGCCGGGCCTCCGAAGGCCTTGTAATAGGATAGTGCTTTATTTTGAACAATGCCGGTATAACCTTAGTCTGTAAACTTTTGCATGGTGGTGCTAGATTCGTTGGTTTTTGTAGTGAATCCTGCAACATATTTTGCCTGCAATTACAAGTTCTTAAACCGCCATGGCGGTTTACGCCTCTAGCCAAACTAATACCAATATATTTATATGAGAAAATACCAAGGTATACGATCAAAACTATGTGATACGAACATACCTGCCAGTATCAGGCACACAGTTGGCTTTAGCCAATCCCGAAGTGAAGTCCTTATAAACCATCACCGTCAAAGGAGAACAGTCCCTGTGTGTATAAGGACGATTTACCGTGTAAATCGTGTCGGGCATGATAAGCCCCCTGTTACTCCATAATGGGATGTTAACAGCAAAATTAAACCAGAACAAAAATCACCAGCTTAAAAATGTACTGAATTCGGACAGCATAAACCCGGTTTAAAGAGTTTTGTCGGTTTAAGAAGGCCAACAAAAGCCAAATTACTGGCATAAAGACCACATGGAAGCAAAATCAATGAGAAAAATCACTTTGCAAGAAAAGGCTGTACTGAGCCGGATCAGATGGTGTTACCATGGTCGGACAGGACCAAGCCCCCTATATGGTGTAGCGATGGTTCAAGTCAGCCAGGTCCCCAACTGAACTCGTGGCATGATGCCGATCAAATGGCATTGCGATGGTTCGGGTTCGACCAAAGCCCCCAAGTGACTCTATGGCCTTAGGCCGACCAAGAGGTGTGACTGGTTCAGACGTGACCATGCCCCCAAATGATCTGATGGCGTTCGCCTGCCAAGAGGTGTTGCATTGGTTCGGACACGACCAAGCCCCCAAATGACAAAAATTTCTGAAAACGAGGCCAAGGGTTAAACCGGAGGCCGCTTCACGGCAACATCTCCATGTACCCGAACCGGTCTTTTATCTGTAGCAGATACCCCGCCGTAGCCGAGGATCCGGTTTATTGCCTTTATTCATAATATATACATTGTCTTGATATGTACATAAGTGGAGCCAATGGCTCAAGTATAATAAGGTCAAGATGAGCTATGTTCCATGGCTGTTGGTCTCTTCCTCGACGCGGCGTGAGTCCTTTCGCTCTCGAACATCAATCAGATAGTAGGACCCGTTGTATAGATTCTTGCTGACCACAAAAGGCCCCTCCCAAGGTGGGGATAGCTTGTGCATATCTTTCTGATCTTGAATGAGCCGCAACACTAAGTCTCCTTCCTGAAAGGTTCTGGTTTTAACCCGCCGGCTGTGATACCGACGAAGATCCTACTGGTAGACCGCCGAACGAGCTGCTGCCATATCGCGCTCTTCGTCCAGTCGAGCCAAATCATCTTGCCGTGCTGCCTCGCTATCTGCCTCAACATAAGCTGCTACCGAGGCGTAGTCGTGACGGATATCACTGGAAGGACTGCCTCGCTCCATAGACCATAAAGAACGGCGTGTATCCGAGTGGATCGGTTGGGAGTAGTGTTTATACTCCATATCACCGATGGTAGCTCTTCCATCCAACAACCCGCGTCCTCTCTAAAGGGACCATAAGCCGGGTTTGATACCTTTCAAAATTTCCTGATTAGCTCGTTCCGCTTGACCATTGGATTGCGGGTGGGCTACGGAAGAAACATCAAGCGGATGTGCTCGCTCACAAAATTCCTTCATAGCTCCTTTGGATAAATTGGTGCCATTGTCCGTGATGATACTGTGTGGAAACCCAAACCGGAAAATCACCCGCTTGATGAACTGAACCGCCGCGGGCGCATCACACTTGCCAACAGGCTCGCCTCGACCCACTTGGTAAATTTATCCACCGCTACCAACAGGTGGGTATTTTTGTCCTTGGACCTTTGAAAGGTCCAACCATATCCAGCCCCAAGTCGCAAACGCCAAGTAATTGGAATCATCCTCAATTCTTGGGCTGGCACATGAGCACGCTCGAGAACTTTTGGCAACCATCACATCGTCGACCAGATCCTCCGCATCAGCATGGGCAGTCAACCAATAGAAACCATGGCGGAATGCTTTTGCCACCAGGATTTTGAACCGTGGTGACCACAATCCCTTCATGAATCTCTCGCAATATCTCACAGCCCTCTTGAGGGGACACACAACGCTGAAACGCCTCGACACACCGCGACGGTGCAACTCGCCATTAACAATGGTCATAGACTTAGACCGCCGAACTATCTGCCGGGCCAACGCCTCATCCTCCGTAACTTCGCCCGGTTCATGTATGCCAAATAAGGAGCGCCAATCCGAATGACATGCAAGGCCGCCACCAATTGGGCCTCCGGATCAGGATAGCCAAATCAATTTCATCAGAAGCTTAATCGACGGTTTGTGCAGCACATCAAGGAAAACGCTAGGCGGGACGGTTACGCTGGGAACCCAGCCGGCTCAAAGCATCACCGCCGTTCTTCCGACGATCCACATGGTCCACCTGATATCCTTTAAAATGTCCTGCAACAACATCCACTTCCCGACGATATGCAGCCATGAGTGGATCTTTGAGTCCCAAGTACGGATACTTCTTTGGGCCACCAAGTCCGAGTCACCAAAGCATTTAACCCGGCTGAGATTCATTTCCTTGGCCATCCGGAGACCATGGAGCAAAGCCTCATACTCAGCTGCATTGTTAGTACAAGGGAACATTAGGCGGAGAACATAACAGAACTTGTCACCTCGTGGGGAAGTTAATACGACTCCAGCCCCCGAGCCCTCCAATTGCTGGACCCATCAAAATGGATGGTCCAATAGGTGTGATCCGCTTCTCTTCCGGGCGCTTGCAACTCCGGTCCAATCATTAATGAAATCCACAAGTGCTCGAGACTTTACGGCCGTCTGGGCACATACTTTAAACCGTATGCCCAAGTTCTATAGCCCACTTAGCAATCCGCCAGCCGCTTCCGGTTCAGTATGATATCGCCCAAGGAGCCGAATCGACCAACGTGATGGGGTGCCCTTGGAAATATTGCTTCAGCTTCCGCTTGCCATAAAAACTCCATATACCAGCTTCGCCAATGTGGATATCTTTGTTTAGATTCGATGAGAACCTCGCTGATGTAGTAAATCGGCGCTGAACGGATACTCCTTCCCCGCCTCCTTGCGCCCACCACAATGGCTACACTCACCGCCTCGGCATTAGCAACAACATACAACAGAGCGGCTCCCTATCAATAGGGGCAGCAAGAACAAAGCGGGTTGGCCAGCTGCCGCTTTAAATCCTCCAATGCCTCATCAAGCAGCAGAGCCTGCATTTAATTGATCCGTCTTCTTCAAAGATCTGGTACAAAGGAATGGCCTTCTCTCCTAGGCGACTGATAAACCGGCTTAGCGCAGCAATCCGGCCTGCCAAACGTTGGACATCGTTGATGCACTTTGGCTTAGCTAAGGAGGTGATAGCTGTAATCTTCTCCGGATTAGCCTCAATCCCCCGGTTGGACACGAGAAAACCCAACAATTTGCCCGCCGGAACACCAAAGACGCACTTGGCCGGGTTGAGCATCATCTTGTACACCCGCAAGTTGTCAAAGGTTTCCTTTAAATCCTCAATCAATGTTTCCTTCTGCCTTGATTTCACCACGATATCATCCACATAAGCGTGCACATTATGGCCGATCTGTTCATGCAAACAATTCTGTACGCAACGCTGATAAGTTGCTTGGGCGCTCTTGAGCCCAAAAGGCATGGACACATAGCAGAAGGCTCCAAAAGGGGTGATAAACGCCGTTTTCTCCTGGTCCTTAACCGCCATCTTAATCTGATGATAACCGAATACGCATCCGTAAAGCTCAAACGCCACAACCCGCCGTTGCATCAATGATCCGTCAATGCGGGAGGGCGAAAGGATCTGCTGGACAAGCTTTGTTAAGATCTGTAATCCACGCACATGCGCCAAGTGCCATTCTTCTTAAGGACCAAAACCGGGTTAGCAAGCCACTCTGGATGAAAGACTTCAACGATAAACCCTGCTGCCAAAAGCCTAGCAACTTCTTCTGCGATGGCCTTGCGCCTTTCCTCATTAAACCGGCGAAGAAACTGTTTTACCGGTTTGTACTTCGGGTCAACATTAAGAGTGTGCTCAGCGAGTTCCCTCGGTACACCTGGCATGTCAGAAGGCTTCCATGCAAAAATGTCCTGATTCTCACGGATGAACTCGATGAGCGCGCTTTCCTATTTAGGATCCAGGTTGGCACTGATGGTGAACTGCTTGGGCGAATCGCCGGGCACAAAATCAACAAGCTTCGTCTCAGCCGCCGATTTGAACTTCAAGTCCGGATCATGCTCTGTAGTTGGCTTCTTCAAAGGGGTCATATCCGTCGGATCGACATTATCTTTATAATACTTTAACTCTTCCGTGGCACAAACCGACTCTGCGTAAGCCGCATCACCTTCCTCGCACTCCAGAGCGATCCGGCAGCTCCCATGAACCGTTATCGTTCCTTTGTGACCCGGCATTTTCATCTGTAAATAAACATAACAGGGCCGTGCCATGAACTTAGCATAAGCCGGCCGCCCAAAGAGGGCATGGTAAGGGCTTTGAATTTTCACCACCTCAAATGTCAACGTTTCTGTTCTGGAGTCATGCTCGTCTCCAAAGGTCACCTCCAGAGCTATCTTACCGACCGGGTACGCCGACTTACCAGGCACCACTCCGTGAAACATTGTGTTGGATGGCCTAAGATGCCTATCTGTTAACCCCATACGCCGGAAAGTCTCGTAGTACAGGATGTTGATGCTGCTTCCTCCATCCATAAGAACCTTGGTAAACTTGTACCCTCCTACCTGGGGTGCCACCACCAGGGCTAACTGACCCGGATTGTAAACCCGGGGAGGATGGTCCTCTCTGCTCCACACAATCGGCTGCTCGACCAGCGAGGTAATGCGGCGCAGCCGGTTCAACAACACTGACCGCCCGCTTGAAGTTTTCGGTCTCGTCGGTCCAAGCTGGTGGTAAAGACGTGGTACTGCCCACCATTCAACCGCTTTGGGTTGCTCGATAACCCGACCGCTGCTGTTGTTGATTGTAGCCCCTTGGTTTCGACTGTTCGATTACCTTGATTATTCTCGATTGCCTTGCCCGCCGGATTACCACGAATCCGGGCGAATTTTCTCCATCAGAATCCGGGCGGACCTCGAACCGCCACCGGCCCTTGATCATACGGAAAGAGTTGGAGTTTTTGAACTCCTGCATAATATAACAATCCTTCCAAAGGTGGTTCGCCGGTACCTCCTTCGTCCCATGCTTCGGACAAGGTTGATTCAATATGAAATTCAAACGATCCGGATTGTGACCGCCCCGGTTTGACTGCTTACCCCTGCGCCGCTGACCCTTGTCCTGCGCGTTGGTGTTGGCCACAAAGCCCATGTTGCCGTTCGCTTTACGCTTGTTCCCTCCATTGCTCGCGAATGATGCTCCCGCCCCGGAGTTGCCGCTCTGTTTTCCTTCCCCACTTCATCATTCTCAGATTCGGGATCCTTGGTACTATCGTAATCAGCGTATTTTACCAAAACGCCCATTAGAGTGCCCATGTCATGGCAAAAACACTTCATGCGACTCCAGCTTCAATTTCAATGGCTCGAACCGCAATTGGCTTCCAAGGTCGAGGATCGCGGAATCAGGGTTGATCCGGTCTGAAGAATGTAAAACTTCCGAAACGCGGCGCACCCAATGGGTTGTAGACTCTCCCTCCGCCTGGACACAAGCTGCCAGATCCACCACAGACATGGGCTGTTTACAGGTGTCTTTGAAATTTTGGATGAACCGGGTTCGCAACTGGGTCCACGAGCATCATTGTGAAGTACTTCGCACATGCGGCTTCATCCACGTCTAGCATCTCCATGGCCTGTTGGGGAACGTAGTAATTTCAAAAATTTTCCTACGATCACGCAAGACCATGGTGATGCATAGCAACGAGATGAGAGTGTTGTCTCGTACCCTCGTGAGACCAACAGAACGAAGCGTTGACGCAACGAGAGGAAGTAGTCGTACTTCTTCCCGATCCAACCGATCCAAGTACCGAACGCGACGGCACCTCCGAGTTCTGCACACGCTCAGCTCGATGACGCCCTCGAACTCCGATCCAGCCGAGTGTTGAGGGAGAGTTTCGTCAGCACGACGGCGTGGTGATGATGATGATGTTCCACCGGCGCAGGGCTTCGCCTAAGCTCCGCAACGGTATATTCGAGGTGTAATTTGGTGGAAGGGGGCACCGCACACGGCTAAGGAATCGATCTCAATGATCAACTTGTTTGTCATGGGGTGCCCTCTGCCTCTGATATAAAGGAGGGAAGGGAGGGGCTGGCGGCCACCTATGGCTGCGCCTGGGAGTCCTACTCCCACCGGGAGTAGGATTCCCCCAATCCTAGTCCAACTAGGGTTTGACCAAGGGGAGAGGGAGAGAGGGGGCGCCACCCCTCTCCTAATCCTAATAGGACTAGGGAAGGGGAAGGCTGCGCCAGCATAGGGCCCCTTTTCTCTTTCCCTTAAGGCCCATCAAGGCCCATTGACTCCCGGGGTTCGGTAACCCCGGTATCTCGATAAAATTCCCAATTTCACCCGGAGTGATTCCGGAGTCCAAACATAGGCTTCCAATATATCAATCTTTATGTCTCGACCATTTCGAGACTCCTCGTCATGTCCGTGATCTCATCCGGGACTCCGAACAACCTTCGGTACATCAATATCATATAAACTCATAATAACTGTCATCGAAACTTTAAGCGTGCGGACCCTACGGGTTCGAGAACTATGTAGACATGACCGAGACACCTCTCTGGTCAATAACCAATAGCGGGACCTGGATGCCCATATTGGCTCCTACATATTCTACGAAGATCTTTATCGGTCAGACCGCATAACAACATACGTTGTTCCCTTTGTCATCGGTATGTTACTTGCCCGAGATTCGATCGTCGGTATCCAATACCTAGTTCAATCTCGTTACTGGCAAGTCTCTTTTCTCGTTCCGTAATACATCATCTCACAACTAACACATTTAGTTGCAATGCTTGCAAGGCTTATGTGATGTGCATTACCGAGAGGGCCCAGAGATACCTCTCCGACAATCGGAGTGACAAATCCTAATCTCAAATATGCCAACCCAACATGTACCTTGGAGACACCTGTAATGTACCTTTATAATCACCCGATTACGTTGTGACGTTTGGTAGCACCCAAAGTGTTCCTCGGCAAACGGAGTTGCATAATCTCATAGTCATAGGAACATGTATAAGTCATGAAGAAAAGCACTAGCAACAAACTATACGATCAGGTGCTATGCTAATGGAATGGGTCATGTCAATCAGATCATTCAACCAATGATGTGATCCCGTTAATCAAATAACAACTCCTTGTTCATGGTTAGGAAACATAACCATCTTTGATTAACGAGCTAGTCAAGTAGAGGCATACTAGTGACACTCTGTAGGTTTATGTATTCACACATGTATTATGTTTCCGTTAATACAATTCTAGCATGAATAATAAACATTTATCATGATATAAGGAAATAAATAATAACATTATTATTGCCTCTAGGGCATATTTCCTTCAGTCTCCCACTTGCACTAGAGTCAATAATCTAGATCACATCACCATGTGATTAACATCGATAGTTCACATCATCATGTGATTAACACCCATAATTCACATCGCCATGTGACCAAGACCCAAAGGGTTTACTAGATTCAGTAATCTAGTTCACATCGCTATGTGATTAACACCCAAAGAGTACTAAGGTGTGATCATGTTTTGCTTTGTGAGAGAAGTTTAGTCAACGGGTCCGCCACATTCAGATCCGTATGTATTTTGCAAATCTATATGTCAACAATGTTCGCACGGAGCTACTATAGCTAATTGCTCCCACTTTCAATATGTATCTAGACCGAGATTTAGAGTCATCTAGATCAGTGCCAAAACTTGTATCGACGTAACCTTTACTTATTTAACTTTTGTCACTTCCATAATCGAGAAACATATCCTTATTCTACTAAGGATAATTTTGACCGCTGTCCATCGATCTACTCTTAGATCATTATTGTACTCCTTGCCAAACTCAGTGGCAGGGTATACAATAGATCTGGTACACAGCATGGCATACTTTATAGAACCTATGGCCAAGGCATAGGGAATGACTTTCATTCTCTTTCTATCTTCCGCCGTGGTCGGGTTTTGAGTCTTACTCAATTTCACACCTTTGTAACACGTGCAAGAACTCTTTCTTTGACTGTTCCATTTTGAACTACTTCAAAATCTTGTCAAGGTATGTACTCATTGAAAAACTTATCAAGCGCCTTGATCTATCTCTATAGATCTTAATGCTCAATATGTAAGCAGCTTCACCGAGGTCTTTCTTTGAAAAACTCCTTTGAAACACTCCTTTATGCTTTGCAGAATAATTCTACATTATTTCCGATCTACAATATGTCATTCACATATACTTATCGAAATGCTGTAGTGCTCCCACTCACTTTCTTGTAAATACAGGCTTCACTGCAAGTCTCAGATAAAACTATATGCTTTGATCACACTATCAAAGCGCTTATTCCAACTCCGAGATGCTTGCACCAGTCCATAGATGGATCATTGGAGCTTGCACATTTTGTTAGCTCCTTTAGGATTGACAAAACCTTCGGTTGCATCATATACAACTCTTCTTTAATAAATCCATTAAAGAATGTATTTTTGACATCCATTTGCCAGATTTCATAAAATGTGGCGATTGCTAACATGATTCGGACAGACATAAGCATCGCTACAGCTTGAGTAAATCTCATTGTAGTCAACATCTTGAACTTGTCGAAAACCTTTCTGCGACAAGTCGAGCTTTGTAGATAGTAATACTACTATCAGCATCTGTCTTCCTCTTGAAGATCCATTTATATAATATGGCTTGCCGATCATCGGGCAACTCCATCAAAGTCCACACTTTGTTCTCATATATGGATCCCATCTCAGATTTCATGGTCTCAAACCATTTCATGAATCTGGGCTCATCATCGCTTCCTCATAGTTCGTAGGTTCATCATGGTCTAGTAACATGACTTCTAGAATAGGATAACCGTACCACTCAAAGTGCGGATCTTACTCGAAGACCTATGAGGTTTGGTAGCAACTTGATCTGAAGTTTCATGATCATCATCATTAACTTCCTCACTAATTGGTGTAGGAATCTTTCGAACTGATTCTGTGATGAACTACTTTCCAATAAGGGAGAAGGTACAATTACCTCATCAAGTTCTACTTTCCTCCCACTCACTTCTTTCGAGAGAAACTTCTTCTCTAGAAAGGATCCATCTTAGCAACAAATATCTTGCTTTCGGATCTGTGATAGAAGGTGTACCCAATAGTTACCTTTGGGTATTCTATGAAGATTTCTCGATTTGGGTTCGAGCTTATCGGTGAAAATTTTTCACATAAGTATCACAACTCCAAACTTTAAGAAACGACAGCTTAGGTTTATCGCTAAACCATAGTTCATACGGTGTCATCTCAACGGATTTAGATGGTGCCCTATTAAACGTGAATGCAGCTGTCTTTAATGCATAACCCCAAAACGATAGTGGTAAATCGGTAAGATACATCATAGATCGCACCATATCAAAATAAAGTACTGTTATTCGACATTCGAACACACCATAATGTTGTGGTGTTCCATGTGGCGTGAGCTGTGAAACTATTCCACATTGTTTTCATTGAAGACCAAACTCGTAACTCAAATATTCATCTCCACGATCAGATCGCAGAAACTTTATTTTCTTGTTGCGATGATTTTCCACTTCACTCTGAAATTCTTTGAACCTTTCAACTATTTCAGACTTATGTTTCATCAAGTAGATATACCCATATCTACTCAAATCATCTTGTGAAGGTCAGAAAATAACGATACTTGCCACGAGCATCAACATTCATTGGATCGCATACATCGGTATGTATTATTTCCAATAAGTCAAGAGCTTGTTCCATTGTTCCGAGAACGGAGTTTTAGTCATCTTGCCCAAAAGGCACGGTTCGCAAGCATCAAATGATTCATAATCAAGTGATTCCAAAAGTCCATCAGCATGGAGTTTTCTTCATGCGCTTTACACCAATATGACCTAAACGGCAATTACACAAATAAGTTGCACTATCATTATTAACTTTGCATCTTTTGGTTTCAATATTATGAATATGTGTATCACTATGATCGAGATCCAATGAACCATTTTCATTGAGTGTGTAACCATATAAGGTTTTATTCATGTAAGCAGAACAACAATTTATTCTCTTACTTAAATGAATAACCGTATTGCAATAAACATGATCAAATCATATTTATGCTCAACACCAAATAACACTTATTTAGGTTCCACACTAATCCCGAAAGTATAGGGAGTGTGAGATGATGATCATATCAATCTTGGAACTACTTCCAACACTCATCGTCACTTCCCTTCAACTAGTTTCTGTTCATTCGAAACTCCTGCTTGAGTTACTACTCTTAGCAACTGAACCAGTATCAAATACTGAGGGGTTGCTATGAACACTAGTAAAATACACATCAATAATCTGTATATCAAATATACCTTTGTTCACTTTGCCATCCTTCTTATCCGCCAAATACTTGGGGTAGTTCCGCTTCAAAGGACCAGTTCCATTGCAGCAAAAGCACTTAGTCTCGTGCTTAGGTCTAGACTTGGGCTTCTTCACTCGAGCAGCAACTTGCTTGCCGTTTTCCTTGAAGTTCCCTTCTTCCCTTTGCCCTTTTCTTGAGACTAGTGGTCTTGTCAACCATCAACACTTGATGTTTTTCTTGATTTCTACCTTCACGATTTTAGCATCGCGAAGAGCTCGAGAATCTTTTCGTCATCCCTTGCATACTATAGTTCATCACGAAGTTCTACTAACTTAGTGATGGTGACTAGAGAATTCTGTCAATCACTATCTTATCGGAAGATTAACTCCCACTTGATTCAAGCGATTGAAGTACTCGGATAATCTGAGCACATGCTCACTAGTTGAGTGATTCTCCTCCATCTTTTAGCTATAGAACTTGTTGGAGACTTCATATCTCTCAACTCGGTATTTGCTTGAAATATTAACTTCAATTCCTGGAACATCTCATATGGTCCATGACGCTCAAAACGCCTTTGAAGTCCCGATTCTAAGCCGTTAAGCATGGTGCACTAAACTATCAAGTAGTCATCATATTGAGCTAGCCAAACGCTCATAACGCCTCGCATCCGCTCCTGCATTAGGTCTGTCACCTAGCGGTGCATTAAGGACATATTTCTTCTGCAGCAATGAGGATAAACCTCAGATCACGGATCCAATCCGCATCATTGCTACTAACATCTTTCAATACAATTTTCTAGGAACACATATAAAAACATAGGGAAGCAACAACGCGAGCTATTGATCTACAACATAATTTGCAAAATACTACCAGGACTAAGTTCATGATAAATTAAAGTTCAATTAATCATATTACTTAAGAACTCCCACTTAGAAAAATATCCCTCCAATTCTCTAAGTGATTGCGTGATCCATATCAACTACACCATGACCGATCATCACGTGTGATGGAGTAGTTTCAATGGTGAACATCAATATGTTGATCATATCTACTATATGATTCACGCTCGACCTTTCGGTCTCCGTGTTCCGAGGTCATATCTTATATGCATAGCTCGTCAAGTATAACCTGAGTATTCCGCGTGTGCAACTGTTTTGCACCCGTTGTATTTGAACGTAGAGCCTATCACACCCGGATCATCACGTGGTGTCTCAGCACGAAGAACTTTCGCAACGGTGCATACTCGGGAGAACACTTCTTGATAATTTAGTAAGGATCATCTTATAATGCTACCGTCAATCAAAGCAAAATAAGATGCATAAAGGATTAACATCACATGCAATCAATATAAGTGATATGATATGGCCATCATCATCTTGTGCTTGTGATCTCCATCTCAAGCACCGTCATGATCACCATCGCCACCGGCGCGACACCATGATCTCCATCGTAGCATCGTTGTCGTCTCGCCAACTATTGCTTCTACGACTATCGCTACTACTTAGTGATAAAGTAAAGCAATTACATGGCGTTTGCATTTCATACAATAAAGCGACAACCATATGGCTCCTGCCGATTGCCGATAACTCGGTTACAAAACATGATCATCTCATACAATAAAATATAGCATCACGCCTTGACCATATCACATCACAACATGCCCTGCAAAAACAAGTTAGGCGTCCTCTACTTTGTTGTTGCAAGTTTTACGTGGCTGCTACGGGCTGAGCAAGAACCGTTCTTACCACGCATCAAAACCACAACGATATTTCGTCAAATAGACTCCGTTTAACCTTCTCAAGGACGGGCGTAGCCACACTCAGTTCAACTAAAGTGAGAGAGACAGACACCGCCGGTCACCTTTAAGCAACGAGTGCTCACAGCGGTGAAACCAGTCTCGCGTAAGCGACGCTGTAATGTCGGTCCGGCCGCTTCATCTCACAATACCGCTGAACCAAAGTATGACATGCTGGTAGGTAGTATGACTTGTATCGCCCACAACTCACTTGTGTTCTACTCGTGCATATGACATCAACGCATAAAACCAGGCTCGGATGCCTTTGTTGGGGAACGAGTAATTTCAAAATTTTCCCACGATCACGCAAGACCATGGTGATGCATAGCAACGAGATGAGAGTGTTGTCTCACGCCCTCGAGACCAGCAACGGAAGCGTTGACGCAACGTAGAGGAAGTAGTCGTACTTCTTCCCGATCCAACCGATCCAAGTACCGAACGTCACGGCACCTCCGAAGTTCTGCACACGCTCAGCTCGATGACGTCCCTCGAACTCCGATCCAGCCGAGTGTTGAGGGAGAGTTTCATCAAGACGACGGCGTGGTGATGATGATGATGTTCCACCGCGCGAGGGCTTCGCCTAAGCTCCGCAACGGTATATTCGAGGTGTAATTTGGTGGAAGGGGCACCGACACGGCTAAGGAATCGATCTCAATGATCAACTTGTTTGTCATGGGGTGCCCTCTGCCTCAGTATATAAAGGAGGGAAGGGGAGGGCTGGCGGCCACCTATGGCTGCGCTGGGAGTCCTACTCCCACGGAGTAGGATTCCCCCAATCCTAGTCCAACTAGGGTTTGACCAAGGGGAGAGGGAGAGAGGGGGCGCCACCCCCTTCTCCTAATCCTAATAGGACTAGGGAAGGGGGGAAGGCTGCGGCCAGCATAGGGCCCCCTTTTCTCTTTCCCCTTAAGGCCCATCAAGGCCCATTGACTCCCCGGGGGGTTCCGGTAACCCCCCGGTACTCCGGTAAAATTCCCAATTTCACCCGGAGTGATTCCGGAGTCCAAACATAGGCTTCCAATATATCAATCTTTATGTCTCGACCATTTCGAGACTCCTCGTCATGTCCGTGATCTCATCGGGACTCAACAACCTTCGTACATCAATATCATATAAACTCATAATAAGCATCATCGAAACTTTAGCGTGCGGACCCTACGGGTTCGAGAACTATGTAGACATGACCAAGACACCTCTCTGGTCAATAACCAATAGCGGGACCTGGATGCCCATATTGGCTCCTACATATTCTACGAAGATCTTTATCGGTCAGACCGCATAACAACATCGTTGTTCCTTTGTCATCGGTATGTTACTTGCCCGAGATTCGATTGTCGGTATCCAATACCTAGTTCAATCTCGTTCATTGGCAAGTCTCTTTTCTCGTTCCGTAATACATCATCTCACAACTAACACATTTAGTTGCAATGCTTGCAAGGCTTATGTGATGTGCATTACCGAGAGGGCCAGAGATACCTCTCCGACAATCGGAGTGACAAATCCTAATCTCAAATATGCCAACCCAACATGTACCTTCGGAGACACCTGTAATGTACCTTTATAATCACCCGATTCGTTGACGCGTTTGGTAGCACCCAAAGTGTTCCTCGGCAAACGGAGTTGCATAATCTCATAGTCATAGGAACATGTATAAGTCATGAAGAAAAGCACTAGCAACAAACTATACGATCAGGTGCTATGCTAATGGAATGGGTCATGTCAATCAGATCATTCAACCAATGATGTGATCCCGTTAATCAAATAACAACTCCTTGTTCATGGTTAGGAAACATAACCATCTTTGATTAACGAGCTAGTCAAGTAGAGGCATACTAGTGACACTCTGAGGTTTATGTATTCACACATGTATTATGTTTCCGGTTAATACAATTCTAGCATGAATAATAAACATTTATCATGATATAAGGAAATAAATAATAACATTATTATTGCCTCTAGGGCATATTTCCTTCATGGCCATCTCGTAGCTTTCTATCCACGCCTCTGGAGCCAAGTCGGCAGTATAATTTGGCACCTTGCGTGGCCCTTAAAGTCCTTGGGCAAGCGACGCTATGCGAAAGCGGGACGAGGCAAGGCACCCCAAAGAGCCAGACGTGACCCCTGGTTCGAAGATGGCCGGACGAACCGGCGCGGGCGGATGATCCTCTGCTTGTGCTGCTAACTCGGCCTCCCTACGTGCCCTGGCGCGGTCCACTACCACTTGAGCATCTTCAAAGCCGCTTTGCCGGATTGTTGCCGCGAGGCGGACCACGCCTGCGCATTGCTTGATACGGCCGGTTCGTCGACGCTGCGTCGGCTATAGCTCCGGCTCGGGCGGGGTGGAGTGGATCCGATCCCGATCACTGTAGCACGCCTCTTGCTGAGCCAGGGCCGCCCCGAGGAGCTCCTTAACCCGGCGTGTCTCTACCGCCGTGGTGAATCGCCTTCAATTGAATCGCCCAACCGTGCCGCAGCCGCCACAAGATTATCCATCGGGTTGGAGTAGTGACCCGGAGGTGTCTGCACGGTCTGGGGCGCACCGGTATGATGGCGAGGTAGATCTACCACACGGGGCTGAACCGGTGCGGCCGTCCCAGGTGCTTCCGGCCGGTTTACCAACGGCGGCGGATTATCGTCCCGCTCTGGTATTGAAAAGCTCCCTACCCTCAAAAACTGAAGGTAAACGGGACCTGTACTTCCTTTTCATGACTTCCTGTGATGCGCTCTGGTCCAGCCTGAGCCTATAAGCCTGCGCATCCAAAGCGGCTCGTTCCACTGCCATCCGTTCGTCCGCGGCCGCCAGGTCCGCCTTAGCTTTAGTGATCTGTTCCCTCACCTTTGCAATCTCTGCGTTGTAGCAGGTCCTGATCCGTGGATTAGCTTCCGCCATGAGCACCGCCAATGCGTCAAAAGCTCGACAAAACTTGAGCGGTGTGGCGACAGGCCTCCGCCCGGCTGCCATCACGCTGTTGAACCGGCGACCAGGCGCCGCGTCAAGAGTGAAGCGCCTCCTGCGCATCGCCATGAAGACCCCAACCCGTTGGGTAGATCAAGGGGTCCGGAATACTCTCACCGTCGGAACAGCCCCGATCCGCCATCCTGCAGCTGGTACAAAGACTCGGTTTCTCCGCCGGCGATTCGTCGCCAGAGTAAACGATAGTTTCATCACCGACGCTGATCCGCCTCGAACCTCCGTGGGACGACTCCACGAAAACATGCTTGACCGCCGGTTTAGCCAGGGCAGGACTCTTCTTCGTCCGCTGAGCCGTCTCGACGAGGTCGGTGCAGACGTCCGGCCCAAGCCCTGACTCGCCAATCTTGCCGATGAACACGTGTATGCCGCCAAAGGGGACCCGGTACCCGTACTCAACTGAGCCGGCCTCCGGGGCCCAGTCCGCATCGTCGATGTAGAGCTTGCCGCGACGACTCTTAGTCATCCGGCCCACTGCATAGCCTTCGATTCCTTCGAACTTGCCCTCTAAGATCATCAAACCATCGTGCGATAGCCCAACGGTGGGCGCCAACTGTCGTGGAATTGTCACAGCAGATGTCCTCATGAAAGGACTTAGTCGTAGGGCCATCGTACGGGTTTACCTAGAGGGGTTAAAGCGGATACAAGACACGGGAATTATACTGGTTCGGCCCCTTCGATGAAGGTAAAAACCTACGTCCAGTTGTGATGTGATTGATATGGTTTCGGCGACTAGGGAGCAATAGCTTTGCCTTAGCCTCGAATCCTCTGTCCCTAACTCGCTGCCGGGTCGTCCCCTTATATACACGGGTTGACGCCCGGCCGGTCTACAGAGTCCCAATCCGGCTCATACAAGAGTCCGACTTGATCTCTCCTTTCTTGTCTTACAACACAAGCTACAATACCAAGGCGGTTTACATACATGGACTTTAATTCGCCTCTGGGCTCCAGGCCTCCATATGGGCCTGAATCATGAACGAGGGTAAACCGGCCCTTCCGGGGGCGGTTCACACTCAGTAGTCGTATCCCCAACAGGTATACTCATATTTTTGTTGTTGTTGATTATGTTACTAAGTGGGTGATATGTCCATTCTGCATCATGCTTTTATATTGATATTTATTGCATTATGGGCTGTTATTACACGTTATATCACAATACTTATGCCTTTTCTCTCTTATTTTACAAGGTTTACATGAAGAGGGAGAATGCTGATAGCTGGAATTCTGGACTGGAAAAGGAGCAAATATTAGAGACCTATTCTGCAAAACTACAAAAGTCCTGAAACTTCATGGATAATACTTTTGGAATATATAAAAAATATTGGGTGAAGAAAGCACCAGAGGGGGCCACCAGCCAGCCACAAGGGTGGAGGGCGCGCCCCCCGTCCTTGTGGGCCCCTTGGCAGGCCTCCGACAGCCATCTTCTGCTATATGGTGTGGTTTGACCTGGAAAAAAAATAGAAGGAAGCTTTCGGGACGAAGTGCCGCCGCCTCGAGGCTTAACCTGGGCAGAACCAATCTAGGGCTCCGGCGGAGCTGTTCTGCCGGGGAAACATCCCTCTGGGAGGGGGAAATCATCGCCATCGTCATCACCAACGATCCTCTCATCGAGAGGGGGTCAATCTCCATCAACATCTTCACCAGCACCATCTCCTCTCAAACCCTAGTTCATCTCTTGTATCCGATCTTTGTCTCAAAACCTCAGATTGGTACCTGTGGGTTGCTAGTAGTGTTGATTACACCTTGTAGTTGATGCTAGTTGGTTTATCCGGTGGAAGATTATATTTTCAGATCCTTAATGAAAATTAATACTCCTCTGATCTTGATTATGAATATGCTTTGTGAGTAGTTACGTTTGTTCCTGAGGACATGGGAGAAGTCTTGTTATAAATAATCATGTGAATTTGGTATTCGTTCGATATTTCGAGGAGATGTATGTTGTCTCTCCTCTAGTGGTGTTATGTGAACGTCGACTACATGACACTTCACCATTATTTTGGCCTAGGGAAGGCATTGGGAAGTAATAAGTAGATGATGGCTTGCTAGAGTGACAGAAGCTTAAACCCTAGTTTATGCGTTGCTTCGTAAGGGGCTGATTTGGATCCATATGTTTCATGATATGGTTAGGTTTGCCTTAATTCTTCTTTCGTAGTTGTGGATGCTTGCGAGAGGGGTTTATCATAAGTGGGAGGCTTGTCCAAGGAAGGGCAGCACCCAAGCACCGGTCCATCCACATATCAAATTATCAAAGTAAAGAACGCGAATCATATGAGCATGATGAAATATAACTTGACAACAATTCCCATGTGTCCTCGGGAGCACTTTGCTTTATATAAGAGTTCCTCCAGGCTTGTCCTTTGCTACAAAAAGTATTGGGCCACCTTGCTGCACCTTGTTTACTTTTGTTACTTGTTACTTGTTACGAATTATCTTATCACAACTATCTGTTACCGATAATATCAGTGCTTGCAGAGAATACCTTGCTGAAAACCGCTTGTCATTTCCTTCTGCTCCTTGTTGGGTTCGACACTCTTACTTACCGACAGGACTACGATAGATCCCCTATACTTGTGGGTCATCAAGACTCTTTTCTGGCACCTTTGCCGGGGAGTGAAGCGCCTTTAGTAAGTGGAATTTGGTAAGGAAACATTTATATAGCGTGCTGAAATTTACTGTCACTTGTTACTATGGAAAATAATCCTTTGAGGGGCTTGTTTGGGATATCTTCACCTCAATCTAAAAAGAAAGAGTTGCTCCTCAACCTACTGCACCTACTGAAAATATTTATTATGAAATTCCTTCGAGTATGGTAGAGAAACTGCTAGCTAATCCATATGCAGGCGATTGAACATTACATCCTGATATGCACCTAATCTGTGTGGATGAAGTTTGTGGATTATTTAAGCTTGCAGGTACGCCCAAGGATGTTGTCAATAAGAAGGTCTTCCCTTATCTTTGAATGGAAAGTCATTGACATGGTATAGGCTATTGGATGATATTGGATCATGGAACTACAACCGATTGAAATTGGAATTTCATCAAAAGTTTTATCCTATGCATCTGGTTCATCGTGATCGGAATTATATATATAATGTTTTGCCTCGTGAAGGAGAAAGTATCACTCAAGCTTGGGGGAGGCATAAGTCAATATTATATTCATGCCCCAATCATGAGCTCTCAAGAGAAATTATTATTCAAAAATTTTATGCTCGGCTTTCTCATAATGATCGATCCATGCTCGATACTTCTTGTACTGGTTCCTATATGAAGAAGGATATTGAATTCAAATGGGATTTATTGGAAATAAATAAATGCAACTCTGAAGATTGGGAACTCGATGAAGGTAAAGAGTCAGGTATAAAAGTCTGGTCGTGTTAAATCTTTTATGGATACCGGTGCTTTTCATGATTTTAGCACTAAATATAGACTTGACTCTGAGATAGTAGCTTCTATCTGTGAATCTTTTGCTACTCATGTTGACCTCCCTAAGGAGAAGTGGTTTAAATATCATCCTCCCATTGAAGTTAAAGTAGCAGAACCTATTAAAGTTGAAGAAGAAACTATTACTTACAATGTTGATCCTATTGTTCCTACTGCTTATATTGAGAAACCACCTTTTCCTATTAGAATAAAGGATCATGCTAAAGCTTCAACTGTGGTTTGTAAGAGTTATACTAGAACACCTGCACCTACACCTACTTTGAAATATGCTTATCTTGATGAAAATAAGATATATCCTGTTATTATTAGTGCTAACCTTTCAGAGCATGAAGAAAAGAAATTGTTGAAAACTCTGAAGAAGCACCGTGCTGCTATTGGATATACTCTTGATGATCTTAAGGGCATTAGTCCCACTTTATGTCAGCATAAAATTAAATTGGACAAAGGTGATAAACCAGTTGTTGATCATCAACGACGGTTAAATCCTAAGGTGAAAAAAGTGGTCAGAAATGAAATACTAAAGCTTCTGGAGGCAGGTATAATTTATCCTATTACTGATAGTCAATGGGTAAGTCATGTTCATTGTGTTCCTAAGAAAGGAGGTATTACTGTTGTTCCTAATGACAAGAATGAATTGATTCCACGAAGAATTGTTATAGGTTATGGAATGGTAATTGATTTTTGCAAATTAAATAAAGATACTAGGAAAGATCATTACCCTCTGCCTTTTATTGATCACATGCTAGAAAGATTATCCAAGCATACACATTTTTGCTTTCTAGATGATTATTCTGGTTTCTCTCAAATACCTGTGTCAAAAGATGATCAAGAGAAAACCACATTTACTTGCCCTTTCGGTACCTTTGCTTATAGACACATGCCTTTTGGTTTATGTAATGCACCTGCTACCTTTCAAAGATGCATGACTGCTTGTAACACCCCGGATGTAACTTTCCATAATTGTAACTCCAACTCTTGCCATTTTCGGCATCGTGATATGTTATTCCCTCCGTGGTTGGGTTTTTCTTCTTTTTGCATTTTGTCCATGTCATGCATTTTATATCATGTCATCATGTGCATCTCATTTGCATACGTGTTCGTCTCATGATTCCGAGCATTTTTCCCATTGTCCGTTTTGCAATCCGGCACTCCTATGTCCCCCGGCGTCCCCTTTTACGTTTTTTCGTGAGCGGGTACTAAACCTTCTCGGAATGGACCGAGGTTTGTCAAGTGGCCTTGGTATACCACCGGTCAAGTTTCGGGTCATTTGGAGCTCGTTTGGTACTCCAACGGTTAACCGCACTCTCGCAAAGGCCTCTTTTAAGTTGCAGCCCAACACCCTTTCAAAATAGTCCAATAACCCATCTAAGTCACTTCCATGCTCTCTGTCGTTCGATCACGATCGTGTGGGCGAAAACCGCACCTCATTTGGACTCTCCTAGCTCCCTCTATGCCTATATATGCCTTCCACCGTCCAAATCCGGGTCCAAACCCTAGCCATCTTCATCCCGCATGCATCGGACTAAATCCTCGGACGACGGACACGTCCGCCATCAACGCCGCCGCCCGAGCCACTCAGTAGCGCCACATGTCCGCCGCCGCCCCCCGCGCCGCAGAATAACCGAACCCATGCCTTCCCTGCCACAGCGCTGACACGCGCCGCCACGCCGCCCGCCACACCGGGCGGCCTCGCCGCCGACCACGGCCGCCACACCTTGGCCGACCCGCCTCCGGCCGCGGCGCCCTCCTCCGCCCCGGCCAGCCTCCTCCCGGCTTCCCTCTCCTTCCGGCCAAGCTCCGTGAGCTGCCGCCCGGCCGTCTCGGATCTGGATAGGATCCTTCGAGCGGTTGACTTCTTCCCCCCCTCCCCCTAAATTTCATCTAAGTTTTAATTCCCGTGATGATTTGTGGCATTTTCAATGCATCATAACTTTGCACCTGTAGCTCCGTTTCGTGTGTGTAATATGTCAAAATGTTCGCCTCGAAGAGTAGATCATTTCATCTCATTGCATCATTTTCATTTGAGCTCATCTTGATGCCCGAAATGCTGTTGGAAGAGGGCTATGTGATGTTAGTTTCTGTTTCTTAACAGAACATGGACTTTTGTTATTTTTGCTATGATTGATGTGTGCATCCTATGGTCTTGAGTCCTACATGTGTTTTGTAATATGCCATGCCATCTTTCCAGAGGTGTATGCCATGTATTTTTGTGATCTATGTGGTGACTAGCATAAGCATGCAAACTAGGTGTCCTGATGTTGCTGATTACAGCTCTGTTTTGCTGATGTTTTGATGCCATGTTAACTTGATGCTACCGAGAGATCCATGCATATTTTGAGATACTTCAGTAAGGATGTTTTGAACATATGGTTATGCTCTATCCATCCATGCCTTTGTTTGCAATTATGGAGTGCCATAGCTTGAGTCAATCGAGCTCGACTTTTGCTATAAAATGTTTCCTGGCAGATTGTTTACATGTTATCCAATTTTGCCAAGGTTGTTGTGGTTGATCCGTGAATGCTATGATATTGTTCTTGCCATGTATATCTTCTATGCCATGTCTTCTTGATGTATGTATGCTTAGTTTATCATGTAAGTCTCTGTAGTGAGTGGTTTGAGCTCTTAAACATGCCTACTTGTTATCTGTTTTTGACATGCCATGTTGCTGAATCTGTTAATGAAACTTGCGATATTGACATGGGTGTTATTATATTTTCTGATTCTTTTTGGCTTATGGTCAGTAAGGGACTTTTGTTCTATGCTTTGAGTAGATTCATGCCATGCCATGTTTTGCTATTATAAGTTCCTGTAGCATGTTGTTTTCTTGCTCTGAACATTGCTACCTGATGCTGTTTTTGCCATGTTCAGTAATTTCACTAAGTCTGTGAAGCTGATATGTTTTGCACTTTTGCCATGCTTGTTTGAACCTGTTGTGGTGTGATTTAGCCGTAGCTCAGTGTTCATCTTTTGTCAAGCATCTTGAGTAGATCACTGCCATATACTTTGTTGGTACGTTTGGGTGCAGTAGCTTAATTTCTTGTTGCTTGCTAAGTGGCATCATCTTTGTTAATGGCAGATTTGTGCCATTCTTGTTTTGCTTGTCATTTGCAAACCGTGCATCCGTTTCCGGTGATCTTTATATCGATTTCAACCGAAATCATCTCATCTTTCCAGCGGCATACTTGGTTTGCCAAGTTGATGCCTGGTTCATCATTTTTCTTCCGGAGCGCGCATACGCATTGCATATCACATCCCGCATATCATGCTATATGTTGCATCATGTTGTTTGTGCATTGCACCGTGATTTGTTGTGGTTCCTTTGTTTGTGTTCTTGCTTTGGGTAGAGCCAGGAGACGAGTACGTGAACGAGGAACCTGTTGAGAACGCTTACGAGGATCAAGCTTTCGACAACTCTGAGAACTTTGCAGGCAAGATGACCATACCCTCGAAATCACTTCTATCTTTGCTATGCTAGATGCTCGCTCTTTTGCTATACCTATGCTACGATGCCTATCACTTGCTTATCATGCCACCCATATTGCCATGTCAGCCCCTAACCATCCTTTCCTAGCAAACCGTTGATTGGCTATGTTACCGCTTTGCTCAGCCCCTCTTATAACGTTGCTAGTTGCAGGTGAAGTTGAAGTTTGTTCCTTGTTGGAACATGGAGATATTGATCCTTGTTGGAACATGTTTACTTGTTGGGGATATCACAATATATCTGCTATAATTAATGCATCTATATACTTGGTAAAGGGTGGAAGGTTCGGTCTTATGCCTGGTGTTTTGTTCCACTCTTGCCACCCTAGTTTCCGTCATACCGGTGTTATGTTCCTTGATTTCGCGTTCCTTACACGGTTGGGTGATTTATGGGACCCCCTTGACAGTTCGCTTTGAATAAGACTCGTCTAGCAAGGCCCAACTTTGGTTTTACCATTTGCCACCTAAGCCTTTTTCCCCCGGGTTTTCGCGAGCCCGAGGGTCATCTTTATTTAACCCCTCGGGCCAATGCTCCTCTGAGTGTTGGTCCAAACTAGAGCCACTTGCGGTGCCACCCTGAGGCAACTTGGGGCATCTTCGGTTGCCGTACGTACTGCTCATCCGGTGTGCCCTGAGAACGAGATATGTGCAGCTCCTATCGGGATTTGTCGGCACATTCGGGCGGCTTTGCTGGTCTTGTTTTATTGCTGTCGAAATGTCTTGTAGTCCGGATTCCGAGATTGATCGGGTCTTCCGGTAGAAGGAATATCCTTCGTTGACCGTGAGAGCTTATAATGGGCTAAGTTGGGACACCCTGCAGGTATTATCTTTCAAAGCCGTGCCGCATGTTATGAGGCAGATGGGAATTTGTTAATGTCCGGTTGTAGAAAACCCGAAGTTGACCTCAAATAAAATACACATCAACCGCGTGTGTAACCGTGATGGTCCCTTCTCGGCGGAGTCCGGGAAGTGAACACGGTGTTGGAGTTATGTTTGACGTAAGTAGTTCAGGATCACTTCTTGATTGCTACTAGCTTCACGACCGTGCCTTGCTCCTCTTCTCGCGCTCTTTTACGAATGTAGCCACCATATATGCTAGTCGCTTGCTACAACTCCACCTCAAAACTCTGTCCTCCCTATAAGCTTAAATAGTCTTGATCTCGCGGGTGTGAGATTGCTGAGTCCCCGTGACTCACAGATTCTACCAAAACAGTTGCAGGTGCCGACGATGCCAGTGCAGGTGACGCAAGCGAGCTCAAGTGGGAGTTCGATGAGGAACGTGGTCGTTACTATGTGTCTTTTCCTGATGATCAGTAGTGGAGCCCAGTTGGGACGATCGGGGATCTGTGTAGCATTTGGGGTATCTTCTTTTATTTTGGTTCCGTAGTCGGACCTTGAGTGTAATCTGAATGATGGATGTTTATTTATGTATTGTGTGAAGTGGCATTGTAAGCCAACTATGTATCTCTTTCCTTATGTATTACATGGGTTGTGTGAAGATTACCTCACTTGCGACATTGCTTTCAATGCGGTTATGCCTCTAAGTCGTGCTTCGACACGTGGGAGATATAGCCACATCGAGGCGTTAAGTTGGTAATCGAGCCTTCCCGACTTAGGAGCCCCTACTTGATTGTTTGTTGGCGTTGTTGAGTCTAGAACGGAAAATGTTTTGAGTCTTAGGATTATATATATCGAGAGTAGGATTCTTTTTACTCCCCAGTCCCTTAAATCGCTCTGTGAGGTCTCTGACGAGAAGTTTTGACTATCCTCTCCTCAAATTTCACTAAAAAAATTTAGGATCACGCTGGTATCTTGGAATCGTTCGATGGTTTTGTGACGAGAACATTGTTCTTGGTGCCTCGACATTTAGGGGTTGTGGCGGTGTCCCGGGAGTTGAGCTCCGAGGTGTTGTCGCCACAATTTTATCGTTGCAGATTCTGGAATACCGAGTTTTGCCGACATCGAAATCTCTTTTGTGCAGTTGTTGGTGAGATAACCCGATAACCCAAGATCGGGCGAGCTCGGGAGTATTGCCATGACTCATTATAACGGATGTTTTTCGAAGGTCGAGGTACACGATTTCCGAAGGTTTCTTGGTTATGTGTTGACGGATGGATATAGCTGGATCTAGGTATTGTTAGTTTGGGTGATATATTTTGTGTCCCCTGTATCCCCAACACCAGATTGCATAACCAGAAAGTTTCGGGAGTTTATAGGTGGGATTCATGTAGTTCTTAGCATTTCTTCCCGCAGATATTTGGTTCGTGATTGGGTAATCCTTACCACTTATTTGTTCCAGTCGTACCTTATTTTTTTTCATCAACCCTTAATCAAGTGGCTTCTCACCTTAATGGACGTGTGATGTTAACTTTGGAATTCATTCGTTCATTCTTGTTCGAATGTTTATTGTGAAGACTATATGTTGCAATTTCTATCCGTTGATTCTACTTGACTATTTGTCTATCAAAGTGCTAACGGATGTCACCCTCTTCAGGATGGCTCCGCCAACGCGCCGAATCCGGAACGAAATGATGGGAATCGGTCAACCTCCACCTCCACCTCCGCCTCCGGAGGCCTGGCAAGCTATCATGGCAGCCACCAATGCCAATGCTCAGATGATTTTGCAGCTCTTGCAAGAGCGTACTCAAGGGCAAGGTGTAACATCCCAAATTTCCTATTTGGAATGTTTTACGATTATAGCTAAGCACCTATGCATGTTGTTTGAAATTGAGTGGCATTTGAAGTTTTGAAGTTTTGGAATTTGAGTTCAAATTTTGGCAAAGGGGAATCATTTCAAAAACTATACCTGATAAATACTTGAGAAAAAGTATGAGAGTAGTAAACATGACACTCCAAAAATATCAGAGGAAAAACATTGCCAAAAGTTTGAAATTCAAATTTGAGTTTTATTTGAATTTGGAAAAAAATGAATTTTTATAAAGTTTGGATTTTGCCCCTGGAAAAATGTTCAAATGATAGGGAATATTCCCCTGATCATTTTGATATATATATATATATGTCTTATATAAATATTTATATTTCTCTCTGTTTTTATTTTTCAAAAAATAGAATAGAAAAAAAAAAAAAAAATACCCAGCGCCAGCCAGCTAATCGCCCACCAAGACTGGCGACCCACCCAGGCGGCCCACCGAACCGGCCCAGCCAACGGCCGAGCCAGCCCAGCAAGCAGCCTACCCCCCCTCGCGCCGAATCCCCTCCCGATCGGTCGCCCGCTCGCTCACCCCTCTCTCTCCCTCATTGACGCCCCGACCCCACCTCGTCCCTTTCCCCTCGCCCACGCCTCGCCCCACGCCGGAAACCACCGCGCCGCCTCACCCGACGGAGACCCCGGATCCTCCCGATCCTCCCGATTCGCTTCCAAGACGCCGACGCCCCGCCCTATAAATGCCCCCCCTCACCCCATTTCCCCTCGCGGACCTCTCCCTCTCCCGCAAGGCCTCGCTGAGCCCGAGGCGCGCCGCCGCCATTGCCACCGTCCCGACCCACCCAGCCACCCGAGCTCGCCTGACCCCACCCCGGACTCCCTCGCCCGCGCTGCACCCGGAGACCTCCGCTGGCGCCTCGACCACCAGAGTCGCCGGAACCATCGCCGCCCGAGCATGCCGTCGCCGTCGCCGTCCGATGCGTCGCCGAGTCCCCTCGCCCTGATTCGTTTTCAGCGGCACAGATTAGATCCCCAAGGGGTATGATTTATTAGGTTTAGTTAAAATAAACCGGTTCAGTCCGGTTTATTCTTAGTTAGGTTTTATTTTAATCGCCCGATTCGTTTAAACCCTAGGCGTAGTTTAGTTATTTAACGCTTGAAGCGTTAGTTAGGCCCATTAGGCCATTTTTCTTTTATTTTCATTTTCTGTTTTAGCAGAATAGTTTCAGATTTGAAAATTCATATCTTTTAATCTACTTAATATTTTTAAGTGATTCTTTTTGTTGGTTTGAAAATTTCTTATAGTTTCTGTAGAAAATATATTTAGATATGTTAAAACTATTTAAAATTGCTTTATTTTAAATTTAGACAGAATAGTAAATCTGCTATAAAATTAGTTAGGAAAATTATTTTTGGGTGATTCTTTTTGTCCCAACTTTGTTTTGACATTGCCTAACCGTAGGAATTTATTTGGGCATTTTAGGATTAATAAAAAAATAGTTTCAAGAAGAGTCATGTTATTCTTAATTAATTAACTAGCTACTGTTTTCCTATTATTTTAATTAGCAAATGAATTTATTTTTCATGTGTGATAGATTATTCTAGGTTAGTTTCTGTCACTTTAGAGCATGAACTTTTATTTATAATAAATAAAATTTTATTTTATTTTTCTTAATAGAATTTGAATTAGGCCTAATAGGAGTTTCATAATAGATTTTAAATTGATTCTTTTGCTCCTAGTTGCTTAATGCATTCTTTTCTGTTAAGTTAACATAAACTCATGCTTAGGTTATGTGGAGAAAAACTTTTTTATGTAAAACTATTTTCAGTTGTTGCTTGAAGTAGGAAAACTTTGAGTTGGATTTCTTCGAGTTTTCCTTTGGGTTTTGATTCGTTTGTTTTTGGTGTGTTATGTTGCTATGCTGTTATGTAAGTGATCATATGCTATATGCTTATTGTGATTACTGTTTGCCTCGGTAGAATTTCCGGAGTGCGAAGTTTGCTACCACGAGTCCCTAGTTTTCAAGATCGTCGGCAGAAGGCAAGTTCACTTTGACCATGTTTTTCATACCTATGTGTTTTATTGCATCTAGTGTCATCTTCGCAACAATCCCTCCAAGAGTGATATTGAATCCTTGTAGTTGAGTAGTATGCATGAGGTAGGAACCCATCATCCTGTTACCAAGCCGGGACGTTATTTATTTTAATGCTACGCTATAGTAGACGGGGTTGGTATGAGTGCTTCGAGTGGTGTGAAGAAGGAGGACTCTCGTCAATGACGACAACTCCATGATGGCATCTGCAAGGACTGCATTTTCAAGGCCTCAAGACTTCAAGACTCAAGACAAGAATTCAATACACACTCTTTGGGTGAAGGATGGTTGACGGCACCTGGAGAAACCGGTGGTTGGCGGGATGCATGGAGAAGCGCCATGACATCTTGCGGAAAGCTTCACCCAGACTCAAAGAGACGGAAGAATACTTCATGCCGGAAGCTTACCCGTGCAACCGCAAGTCATTATGGGCTCTGGCTTGGTTGACCTTAGTGGTGACTCTGGCTGGGACGGTGCTAGCAGATGTAGAACTACGGTAGGATTGGATGGGTACGGACGGTGGTCGAGGAACTCTTTGGAAGACCATGTTTGGTCATCTTGTTCTCAAACACTCGAAGTGCGAGAACGTAAAAGAGGGACCGAATCTTGCGGGTAAAGTGTACAAACCTCTGCAGAGGGTTTAAACCTAATCGATTAGCCGTGTCCCCGGTTACGGACAACTTGAGCATCTGGACTTGGATCTATCTCGGAACTCTCAACACCGGATTGATAACTTAATTGTGGGCAACTTATGATGATTTTGGGCTATGAGACATCGGTTGGCGGAACCATGTCAAGATAGAAAACTCCATAGTACAGACTTCATTTATTCCTTTGATGTAGGGAAAATAAAACCAGCTTTTACATAAAAACCCGGACCACGAGCCACAAAGCCATATTGCATATAGTATAGTTTTATCATCTGTTTTATTCATGTTGTGATCTTGCCGGTACATTCAATGTACTGACCTACACGGCTGCAACGTATCATGTTGCGATACTTTCTTCCGACGAGTAAGAGTACAGTGCAGGTTACGGTCTACACTCAACCTGCCGATGGCGTTGATGGGACTCCATACCCGACTATTTGTTTCAGCTGTGACTTATGAGGTATATATCAGTTTTACGTTATTTATACATGTGATTGCACTTTGATATATACATTGATGTCTTGTGTGTGCAAAGATACTGATCCGAGGATGGCACGAAACACGAGGCTTGACCGTCCCGAGGTCGGGTCGCTACACAAGGCAGTCAAGGAAATCAAGGCCAAGGCAACAACCAGCCGCACTTTGCTACTCTCGGTCGGTTCCTCGCTAATCAGCGAAGTCTTTCGGTTTACAGGTCGAGGCCACAGGCGCCGACGATTGGCTTGTGGACATCTGCAAACATTTTGAATGTAGCAATGTCGGACACGAGGACTTTGTCAAGTTTGCATCGTTTCAACTCAAGGACCAAGCTGCTGAGTGGTACCAGCAATACAAAGATTCCAGAGGAGGTCGTGTCATTACAGGATGAGTTCGCCGAGATTTCAGAGCTCACCACATTCGAAAAGTGTTGTTGAGAGCAAGCGTGAGGAGTTCCGCAATCTCAAGCAAGGCAACATGTCTGTCTATCAATACAATATCCAGTTCGAAACTCGCTCGCTTTGCTAAGCAAGACGCCCCGATGAAAAGAGTATGATCTATCAATTCAGAGGTGGTGCGAGAGAAGATCTGCAATTAGCTCTTGTGCTTTTGAGCGAGAAAAGTATGATGAATTCTACAACATGGCTTTGAAGCAAGAAGCTGCCCAGCTCAAATGTGAGGCTTCTAAGAAGAGAATCGGGGATGCAGTTCAGTCTTCTTCTTCCTCTCAAGTGGCAGCTAAGCAGCAGAAGTTCTACCTTCCTCCTCCTCCGTTCCGTCGGCCTTATCAGCGAGAAGAACTCAGGTGGTCGTGGATCTTCCCACCCGCCCAACCCAGGCTATCGAACAAGTCAAATTCTCAAGCTCCAAGGTCAAGTGCTCCTTACCACCGTCCGCTCTCGAGGTGACTTGCAACAAGTGTCGTGAGAAGGTCACTATGCGAACAAGTGCTTCAACCAAAGCGCCTTCCGCCTCCTCCTCTGTGAAATCTTCAAGCAATGCAGTGGTCAAGCATAATCCAAAGCATGCCAAGGTCAATATGATGAATGCAGCTCAAGCGGAGGAATCTTCTGATGTGATAATGGGTAATCTCTCAGTTAATGATATTCCTGCAAAAGTCTTATTTGATACTGGTGCATCGCTTTCTTTCATTTCGAGACCTTTTGTTGCCAAGCATGAGTTTGTGACGGAAAAGATTCCTATTCCGTTGAAGATTGTGTCCCCGGGTAAGCAGATGACTTCTCGAGTTTTGGTTCCGAATGTCGGTATCAAGATGGGCGATTACAGATTTCTGGCTAAACCAATTGTCCTTGGTGACTCGGATATTGATCTTATTCTCGGAATGGACTGGCTTTCTCAGCACAAAGCTCAGCTTGATTGTGCCGCCAGGGAAATTCAATTGACTCACTCTTCTAATGATGTGATCATCTACGCCGCTCGTGATGAAACCATTCGGTTGTTTTCTCTCAATGAGAAGGGCGAATTGTATGCTATCTCTCAGATTCCAGTCGTTTGTGAGTACCAAGATGTCTTTCCAGAAGAGCTTCCAGGAATGCCTCCTCATCGGCCAGTTGAGTTCGTTATCGATCTTGAGCCTGGCACTGAACCCGTTTGCAAGCGTCCATACAAGCTTGGACCTGATGAGCTAAAGGAATTGAAGAAGCAGCTCGATGAACAAGAGCGTCTGGTTTGATCGGACCGAGTTCATCTCCTTGGGGTTGTGGTGTTCTTTTGTCCGGAAGAAGGATGGCACGGACCGACTTTGCCGTCGATTACCGTCCATTGAATAAGAAGACAATCAAGAACAAGTATCCACTTCCCAACATCAATGAGCTTTTCGAGCAACTCAAAGGTGCTAAAGTGTTCTCCAAGCTTGACCTTCGTATGGGTTATCATCAGATTCGCATTCGTGAACAAGATATTCCCAAGACAGCATTCGAACAAGCTTTGGTTCTTATGAATATACTTGTCATGTCTTTCGCCTTGTCAATGCTCCTCCAACATTCTCTCGGATGATGAACTTCATCTTCAACCCCTACACCAATGAATTCGTCTTGGTCTATCTTGATGATATTTTGGTCTTCTCCAAGAATAAGAAGGATCATGCCAAACATTTACGATTGGTGCTAGACAAGCTCGAGAGTATCAATTCTATCTAAGTTCTCCAAATGTGAATTTTGGCTTGATGAAGTGCTTTATCTTGGTCATATCATCTCCGCCAAGGGCATCGCTGTTAATCCCGAGAAGGTGTACGCAATTGTGAATTGGGAACCTCCTCGAATGTCAAGCAGCTTCAGAGTTTTCTTGGTCTTGCAAGCTATTGTCAAGATTCGTTGAGAATTTCTCCAAGATTGCAAAGCCTCTTTCCAACCTCCTTCGAAGCATGTGAAGTATGTCGGTCTCCCGAGTGTGACGTTGCTTTCAATACCCTCAAAGAGAAACTCGTCACAGCTCTGCCTTGACTCCTCTGATGAATCCAAGCCATTCGAAGTTTTCTGTGATGCTTCTCTTCAAGGTCTCGGTGCGGTGTTAATGCAAGAGAAGAGATTTGTGGCTTATACCTCTCGTCAGCTGAAGCCCAACGAAAAGAACTACCCCACGCACGATCTGGAGTTGGCGGCAGTCATCCATGCATTGATAACATGGAGACATCTCTTGTTGGGAAGGAAAGTGGACATTTTCACCGATCACAAGAGTCTCAAGTATATCTTCACTCAACCCAACCTCAACCTCAGGCAGACTCGATGGGTCGAAATGATTCAAGAGTACAACCCAAGTATTGAATATACTCCGGCAAGGCCAATGTGATTGCAGATGCTTTGAGCAGGAAGGCTTATCGCAGCAGTTTAATCCTCAAGCCCTTCCAACCGGATCTCGTGAAGCTTTCCATAGCTGAATCTTCAAGTTGTTCCTCAAGGTTTTCTTGCCAACCTCATAGTCTCTCCTACTTTGGAAGATCAAATTCGTGAGGCTCAACTTCTGGATACCATGGTGAAAAAGGTGAAACGTGGTATCGACAAGGGCATTTCCAAGTACAAGTGCTTCCACGTTGATGACAAAGATACTCTTTTCTTCGAGGACCGGATTGTGGTTCCTAAGGGTGATCTGAGAAAATTCATTATGAACGAGGCACACAATTCGCTTCTATCCATTCATCCTGGAAGTACGAAGATGTACCATGACCTCAAGCAATCATATTGGTGGACTCGAATGAAGCGAGAAATTGCTCAATTCGTGAATGAGTGTGATGTCTGCAGAAGAGTGAAAGCAGAACACCAAAGACCAGCGGGTCTCCTCCAACCTCTTGCTATTCCAGAATGGAAGTTTGATCATATTGAAATGGACTTCGTGACTGGATTTCCAAAGTCCAAGCGTGGAAATGATGCTATCTTCGTTGTCATTGACAAGCTTACTAAAGTGGCTCATTTTCTTCCTATCAAAGAATCTATCACAGCAGCTCAGTTGGCAGAGATATACACCTCCAGGATTGTCTCCTTGCACGGCATTCCACAAGTGATCTCTTCAGACCGTGGCAGCATCTTTACCTCCAAGTTTTGGGATTCCTTTCAGAAGGCCATGGGCACCAACATTCGTTTCAGCACAGCTTTCCATCCTCAAACAAGTGGCCAAGTCGAGCGAGTCAATCAAATCCTTGAAGATATGTTCGGGCAAGGCCCCATTCGAAATTCTCTATGGCAGAAAGTGCCGTACTCCTCTCAATTGGTCTGATACAGGTGAACGCCAACTTCTTGGCAACGACTTGATCACAGAAGCAGAAGAAATGTGCAAAGTCATTCGTGAAAATCTCAAAGCCGCGCAATCGCGCCAGAAGAGCTATTATGATGACAAGCACCGTGATGTGACTTTTCAAATCAAAGACTATGTCTACCTCCGCGTCTCTCCAATGGAAGGCACTCGTCGCTTCGGTATCAAAGGGAAGCTTGCCCCTAGATACGTGGGTCCTTTCAAGATCATTGGCAAAAGAGGCGATCTCGCCTATCAACTTGAGCTCCCGTCCAACTTCGCAAATGTGCACGATGTGTTTGACGTGTCACAGCTTCGCAAGTGCTTCAAGACTCCTGAACGCACTATCAACTTCGAAGAAATTGACCTTCAAGAAGATCTCTCTTATCATGAGCACCCCGTTGCTATTCTTGAAGAAACCGAGCGCAAGACTCGCAACAAGTCAATCAAATTCCTGAAAGTAAAGTGGTCACACCATTCCGACCGTGAAGCCACCTGGGAGCGCGAGGATCACCTCCGTTCCGAATATCCGGAGTTCTTTCAGTCCTAGATCCCGGGACGAGATCCTCTTGTAGTGGTGGAGTGTTGTAACACCCCGGATGTAACTTTCCATAATTGTAACTCCAACTCTTGCCATTTTCGGCATCGTGATATGTTATTCCCTCCGTGGTTGGGTTTTTCTTCTTTTTGCATTTTTTCCATGTCATGCATTTTATATCATGTCATCATGTGCATCTCATTTGCATACGTGTTCGTCTCATGATTCCGAGCATTTTTCCGTTGTCCGTTTTGCAATCCGCACTCCTATGTCCCCGGCGCCCCTTTTACATTTTTCCGTGAGCGGTACTAAACCTTCTCGGAATGGACCGAGGTTTGTCAAGTGGCCTTGGTATACCACCGGTAGACCACCGGTCAAGTTTCGGGTCATTTGGAGCTCGTTTGGTACTCCAACGGTTAACCGCACTCTCGCAAAGGCCTCTTTTAAGTTGCAGCCCAACACCCTTTCAAAATAGTCCAATAACCCATCTAAGTCACTTCCATGCTCTCCGTCGTTCGATCACGATCGTGTGGGCGAAAACCGCACCTCATTTGGACTCTCCTAGCTCCCTCTATGCCTATATATGCCTTCCCCCGTCCAAATCCGGGTCCAAACCCTAGCCATCTTCATCCCCGCGCCACCGGACTAAATCCTCGACGTACGGACACGTCCGCCCGTCAGCGCCGCCGCCCCCGGCCACTCAGCGCGCGCCACCTGTCTGCCGCCGCCGCTTCGCGGCTGGCCCCGACCCCAGCCTCCCTCCCCTGCCAGCCCCTGCCAGCGCAAGACCAGCCCGGCCCGCCTCACCACCGCCGCCGGCCACCGGCCAGCGCCGGCCCCGCCTCCGGCCGCCGGCGCCCTCCTCCGCCCGGCCGGCCCGGCCTCCTCCCCCGGCTTCCCCTCTCCTTCCCGGCCGAGCTCCGGCGAGCCGGCCGCCGGCCGCCTCGGATCTGGATCGGGATCCTTTGAGCGGTTGACTTCTTCCCCCCCTAAATTTCATCTAAGTTTTAATTTCCGTGATGATTTGTGGCATTTTCAATGCATCATAACTTTGCACCTGTAGCTCCGTTTCGTGCGTGTAATATGTCAAAATGTTCGCCTCGAAGAGTAGATCATTTCATCTCATTGCATCATTTTCATTTAAGCTCATCTTGATGCCAGAAATGCTGTTGGAAGAGGGCTATGTGATGTTATTTTCTGTTTTTTAACAGAACATGCACTTTTGTTATTTTTGCTATGATTGATGTGTGCATCCTATGGTCTTGAGTCCTACATGTGTTTTGTAATATGCCATGCCATCTTTCCAGAGGTGTATGCCATGTATTTTTGTGATCTATGTGGTGACTAGCACAAGCATGCAAACTAGGTGTCCTGATGTTGCTGATTACAGCTCTGTTTTGCTGATGTTTTGATGCCATGTTAACTTGATGCTACCGAGAGATCCATGCATATTTTGAGATACTTCTGTAAGGATGTTTTGAACATATGATTATGCTCTATCCATCCATGCCTTTGTTTGTAATTATGGAGTGCCATAGCTTGAGTCAATCGAGCTCGACTTTTGCTATAAAATGTTTCCTGGCAGATTGTTTACATGTTATCCAATTTTGCCAAGGTTGTTGTGGTTGATCCGTGAATGCTATGATATTGTTCTTGCCATGTATATCTTCTATGCCATGTCTTCTTGATGTATGTATGCTTAGTTTATCATGTAAGGCTCTGTAGTGAGTGGTTTGAGCTCTTAAACATGCCTACTTGTTATCTGTTTTTGACATGCCATGTTGCTGAATCTGTTAACGAAACTTGCGATATTGACATGGGTGTTATTATATTTTCTGATCCTTTTTGGCTTATGGTCAGTAAGGGACTTTTGTTCTATGCTTTCATTAGATTCATGCCGTGCCATGTTTTGCTATTATAAGTTCCTGTAGCATGTTGTTTTCTTGCTCTGAACATTGCTACGTTTGTTGGTACGTTTGGGTGCAGTAGCTTAATTTCTTGTTGCTTGCTAAGTGGCATCATGCTGTTAATGGCAGATTTGTGACATTCTTGTTTTGCTTGTCATTTGCAAACCGTGCATCTGTTTCCGGTGATCTTTATATCGATTTCAACCGAAATCATCTCATCTTTCCAGAGGCATACTTGGTTTGCCAAGTTGATGCCTGGTTCATCATTTTCCTTCCGGAGCGTGCATACGCATTGCATATCACATCCCGCATATCATGCTATATGTTGCATCATGTTGTTTGTGCATTGCATCGTGATTTATTGTGGTTCCTTTGTTTGTGTTCTTGCTTTGGGTAGAGCCGGGAGACGAGTACGTGAACGAGGAACCTGTTGAGAACGCTTACGACGATCAAGCTTTCGACAACTCTGAGAACTTTCCAGGCAAGATGACCATACCCTCGAAATCACTTCTATCTTTGCTATGCTAGATGCTCGCTCTTTTGCTATGCCTATGCTACGATGCCTATCACTTGCTTATCATGCCACCCATATTGCCATGTCAGCCCCTAACCATCCTTTCCTAGCAAACCGTTGATTGGCTATGTTACCGCTTTGCTCAGCCCCTCTTATAACGTTGCTAGTTGCAGGTGAAGTTGAAGTTTGTTCCTTGTTGGAACATGGAGATATTGATCCTTGTTGGAACATGTTTACTTGTTGGGGATATCACAATATATCTGCTATAATTAATGCATCTATATACTTGGTAAAGGGTGGAAGGTTCGGCCTTATGCCTGGTGTTTTGTTCCACTCTTGCCACCCTAGTTTCCGTCATACGGTGTTATGTTCCTTGATTTCGCGTTCCTTACGGTTGGGTGATTTATGGGACCCCTTGACAGTTCGCTTTGAATAAGACTCGCCCAGCAAGGCCCAACTTTGGTTTTACCATTTGCCACCTAAGCCTTTTTCCCCGGGTTTCGCGAGCCCGAGGGTCATCTTTATTTAACCCCCCGGGCCAATGCTCCTCTGAGTGTTGGTCCAAACTAGAGCCACTTGCGGTGCCACCCCGAGGCAACTTGGGGCATCTTCGGTTGCCGTACGTACTGCTCATCCGGTGTGCCCTGAGAACGAGATATGTGCAGCTCCTATCGGGATTTGTCGGCACATTCGGGCGGCTTTGCTGGTCTTGTTTTATTGCTGTCGAAATGTCTTGTAATCCGGGATTCCGAGATTGATCGGGTCTTCCTGGTAGAAGGAATATCCTTCGTTGACCGTGAGAGCTTATAATGGGCTAAGTTGGGACACCCTGCAGGTATTATCTTTCAAAGCCGTGCCCATGTTATGAGGCAGATGGGAATTTGTTAATGTCGGTTGTAGAAAACCCGAAGTTGACCTCAAATAAAATACACATCAACCGCGTGTGTAACCGTGATGGTCTCTTCTCGGCGGAGTCCGGGAAGTGAACACGGTGTTGGAGTTATGTTTGACGTAAGTAGTTCAGGATCACTTCTTGATCGCTACTAGCTTCACGACCGTGCCTTGCTCCTCTTCTCGCTCTCTTTTACGAATGTAGCCACCATATATGCTAGTCGCTTGCTGCAGCTCCACCTCAAAACTCTGTCCTCCCTATAAGCTTAAATAGTCTTGATCTCGCGGGTGTGAGATTGCTGAGTCCCGTGACTCACAGATTCTACCAAAACAGTTGCAGGTGCCGACGATGCAAAGGCAGGTGACGCAACCGAGCTCAAGTGGGAGTTCGATGAGGAACGTGGTCGTTACTATGTGTCTTTTCCCGATGATCGTAGTGGAGCCCAGTTGGGACGATCGGGATCTGTGTAGCATTTGGGGTATCTTCTTTTATTTTGGTTCCGTAGTCGGACCTTGAGTGTAATCTGAATGATAGATGTTTATTTATGTATTGTGTGAAGTGGCATTGTAAGCCAACTATGTATCTCTTTCCCTTATGTATTACATGGGTTGTGTGAAGATTACCTCACTTGCGACATTGCTTTCAATGCGGTTATGCCTCTAAGTCGTGCTTCGACACGTGGGAGATATAGCCGCATTGAGGGCGTTACACTGCTATATTCTCTGATTTTTGAGAAAATACTGTTAAGGTTTTCATGGATGATTTCTCCGTTTACGGAACCTCTTTTGATGATTGCTTAAGCAACCTTGATCAAGTTTTGCAGAGATGTGAAGAAACTAATCTTGTCTTGAATTGGGAAAAGTGCCACTTTATGGTTAATGAAGGTATTGTCTTGGGGCATAAAATTTCTGAAAGAGGTATTGAAGTTGATAAAGCTAAAGTAGATGCTATTGAAAAGATGTCGTGTCCTAAAGATATCAAAGGTATAAGAAGTTTCCTTGGTCATGCTGGTTTCTATAGGAGGTTTATTAAAGACTTCTCTAAAATTTCTAGGCCTCTCACTAATCTCTTGCAAAAAGATGTTCCTTTTGTTTTTGATGATGATTGTGTTGAAGCATTTGAAATACTTAAGTAAGCCTTGATTTCTACTCCTATCGTTCCGCCACCTGATTGGAATTTACCCTTTGAAATTATGTGCGATGCTAGTGATTATGCTGTTGGTGTTGTTCTAGGACAAAGAGTTGATAAGAAATTAAATGTTATTCATTATGCTAGTAAAAATCTAGACAGTGCCCAGAGAAATTATGCTAATACTGAAAAAGAATTTTTAGCAGTTGTTTTTGCTTGTGATAAGTTCATATCGTATATTGTTGATTCCAAAGTAACTGTTCACATTGAGCATGCTGCTATTAAATATCTTATGGAAAAGAAAGATGCTAAACCTAGACATATTATTAATAGAAAGGGAGATGAGAACCCTGTTGCAGACAACTTGTCTGGGTTAGAGAATGTTCTTGATGACCCACTACCTATAGATGACAACTTTCCTGATGAACAATTAGCTGTCATAAATGCTTCTCGTAATACTCCATGGTATGTTGATTATGCTAATTACATTGTTGCTAAATTTATACCACCTAGTTTCACATACCAGCAAAAGAAAAAGTTTCTCTATGATTTAAGACATTACTTTTGGGATGACCCACACCTTTATAAAGAAGGAGCAGATGGTGTTATTAGATGTTGTGTACCTGAGCATGAACAGGAACATATCCTATGCAAGTGCCACTCCGAGTCTTATGGAGGACACCACGCTGTAGATAGAACTGCACATAAGGTATTGCAATCTGGTTTTTATTGGCCTACTCTCTTCAAGGATGCCCATAAGTTTGTCTTGTCTTGTGATGAATGCCAGAGAATTGGTAATATTAGTAGACGTCAGGAAATGCCTATGAACTATTCACTTATTATTAAACCATTTGATGTTTGGGGCTTTGATTATATGGGACCTTTTCCTTCCTCTAATGGGTATACACATATTTTAGTTGTTGTTGATTACGTTACTAAGTGGGTAGAAGGTATTCCAACTAGTAGTGCTGATCATAACACTTCTATTAAGATTCTTAAAGAAGTTATTTTTCCGAGGTTTGGAGTCCCTATATATTTAATGACTGATGGTGGTTCAGATTTTATTCATGGTTCTTCCCGTAAATTGCTTGCTAAATATGATGTTAACCATAGAATTGCATCTCCATATCATCCTCAATCTAGTGGTCAAGTAGAATTGAGCAATAGAGAGATTAATTTAACTTTGCATAAGACTGTTAATAGATCTAGAAAGAATTGGTCTAAGAAACTTGATGATGCATTATGGGCCTATAGAACTGCTTATAAGAATCCTATCGGTATGTCTCTGTATAAAATGGTTTATGGAAAAGCATGTCACTTACCACGTGAACTAGAACATAAGGCATATTGGGCTATTAAAGAGCTCAATTATGATTGCAAACTTGCCGGTGAGAAGAGGTTATTTGACATTAGCTCACTTGGTGAATGGAGAACCCAAGCCTATGAGAATGCCAAGTTGTTTAAGGAAAAAGTTAAAAGATGGTGAGTTCAATGTAGGTGGTCACGTTTTGCTATACAAATCTCGTTTAAGATTTTTTGCATGAAAACTTCTCTCTAAATGGGAAGGTCCTTACATTATCGAGGAGGTCTATCGTTCTGGTGCCATAAAAATCAACAATGCCGAAGGCACAAATCCAAAGGTGGTAAATGATCAAACAATCAAACATTATATTTCAGGTACTCCCATAAATGTTGAGACAAATGTTATTGATATCGTAACCCCGGAGGAATACATAAGGGACACTTTCCAGAACGTTTCAGACTCCGAAAAGGAATAGGTATGTGGTACGGTAAGTAAACCGACTCCAAAACTGTTCTAATAGCAATTTCTCTCCATTTTGGGATATTTAAAAAAATTAGGAAAATTAAAAGTAGTCCGAAAGGTACACGAGGCTACCACAAGGGTGGAGCCCCCGTCCTTGTGGCCACCTCATACTTCTTTTGGTCAGTAAAAATTCATTATAAAATCTCCCGAAGATTTTGACCACCGTACCACGGCAAAATCCCCAGTTTTCGTTTTGAGCTGTTTTCTTCCAGAGTTTCCAAGGACATGCATTATGTCGTCCTCCTCCTCCAATAATGTGGACGGTGATGCTTGGTTGATGCAGATGGAACTTAGAAGGGAGGATGGCGAGGGAGCCACGATGGAGGAGGATGAAGGGTATTCGCTTGAGGAACAACCTCCGGCAACGGAGAGGGGTACTCTGGCGGGCATCTCCGCTAATCCAAGTCCCCATCAAGCAATAGGAACCACAAACAACCATGAAGACCAAGAGGTTCGAGAAGGGCTTCCCCCTAGGAGGCCCTTACACAGGTAACATCGGAACAATTTTCATAGTTTGGTTTATAATTACGGAGTGGAGAACACCCCTCGTACACATATACCCTCCATTTGGGACATATCTCGTCCAAGTGAAAGTAATGCAGGGAAGAGTTCTTGGGGGCCTGAAAATAAGCATCTTATGGAGGAAATTCAGAAGAATGCAAATATGCTCCAATGTGTGCTCCAAGAACTGCAAGTTCTGAAAGGTGCATTAATGAAGCTAACGGAATCATCAACAACTCCATCATCACCACCTCCGAAGAAAGAGACATAAATACATGGGTATGGACACTCCCCTTGGCAACTGCCTTGGTGGAGGTGCCCCGGTATCGTATCACCATCACATATTTATCTTTATCGTTTTTCTTAGTTCGATCCTTTTGGTTATATCTAGATCTAGTACAATAAAGTTTTAGTATGATCTATGCTTTGAGTTTTGTTTCGATCTCCCTCTATGTAATCGAGTCCGTGAGTTATATATAATAAAGAGTAGTTTTCAGTTGAGGGCTGTGCTATCTTGCTATGATCTTGAGGGAATCAAATAAAATAAAGAATAAGAAGAAATAAAAAGATCATATATTGATCTTATGGAGAGTAATGACTTCACATATAAAGAGTATGATGAATAAAAGTTGTTGAGAGTTGACACACATAGTTTTGGTCATTCTTGCAATTAATAGGAAGTAATAAAGAAAGAGAGGCTTCACATATAAATATACTATCTTGGACATCTTTTGTAACTGTGAGCACTCATTAAAATATGACATGCTAAAAAGTTGATGTTGGACAAGGAAGACAACATAATATGTTATGTTTTCTTATATCCGAATAGAAGTCATATTGTCATGGATCATCCAACATGCTGAGATTTCCTTTCCCTCTCATGCTACCCAAATTCTTTGCACCAAGTAGAGATACTACTTGTGCTTCCAAACATCCCTTAAACCAGTTTTGCCATGAGAGTCCACCATACCTACCTATGGATTGAGTAAGATCCTTCAAGTAAGTTGTCATCGGTGCAAGCAATAAAAATTGCTCTCTAAATATGTATGATCTATTAATGTGAATAAAATAAGCTTTATACGAACTTGTGATATGGAACAAATAAAAGCGACTGACTACATAATAAAGGTCCTTATCACAAGCGGCAATATATAGTGACGTTCTTTTGCATTAAGATTATGTGCATCCAACCATAAAAGTGCATGACAACCTCTGGTTCCCTCTGCGATGGGCCTATCTTTTAGTTTTATGTTCTATCCTTATACAAGAATCATGGTGATCATCACCTTTCCTTTTTACACTTTTTACTTTGGCAAGCACTATATGTTGGAGAGATCCGGATATATATATATATCCGCTCGGATGTAGGTTATCATAAAGTATTATTGTTGACATTACCCTTGAGGTAAAAGGTTGGGAGGCGAAACTATAAGCCCCTATCTTTCTCTGTGTCCGATTGAAACTTTGAACCCATAAGTATCGCATGAGTGTTAGCAATTGTGAAAGATTAGATGATAGTTGAATATGTGGACTTGCTGAAAAGATCTTATATTGACTCTTTCCGATGTTATGATAAATCGCAATTGCTTCAATGACTGAGATCATAGTTTGCTAGTTTTCAATAAAGCTTCTGATTCATACTTTACCTTGTGAACGAATTGTTACTTTAGCATAAGAAATTATATGGAATTAAATGTTGTTGTTCTAAAGATGATCATGATGCCCTCATGTCCATGTTTTATTTTATCGACACCTCTATCTTCAAACATGTGGACATATTTTTTGATTTCGGCTTTCGCTGGAGGACAAGCGAGGTCTAAGCTTGGGGGAGTTGATACGTCCATTTTGCATCATGCTTTTATATTGATATTTATTTCATTATGGGCTGTTATTACATGTTATATCACAGTACTTATGCCTTTTCGCTCTTGGTTTACAAGGTCTACATGAAGAGGGAGAATGCCGGCAGCTCGAATTCTGGACTAGAAAAGAAGCAAATATTAGAGACCTATTCTGCACAACTCAAAAAGTCCTGAAACTTCACGGAGAATATTTTTGGAATAAAAAAAAATATTGGGCGAAGAAAGCACCAGAGGGGGGCCACCAGCCAGCCACAAGGGTGGAGGGCGCACCCTACCCCCTGGGCGCGCCCCCGTCCTTGTGGGCCCCCTGGCAGGCCTCCGATGCCCATCTTCTTCTATATGGTGTGTTTTGACCTGAAAAAAATCAGAAGGAAGCTTTCGGGACGAAGCGCTGCCGTCTCGAGGCGGAACCTGGGCAGAACCAGCCTAGGGCTCCGGCGGAGCTGTTCTACCGGGGAAACATCCCTCCGAGAGGGGGAAATCATCGCCATCGTCATCACCAACAATCCTCTCATCGAGAGGGGGTCAATCTCCATCAACATATTCACCAGCACCATCTCCTCTCAAACCCTAGTTCATCTCTTGTATCTGATCTTTGTCTCAAAACCTGAGATTGGTACATGTGGGTTGCTAGTAGTGTTGATTACACCTTGTAATTGATGCTAGTTGGTTTATCCGGTGGAAGATTATATTTTAAAATCCTTAATGATAATTAATACTCCTATGATCTTGATTATGAATATGCTTTGTGAGTAGTTACGTTTGTTCCTGAGGACATGGGAGAAGTCTTGTTACAAGTAATCATGTGAATTTGGTATTCGTTCGATATTTTGATGAGATGTATGTCGTCTCTCCTCTAGTGGTGTTATGTGAACGTAGACTACATGACACTTCACCATTATTTGGGCCTAGGGGAAGGCATTGGGAAGTAATAAGTAGATGATGGGTTGCTAGAGTGACAAAAGCTTAAACCCTAGTTTATGCGTTGCTTCTTAAGGGGCTGATTTAGGTTTACCTTAATTCTTCTTTCATAGTTGCAGATGCTTGCGAGAGGGGTTAATCATAAGTGGGAGGCTTGTCCAAGGAAGGGAAGCACACAAGCACCGGTCAACCCACATTTCAAATTATCAAAGTAACGAACGTGGATCATATGAGCATGATGAAAACTAACTTGACAACAATTACCGTGTGTCCTCAGGAGCGCTTTGCTTTATATAAGAGTTTGTCCAGGCTTGTCCTTTGCTACAAAAAGGATTGGGCCACCTTGCTGCATGATGCAGCTTGAAGCTACGTCAGTATTTCCCCAAAGAGGAAGGGATGATGCAGCACAGCAACGGTAGGTATTTCCCTCAGTGATGAAAGCAAGTTTATCAAACCAGTAGGAGAACCAAGCAACACTACATAAACAGCACCTGCACACAAATAACAAATACTCGCAACCCGACGTGTAAAAGGGGTTGACAATCCCTTTCGGGCCACGGTGCCAGAAATTGGCAAACAGACATGAGAGTGTAGTAAATATTGATAGATCGAACACCAAATAAAATAAAGTGCAGCTAGGTATTTTTGTATTTTTGGTTTAGTAGATCTGAAAATAAAAGCAAAGGAAAATAGATAGCAAAGGCAAATATAATAAAGAAGAGACCCGGGGGCCGTAGCTTTCACTAGTGGCTTCTCTCGAGAAAATAGCAAACGGTGGGTGAACAAATTACTGTTGGGCAATTTATAGAACTTCAAATAATCATGATGATATCCAGGCAATGATCATTATATAGGCATCACGTCCAAGATTAGTAGACCGACTCCTGCCTGCATCTACTACTATTACCCAACACATCGACCGCTATCCAACATGCATTTAGTGTATTAAGTTCATTGAGAAACGGAGTAATACCATAAGAACGATGACATGATGTAGACAAGATCTATTTATGTATAAATAGACCCCCATCGTTTTATCCTTAGTAGCAACGATACATACGTGTCAGTTCCCCTTCTGTCACTGGGATCAAGCACCGTAAGATTGAAACCACTACCGTAAGATCAAGTTGGCCAAAAAAAACCCAAATATCAGAGAAGAAATACGAGGCTATAAGCAATCATGCATATAAGAGATCAAAGAAGACTCAAATAACTTTCATGGATAAAAAGATAGATCTGATCATAAACTCAAAGTTCATCCTATCCCAACAAACACACCGCAAAAAGAGTTACAACATATCGATCTCCAAGAGACCATTGTATTGACAATCAAGAGAGAGAGAGGAAGCCATCTAGCTATTAACTATGGACCCGTAGGTCTACAAAGAACTACTCACGCATCATAGGAGAGGCACCAATGGAAGTGGTGAACCCCTCCATGATGGTGTCTAGATTGGACCTGGTGGTTCTGGACTCTGCGGTGGCTGGAATTGATTTCCGTCGACTCCCCTTGGGTTTCTAGAATATTGGGGTATTTATATAGTAAAGAGGCGGTCCGGGGTCACCCGAGGTGGGCACAACCCACCAAGGCGTGCCTGGGCCTCCAGGCGCACCCTGATGGGTTGTGCTCCCCTCGGAGAACCCCCAGGCGCTTCTCTGGCCCACTGGATGTCTTCTGGTCCAAAAAGATCTCCAAAAAGTTTCACTGCGTTTGGAGTCCGTTTGGTAACTCGCACTTGGCACTATGTCAATAGGTTAGTACCAATAAATGATATAAAATGATTTTAAAACATCCAAGAGTGATAATATAATAGCATGGAATAATCAAAAATTATAGATACATTGGAGACGTATCACTACACCTTGTTTATTTTTGTTACTTGTTACCTGTCACGAATTATCTTATCACACAACTATCTGTTACCGATAATTTCAGTGCTTGCAGAGAATACCTTGCTGAAAAGCACTTGTCATTTCCTTCTGCTCCTCGTTGGGTTTGACACTCTTACTTATCGAAAGGACTACGATAGATCCCCTATACTTGTGGGTCATCAGTGAGTAGAAGCTATTCCAACTAGTAGTGCTGGTCACAACACCTCTATTAAAATGCTCAAAGAAGTTATTTTCCCAAGGTTTGCAGTCCCTAGATATTCAATGACTGATGGTGGTTCATACTTTATTCATGGTGCTTTCCGTAAAATGCTTGCCAAGTATGATATTAACCACATAATTGCATCACCCTATCATCCACAGTCTAGTGGTCAAGTTGAACTTAGCAATAGAGAAGTAAAATTAATTTTACAAAAGACTGTCAATAAGTCCCGGAAGAATTGGTCTAAGAAATTAGATGATGCACTTTGGGCTTATAGAACAGCATACAAAAATCCTATGGGTATTGAGGGAGTCCTGGATTAGGGGGTATCCGGACAGCCGGAATGTGTACAACGTCCGGACTATTGAAGCGTGAAGATACAAGGCTCAAGACTTCGGCCCGTGTCCGGATGGGACTTTCCTTGGCGTGGAAGGCAAGCTTGGCGATCCGGATATTATATTTCCTTCCTTGTAACCGACTCCATGTAAACCCTAGCCCTCTCCGGTGCCTATATAAACCGGAGAGGTTGGTCCTTAGAAGGCCGATCACAACCACAATCATACCGTCATAGGCTAGCTTTTAGGGTTTAGCCTCTACGATCTCGTGGTAGATATACTATTGTACTACCCATATCATCAATATTAATCAAGTAGGAAGTAGGGTTTTACCTCCATCGAGAGGGCCCGAACCTGGGTAAACATCGGTGTCCCTTGCTTCATGTTACCATCAGCCTTGACGCACAGATCGGGACCCCCTACCCGAGATCCGCCGGTTTTGTCAACGACATTGGTGCTTTCATTGAGAGTTCCTCTGTGTCATCGCTGTCAGGCTCGATGGCTCCTTCTATCATCATCAACGATGTTGTTCAGGGCGAGACTTTTCTCCCGGGACAGATCTTCGTGTCCGGCGGCTTCGCCCTGCGCGTCAATTTGCTTTGCCATCTGGAGCAGATCGATAGCCACGCCCTTAGCCACCAGATCAAGGTCGGAAACCTGAACTGCACGGCGGACATCCGCGGAGACTGGATCTTTGACGGATTCGGGCCTATGCCAGGAGCACCGGACAGTCACGACGAGCACGGCTTGGACCTGCCGTCGGACGAAGCTCGGGGTTTCACCCCCGCAGTAGCCTCGGACTTAAATCCGGAGTAGGCTGCGCTGCCCAAAGACGGGGGGATGGACCCCGCCCCGCAAGTCGCGCGCTCATCGGCTGTAGAGCCGAACATGGGCCTTACCCCTGTGGTGGACTGTGAATCCGGATCCCCGGATTCGTATCCGGACGTTGGTTCCGGTCCGTGCACTCCCGATCTAGTCGAGCCAGGTTGGGCTCCGGTAATAGAGTTCACCGCTGCGGATATCTTCCAGCACTCGCCCTTCGGTGACATGTTGAACTCATTAAAGTCTCTCTCTTTGTCAGGAGGCTCTTGGCCGAACTATGTCCGGCTCGAGTGGGAAGCAGGCGATGAAGGAATTCTTTGCCCACCCACCACCCACTTCATTGCCACGGTCGATGATTTAACCGACGTGATTGACTTTGACTCCAAAGACATCGATGGTATGGACGACGATGAAGGAGAATCACAGGAGCCACCGCTCACTGGGCGGTGGATAGCCGCCTATCCCCATGATATATACATGGCAGACGCTCCGAAGGAAACCAACGGCGATGAGGCAGCGGAGGATAATCCCCCAGGGGGAAGAGCAAAGCATGGGCGTCGCCGGCGCCGCTCCAAGCCCCGCCACAGGAATACTGGCCCAGAAGTCGAAAACAATCCGGATGGTGCCGAAGATGAATTTAACCCTAGTCAGCTTGCCTTTCAGAAGGCCGGACTGGCCACTGTGGGATACTTGGAGAGGGACAATACGCCCCCTGTCGGTGTCAAAATCGGCGGATCTCGGGTAGGGGGTCCCGAACTGTGCGTCTAGGCGGATGGTAACAGGAGACAAGGGACACGATGTTTTTACCCAGGTTCGGGCCCTCTCGATGGAGGTAATACCCTACTCCTGCTTGATTAATATTGATGATATGGGTAGTACAAGAGTAGATCTACCACGAGATCAGAGAGGCTAAACCCTAGAAGCTAGCCTATGGTATGATTGTTGTTCTGTCCTACGGACTAAAACCCTTCGGTTTATATAGACACCAAATAGGGTTAGGGTTACACAAAGTCGGTTACAATGGTAGGAGATCTACATATCCGTATCGCTAAGCTTGCCTTCCACGCCAAGGAAAGTCCTATCCGGACAAGGGACGAAGTCTTCAATCTTGTATCTTCATAGTCTAGGAGTCCGCCAAAGATGATAGTTGACCATCCGGACACCCCAAGTCCAGACTCCTCGGTAGCTCCCTGAACCAGGCTTCAATGACGGCGAGTCCGCGCGCATATTGTCTTGGCATTGCAAGGCGGGTTCCTCCTCGAATACTTCATAGAAGGTTTTGAACACAAGGATAGTGTCCGGATCTGCAAAACAAGTTCCACATACTACCGTAGAGAGAATAATTTTTGCACAGATCTGGCGGCGTATTCCACGGCATGACATCACACCACGGCTAGGCCTTTATTGAATCATTTTACTGTTCCACCTCGGTAGCGTTAGCGGCGGTTTCTTGGCACGTCTTATCAAAGCGTAGATCGTGCCCGCTTATTCAGGATTCTCATCAATACAGACGTGGGTAACCCAACCGCGCCATTGATGGCGGTGCTTGGGAGATAAGCGAGTTTTATCAGGCTGGTGGGGGACGCATAGCCTCGTCCGTCCATATAAGGGGATAAGGATCCACCCTTTTCACCTCGCCTTCCTCCTCCCTTGCTCATCCATTTCGCAAGACTCGAGCTCCAGCGCCCAAGTCCGCACATCCTTCCTCAACCATCTCCAGCCATGTCCGGAGCGGGAGGCTGGTGGATGGTCTCCTCCGTCACGGAGGGCCAAGTAAAAAGCTGCGAAGGCGGATACTTGTCCGACGGCGTGCGCACATCGGCTGCCCGACGAAGGGCAGCTCATCCCCCCCCAGGCCCCATGAGAGAGTGGTGTTCCTCCGCACTTCCTCCAGCGGACTAAGGTTTCCACTTCACCCATTTGTCCGGGGCTCATGTTCTACTACGGCATAGATTTCCACGATCGGCCCCGAATTTCATCCTCAACATCTCGGCGTTTATCGTGGGTGCGAAGGCCTTCCTCGCATCCAGCCCACTTGGTTTATGGCTGAAGACCTTCAATGTCAAGCCAAAGGTAGTGGGCGTGCTGCCAGGAGTCTTGGGCGCCATGGTTGGCAAGATGGCCAAAGTCCTATGGCTCGAGGGATCCTTTGTGGAGACCATAAAGGGGTGGCAATCGGGGTTGTTCTACATCACCGAGCCGCGTGACTCTCAATGGGCGGCGGCCCCCGAATTCTGATTTGGCTTCCCCACATGGCTCACATCATGGAAAGAGACGGGCCAGACATGGGGGGATTCGGATGAGCTATCCAGACTCCAAACCTGCGTCCGAAACCTGGTGGACAAGAATCTCAGGCTTGTCAACGTAATCCAGGTGATGCTCATCCGCCGGATTCTCCCATGCCAACAACGAGCCTTCAAATTGTGGGAGTTCGATCCGGCACAGCACCCAACTCTGAATAGGCTCTTCGACACTACGTGCGAAGATGCCGGAAGGTCTTGTTCAAGGCGCCGAGGCTCTACATCCACTACCAAGATCACGGATTCAGCTCGCAGCGTCAAGCCAGCGAGGTAAGTTATTTTACCGTTTATGGGACTCTTTTTTCGTAGTTTGACTCTATGCGGGATCTAAAAACTCCCTAACCTTTGACAGGACTGGCTGAAGACGTCCTGACAGATTAACTGTCCGGCACTTTTGCCAGAAGACCCAGCGGACGCCCGATTGACGAGGCTGCTGGCTCCGGCACCTCACGTGGTGCCGGAGAAGAAGGCCAAGAAGGAGTCCACGGGAACTCGAAAGAGCTCCCGGCGCCAGGTGCTGTCGGACTCATCGCCCGACAACCCTGAGGCGGAATCCTCCTCTGAGGAAGAGGAGGAGGAAAAAGAAGCCTCTCCTCCAGCGGAGGAGAGAAGAAAAGGAAGGCCGCCTAACCGGGAGGCCGGAGGAATCCAAAGGAAGGACCCTTCCTCCGGACTTCTCCACCAACACCGACAACGACGAGGAGGAGTGGCCAACAAGGGCCAAGCCCCTGGCAAGATCGTAAGTGTCCGGATACCCATGGCTTTTTTTCATTGCGTAGTGTTCTCTAATGCCTAACAATCATGCAGCCCGCCCAAGGATGAGCTCGCCACTTGCCGTCGGCGGGTCCTGAATTCGTCGGAAGTGGAGAGTACTTCACTTCGGCCGCCTCACCTCACGCTGCCGACGACGCCGAGGTGGGGCCCCAAGGGGCCTGGTCAAGAGGAGGTGGCGCAGGAGGCGCCGCAAGGAAGCCTCCCGGACTCCAGCGCAAGGGGGCGAGACCCCAGGGCTCTAAGCCCGACCCTTTCCGGACTCCATCTGGGAACCTTCAGCGGTTCCGAAGTCCAGCAAGCGGTCCCTTCAGGAAGGGTAAGACGCCGGTGTCCTCTGTCCAACCGGAGGCACCGGATAGCTTACTAGAGGCGCTTAACAGCGCCTCCATCGAGGAGGAGCACCGCACTGTTATGAGTGTGGTGATCCAGAAAGTTCAGTCCGCCAAGAGCGGGCTGTTCAAGCTTCTGTGACCTTCTAACAGGCTTTGAGGTAAGTTTTCAATATATGTAAGAAGATTACCGCATAGACGGTAGCCTCGATGCTTAGTTCGGTGTTGGAAAGAAAAGCGGACTGAGGATCTAAAAGATATATGCAGGAGTATAACATAATTATGTCAATATGGGAATGCAGGCTGCCTGCTGACCTCTGCCAGACCGATCTGGAGGTCAATGCATTGAAGGAGAGCCTCGGCGGTCCGAGAACGAGCTCGGCCAAGCCAAGAAGCAGCTCGAGGACAAGGAAGGTAAGCAATACCTTATGGAATTTTAAAAATGTGGTTGCAAAGATAACAGGAATAACATGGGTACTGCGGGGGCCACGAGCGAGGTGGCGACCACGAAGGAGGCGGTGTCATGACCAAAACAAAGCGGCCATGGAGCGCACCGAGCGAGAGAAGCAGGAGGCGGGGTGGCGGAGGTGCGGCAAGAGCTCCAGGCTCGTGGAAAAACACGAGTTTGGAGCGTGACTCGAGACTTCGAGTCCGAGCTCGCCTCGGCTCTTGAGAGTGCCAAAGCCGCTAAGGCGAAGCCCGTAAAGCCCTCCAAGAGATTGAATCATTAAAGAAGATAGCGGCGGTAAGGCATTCTTTATGCAAAGCAAGCATGTGAAAGTGAATTACCTATTACTTACGGTCGGAGCTCTCCGGGAGCATTCGCAGATCTGCCCGTAGTGTGTACGATGTTGTCGCGTTCTACCGCGCCAAGGAGGGGAGCTCGGCGGAGAAGGTGTTCTGGTCTCGGTATCTTTGAGGCGAGCGTCCGTGTGCCCTGAGCGACCAGCTGAAGCAGCTGGTCGAGCTCCACAAGGTCGCCGAACAGGCCATGAAGGGCCTCATAGTTTGGTGTGGCCATTGGAAGCCATGCCAGGAGCTACTTGGGCTAGTCAGCGGCTGGTGGGCCTTTGTCCATGGATTGAAGTCATCAAGCGCTCCGTCTGTATTGAAGGTGCCCATCGGGCCTTGCCCGTGCTAAAGTGCATTGGGGCAAGCTGGATGCGGAGAAGCTTGTGACGGACGGGCCACCGAAGGGCAAGGAGCATCGCAAGCCCGAAATGTACTATGAGGCGTCTGAAGGGTGCCCGCCAGTATAGCGGTGAATGCTCCAAAGATGTAATTTTGAATAGACTCGCATTTGTTATCCCTGACGCTGAAAACTTGTTCATATCGCTAAGCAACGCTTGTGAATTTAAAATATTACCTTCTATGCAGCCGTTTATCAAATTTGAGAGATGGCAAGTCGTTGGCTTCAGCCCCATGCCACAGTCTTTGGGGTGTTGGGATAAACTTGAGCGCTCTTGTTCCCATTCTTGGGTCCTTGAGGAGGCGCTCAGCATAACGAACAAGGCAACCGGACTTATAGTGCTTGAACACTCTCACTTAGCCATAGAATTCTATAATTTTAAATTTGGTGAAGCCCCTAGTATTCGGAAGACCAAGTTCGGGCGCTATCACGCCTTGGCGGACAATGCCGACTCCTCTCTCTAAGCGGCATAAGTCTTTAGGGACCCAAAAACCTCTCGAACAGCGATCGCTCTCGCCCTATCATGACGGTCAGTTTAGCTTTCTCCACTGAGGTGCTCAACCCAGCTCAACCGGGGCACAATCGCAGTGGTTCTCCCAGCGCTACCTTAGCCGATATAACGGAACGTAAGGTACCAAAACATGGGAGCCGGGCAAACCCAACTATTGACCCAAGACATGATTCAGAGTCGATGCATATAATGCTATAAGTTCGGGGTGCCGCACTTGTGAAAGTGTTCGGACTTATCACACCATACTTTTGGGGTACTTAAGCCCTGGTGTATTGGCCGTACCAAAGTGTACCGTGCAACATGTCATGAAATGAACATATATATAGATAAAGAAAGGAGTGCAATAATAGGCGAAGCTATGTATTGTTTATTCAAAAGGTACTGCAATGGAAGCGAGCGATACAAATAGTGCGATAAGCAAGGGATGGGACTATTTAACATGTCCTCTCCGTGGGTAAGCTGCGGGATGGTATGTAAAACAGGTATAATGCTCGTAGTAGAGACCACATGGGCACTCGACGTAGCTTTCTGCTTCTCTGGTTGTTGCATCGTGTATTCGGCGCGAATGCCGGACAGGGCTTCTGGAGAACAGAGTCCTGAAAGTTAAAGGAAGAAAAGATAATAAAAAAGGAATGACACAAGCGGAGCCCTAGTGCGGTCTAGCCGCGTGCAGGCGTGCCATGGTCGTGGCCCGTCCCTATGCCCATGGTGCTTGAGGCGCAATTACGTGCGCGTAATCGGCCAGCGAGTTCGCGAGGGCTGGGGTTGTGGCTGCCTTACTACGCTTGTTCGGCATGTGCCGTGGTCTTGCTGTAGGTTACTCGGCGCGCTTGACGGTGTTCAATTGTTTATTGGCGGATGGAGAATTGCCTTAAGAGGCTGTTACGCACTTACGCGCAAGGCGGCGTATGCTCCTCCGTTCGGAGGAGCGTTGGTGTTTCCATTGACCGTGATTACTCCTCGAGGGCCTGGCATCTTTTGCTTGAGGTATGCATAGTGCGGCACCGCATTGAACTTTGCAAATGCGGTTCGTCCAAGCAAAGGCGTGATAGCTGCCATGAGCGGGACTATGTCAAGATTAACTCTTCGCCCGGAAGTTATCCGGGATCCCAAGACCACTTTGAGTGTAACTGAGCCTATACAATTGGCCTCTACACCTGGTATGACACCTTTAAAGGTCGTCTTTGTGGGTTTAATCCTTGAGGGTCTATGCCCATTTTGCGCCTTGTATCCCGATAAAGCAGGTTCAGGCTGCTACCGCCGTCCATCGGGACTCTAGTGAGTGAAATCCATCGATGATTGGGTCAAGAACCAATGCGGCGAATCCGCCGTGACAGATGCTAGTGGGTCGTCCCTTCGATCAAAGGTGATCGGGCAGGAGGACCATGGGTTGAACTTCAGGCGATGGCTCCATCGCATATCGCCCCTTAAGCGCACGCTTACGCTCCCTTTGGGTATGTGGGTTGCGTATATCATGTTCACCGTCCGCACTTGTGTGGGAAAGCCCTTCTGTCCTCTATTGTTCGGTCGGGCTCTTCCTCGTCATCGCTATGCAACCCCTTGTCGTTGTTTTTGGCGCTTAGCTTGCCTGCTTGCTTGAACACCCAACAATCCCTGTTGGTGTGGTTGGCTTGTTTTTCGGGGGTGCCATGTATCTGGCACAAGCGATCGAGTATTCGGTCCAAGTTGGACGGGCCCTGGGTATTTCTTTTGAATGGCTTCTTCCGCTGACCGGGTTTAGAGCCTCTGAATCCGGCATTTATTGTCGTATCTTCAGTATTATCACCATTAATGCGGCGTTTATGCTTGTTGCGACGCGACCTGCCATTGATGTCCTTGGTATCCGAACTACCAGGGTGTTTGGCCAAGTTGTTGCTTCGAGCTAGCCAGCTGTCCTCTCCCGTGCAAAAGCGGGTCATGAGTGTGGTGAGGGCTGCCATGGATTTCGGCTTTTCCTATCCTAGGTGTCGGGCTAGCCACTCGTTGCGGATGTTGTGTTTGAAGGCTGCTAGCGCATCTGCATCCGGACAGTCGACGATCTGATTTTTCTTTGTTAGGAACCGCGCCCGAATTGTGCGGCGATTCTTACGGCTGCTGAATTATATGGCTAAGGTCATCGGCGTCCGGTGGTCGCACATATGTGCCCTGGAAGTTATCAAGGAATGCGGCTTCCAGGTCCTCCCAACAACCGATTGACTCTGCTGGCAAGCTGTTGAGCCAATGCCGAGCTGGTCCTTTAAGCTTGAGTGGGAGGTATTTGATGGCATGTAGATCATCACCGTGGGCCATGTGGATATGGAGGAGATAGTCCTCGATCCAGACCGCAGGATCTGTGGTACCATCGTATGATTCGATGTTTACGGGTTTGAAGCCCTCAGGGATTTGATGATCCATTACTTCATCTGTGAAGCATAGTGGGTGTGCAGCGCCTCTGTATTGGGCTATATCACGACGTAGCTCATATGAGCTTTGTCTCATCGTGTTCGCCCGGCCGGTTTGTTGTATCCGTGGACGGTAATCATCCCCAGTCATTGGGCGCACGCGATCTGTAGATCGATCTTGTATGCTTTGCCTTATCCTCCAATATATCTCGCAAGTCCGGCGCATTTTCCCGTGCCTTGGTACTTTCTGAGCGGCGTCGGGGCGTGGCTTGAGCGGAGGGCCGAAAGGCTTCTCTGTCACGGCCACGGGGTGGCCGGTCTGCCATGTCGTGCGCTGGTGACATGGGTGCTTACTCCTCTGATCGAGGCAACGGCCTGCGTTTGGGGTAGCTTTTGGAGGGGCGTTCGAGTTCATACTCTTCGGCTGCAAGGACTTCAGTCCATCTGTCAGCTAGCAGGTCTTGGTCAGCTCTAAGTTGTTGCTGCTTTTTCTTGAGGCTGCTTGCCGTGGCCATGAGCCTGCATTTAAAATGCTCTTGTTCGACGGGGTCCTCTGGCATGATGAATTCGTCGTCGTCGAGGCTTGCCTCGTCTTCGGGGGGCGCATAATTATCGTCCTCTACCTCTCTTTCTGCTGCACTATCGTGCGGACTTGCTTCTCCCTCCTCCTGCACTGAGTCCTGCTGGAGGGGGTCATCTTCGGCACTGTCCGGGGTATTATTGTCTCCCGTGCCGGAATCGCCGTTTTTACTGTGGCGGGATTTAGAGCGGCGCCGCTGACGTCGGCGCTTGAGTTGTTTCTTGGAGGGGTCATCCTCCGCTGCTCCATCACCGTTCCCATCTTTTGGGATGTCCACCATGTATATGTCGTATGACGAGGTGGCCTTCCAGTGCCCTGTAGGCGCTGGTTCTTGGTCATCTCCATCGTCGTCCATACCGTCGATGTCTTCAGAGTCGAAGTCGAGCATGTCGGTTAGATCATTGACAGTGGCTACAAAGTGGGTGGTGGGTGGGTGTTGAATTTCTTCATCGTCCGAATCCCAACCTTCCTGACCATAGTTCAGCCAGGGCTCCCCTGACAAAGAGAGAGACTTTAATGAGTTCAGGATATCGCCAAAGGGTGAGTGTTGAAAGATGTCCGTGGTGGTGAATTCCATAACTGGCGCCCAATCGGGTTCGACTGGCAAGGGCGCGGAAGGTTCGGAGTCCGGAGAGGAGTCCGGCACCTGGGAGTCACGAGCTTCATGACGGACAGGGATGGTGTTCGGCTCGATAGCCGTAGAGATTTCAGCCCCCGAGGTGGTGTCCAACCAACCATCCTCGATCGACGAGATTGGCTCCGAATGAATGTTCGGAGTGGACACTAGTGCGACCTCCAGGACACTATTCGGCGGCAGAGTTAGATCATGCCCATCGAGATAGTGTGGCGCGCTCAGCTGTGGCTCGAATCCGTCGAAGATCAAGTCTCCGCGGATGTCGGCCGTGTAGTTTAAACTTCCAAACCTGACCTGATGGCCAGGGGCGTAGCTTTCGATCTGCTCCGGATGGCTGCTTAATTGGCCCATGATGCAAAGCCGCCCGAATATTGAAGATCTGTCCGGGAGAAATGTCTCACCTGGACTGCATCGTTGTTGATGATCGAAGGAGCCATCGGGCCTATCGGTGGCGACAGGAGGAACTCTCGGTGAAAGCACCAATGTCGGTGTCAAACCGGCGGATCTCGAGTAGGGGTCCCGAACTGTGCGTCTAGGCGGATGGTAACAGGAGACAAGGGACACGATGTTTTACCCAGGTTCGGGCCCTCTCGATGGAGGTAATACCCTACCCTGCTTGACTAATATTGATGATATGGGTAGTACAAGAGTAGATCTACCACGAGATCGGAGAGGCTAAACCCTAGAAGCTAGCCTATGGTATGATTGTTGTTACTGTCCCTACGGACTAAAACCCTTCGGTTTATATAGACACCGAATAGGGTTAGGGTTACACAGAGTCGGTTACAATGGTAGGAGATCTACATATCCGTATCGCCAAGCTTGCCTTCCACGCCAAGGAAAGTCCTATCCGGACAAGGGACGAAGTCTTCAATCTTGTATCTTCATAGTCTAGGAGTCCGGCCAAAGATGATAGTTCGGCCATCCGGACACCCCCTAGTCTAGGACTCCCTCACCCCCTCCGAGGATAAGGCAAGCCTCAGCAATGACGAATTCGGCGTGCCTGAAGATCCAGTGGAACAAGCTCGCTTCGAGCGACGGCTCATGGCCACGGCAAAGAGCCTGTGAAGGAAGCAACAGCAGCTTAAAGCTGACCAAGACTCGCTGGTGGACAGATGGACCAAGGTCCTGGCCACTGAAAGATATGGACCCGACCGCCCCGACAAAGGGCACACAGGGCACAACCGGCCACCCCAACCTAAGCAGGAGAACTCAAGGCACATGCCCCCGACGTCAACACACCACTACGGTCCAAAACAATACGAAGGACAAAAGAAGAAGCATCCTCAAGCCTCGGCGCAATGGTCATAAGCATCAAAACAGGTAGGCTGGTGCTAATTCCAGCAACCCCCAGTCCGGTCAGCGGACAAAGAACAGCCCAGACCTATCCGGCCCGGGCCACACACTCGATCAACCATGTGAAATCCATGGTACTCCTAGAAGAACAGCAAAGCATACCAATAGAGAATGCAGGATCCTCAAAACAAAGCGGTTGGTCGCGTGTCAGAAATAATGAAGGGAGGCATCTGGTCAAGAGCCCTTCCCCATAGCATAAAGGTATGGCCGATCGCCCCCGACCGCATTAACCACAGCAACTCAATTGCAGTACCTCCGGACATAGCAGACCGGGGGCCCCATAACACATAAAACCCCCACAGGTGTGAAACCACATACAACATCTCCTAAAAGATGCGAGGGGCAAAGGCCAAGTTTTTCTGGCCCATCATGCTAAACGGTTGTCTTCGGATCACCAAAAAAAAACTTCACCAAAGAATAAATCTTCGGCACCTTCCCACCATGCGGTAATCTACCGTATGCTAACGGGACGAACCACGTTGACTAGGTTCCACGTGGTCACTCACTCAGGCCAACACCATGTGATACAATCACACGGCCGAACCCCGCCCTCAAGGTGGAAATCATACAGCTGCCGGAGTAGCGAGTCGCGCATGCCTATCAAATTTTGATATGACAGCCAACTATCCGGACACCAATTGAGGAGTCCGCGCTACCCAACGGTATAATGGCTGGGTTTACCAGGGTCCGTTCAGGAGCCCTCGGACCAACCACAAGAGGACGCTCGGCTACCTCCGAGTACTTGCCTTACAAACTAAGTTTTACGCAGAACATGATTGGTGACGCGGAATCGGCCAGGACACACAAGGAGCCCCCCCCCCCCTAAAAAAGAAGGCAGTCCGGATTCACTCTTGATCCACTGACAACTCCCTCCAGTCCGGCCATCACAGGTTCCACCAAAAAACACTTCTTTTCATAGTCATACATCGTACTCATATGCATCGACATATCATTTTAGTACAATGCGTAGACCCAAATAACACTTACCGGCCGTCACTTTTCATCGACACCTCGTGTTACGCCCAATTATGCTAGGGGCTTCATAATACGCAATCAAGTCCGACCACCCTCTCGGTCGTCCGGCACCCCGAACTTATAGCACTATATGCATCAGCTCCGAATCATGTCTTGGGTCATTGGTTGGGTTTGCCCGGCTCCCTTGTTTTGTTACCTTACGCCCGTTATATCGGCTAAGGTAGCGAGGAGAACTCTGCGATTGTGTCCCGGATCTGCGGACGAGCACCTCGATGAAAGCCGAAACCGGTGGCATGATACAGCGAGAGCTGGTCAGCTGTTCGAGAGGTTGTAAAATCCTTAAAGATTTATTCCGCACAACGCCATTATAAATGCAGAGTGCAACGGATTGGTCTTCTGATCAGGCGCCAATAGAGCCCCTAGTTCGGCCTTCCGAACACTAGGGGTTGCGCCGACCATACTCGAATTCCTATGGCTAAGTGAGAGTAATAAAGCCCTATAGTCCGATTGCCTGGTTCGTGGTGAGAAACGCCTCCGTAAAAGGACCCAACTATGTGATGAAGAGCATTCAGATATATCCTGAACACCCCCGTATTCTTTTTACATGGGGGCAGAAGCCGACGACTGGCCAACTCTCAGGATTTACATACAATAAACAGCCGCACAGGAAGAACATATGTTCAAACAAAACAGGCAATATATAAACGCCATGATCCCATATTACAAAAAGTGGCACGAATGCCCTCAGGGAAATATAATGTCTTTGGTACATTTATCCGCCTCAAGGCGGGCTCCCTTCAGTACACCTTCATAGTACAGTTCGGGCTTGCGATGCTCCTTACCCTCTGGCGGCCCCTCAGTCATCAGCTTCTCCGCGTCAAGCTTCCCCCAATGCACCTTTGCACGGGCGAATGCCATACGTGCATGTGACACTCCAAAAATATTCTTTTTGGTTTTCTTCAAAATTTTGTTGGATTTGAAGAAGGTCTTCTAAACCCTTCCAAAAAAATCTCTCTCAAAAGCTTTTCCCCTTTAGCAAATATTTTACTTTTACATCCCCTTCAACTCTGGTGTTTGGTTTTTAAATTTTTCTTCTGATTGCCCTCTTCTCAAAATTTCAAGAAAAATCCTTGGAGTTTATTTTCTTTCAAAAAAGAAAAACCCTAGGAGTTTTTCATCTTCTCCCAAACTTGAAACCACTCATGATTTTTACCATGCACCACATGGTAAAATCTTCCCTAAAATCTCTCCTTCCGCTTTGGGCAATCCAAGCATTCTGTCTCAACAAGTTCAACCATTTCCTGAATTTTATTTCATTTAATTCTCCTCCCAAATCTTTTCTGTCCATTATTTTGAGCCTAGGTGATTTGCAAAGCAAGTACCTAAATGCATTTGAGTTTTGACCTCAAACCAACTCCCCTGGATAGTTCTTGGTACCCACAACCTAGAATAATCAAGATCCACTCCTCTTCTGTTCAAGTATTTCAAATTCTAGTCTCTGCAAGTTTGGACCAGATTTGTCAAATTTGGTGAAATTCATATCTTCTCTGCTCCAAAAATTCCACAAAAATTCAGGTAGCCTCTAGATGCAATGAGAGGCCCCTCCACCAAAAACCAGCTCAAGGAAAAATCCCTACATGCCTAAACCATTCTGTCGAACGCCTTGCATGCACTATTTCTGTTCATCTTCAGTTAAATTCAGAGTTCAGTGTCGATCTCCGTCAGAGTTTCAGTCACATGCCCACAGTGCACTTGGCACGTTGCTCACGGCCTAGCTTGCTTGTCTGGAGCCTCACACGCGTGCTTGGCGCGTTCCTGACGTCGGTGGCACCCTGGCCCGCCTGCGCCGGCGTGTCTTGCGGCGGCCGAACCACCATAGCAGCCGACAGGGAGCAGAACGGCGGCATAACGCCGTTCGGCGCCGCCCAAACCCACTGGTAGCTCCGCGTGGCCGTTTCCTTGCCAGCACATGCATGCAGCACCGTCGCCGCGGCCTGGCACGCGCAGAGCGCGTTCTCTGCCGCCGACGGGCCGTGCGGCCGTTCCGCCGAGGACAGGCTGTAACCTCGCCCACCTTGCTGAGTTGGACACGGGGATGGCACCAGTTCTTCGTCTAGTCGATGCTCAAACTCCTAAGCCGACCGTGCAGCCACAGCGCCACCGTAATCACCTCGCCGGAGAACCCCGTTCTCGGCAACCGCCTCGGGCCGGCTATATATAGCACCCCCGAGCGCGCTCTCGCCCCCGCACGCCTCCACCACCTCTCCAGACCTCGCCAAGCCCCTGGAAGGGCCTCGAGGGGCTCTTCTTCCCCGACTCCGGCCACCTCGTTCTGCCTCGGCCTCCACCTCTATCCACTCCGGTGAGCTCTCTCCGACGAGGTCCACGACCACCCGAATCACCGTCCGCCGGAGCTAGCGTCACCGTCGACGTGGTACTCGCCGAAGACCACTTCCACCTCCCACAGACGCGGAAGGACGTGCTGATCACGAAGATACCGAAGGAGGTGACGGAACCGCGAACTTCGCCGAGCTAGACCCCGACTACTCCGAACCAGGCAAGCAATGTTTGAACTTTTGATATGATGAGTGTCTGGGCATGTTTGCATTATTTTGTATCATGGCACGTTCATGAGCATTTCGATGATAGTTTATCTCGTAAGAGTTGAGACAAATGATCTCGGTAAATTCCATGAGTTGTTGGAAACTTGTTGCATGGCCATGAGTTGGCATGAGTATGGGTAAGATGGCGGTGTTGTAGCATGCCAGGCTTATGCCATATCGTTGACCCAGTGTCAGCATAAATTAGTCTGTCTTCCCTTTCGTACTACCACCTGTTTCCCGCAAGGGATATGGCTTAGTAAGTTGCAAACCACTTCCTGGTACACACCAAATCGAGAGGCCGGGATGAAGGTTCCATGGCCCTGGATTAAAGCCTTTCATCCGGTCAGGGGGCATGGGTGTTTCCGGTTGGGACCAAGAGGGGGCACCCTTAGAGCGCTGCCAGATATAAATTTGATCCCATGCTATTCGAGATTGTGATCTCCCCGTCTCAAAGTTTTTCTTAAACGCTGTCTAGGGTGATTCCTGGCAACGTGAGGTATGATGGGTGTGTACTAGCTAGTTGTGTTTCTTCCGAAATACCGTAAACGGAACTAGTCCTTCGTGACTACGGAAATCCGTTGGCTGTGGACAATTTTGGTACAAACTCTGCAGAGTCAAAATCCTTGAATTCATCTTATTCATGTCCGAGTACCGTGTTCACCTTACCTTGTCAAATATCAGTCTCGGTAACAGAGATTCCCGATAACTACTTGAGTGTTAAATGTTTATTTCCTGTGAATGGACTAACCCGCTTATTGTCTTGTGATGAATATTTTCCGTGAGCACTATATCTTGTCAGCTATGAATAATGAATTATAAGCCCTTTCTGCGATGTCGCTCAGACGTCCGACTGCGGCATTGTTATTATTTATGTTCATTATAAGCCCTTTCTGCGATGTCGCTCAGACGTCCGACTGCGGCATTGTTATTATTTATGTTCATTATAAGCCCTTTCTGTGATGTCGCTCAGACGTCCGACTGCGGCGTTGTTATTATTTATTTTCATTATAAGCCCTTTCTGCGATGTCGCTCAGACGTCCGACTGCGGCATTGTTATTTACTTTCATTATAAGCCCTTTCTGTGATGTCGCTCCGACGTCCGACTGCGGCACGCATGTATTTTCCTTTCAATATAAGCCCTTTATGAGGTGTCGCTTAGACGCCCGACTGTGGCATGTTTTACTTATTTATTCACCCTTCGAGGCGTCGCTTCAGACACCCGATCGGTTTTGAGTTTATCTTCTTGGGATTTCGAGCAGACTACCGCCGATTCCCTTCTTATTTTTTTTGCTATACTGATTAAATTGGGCATTACTAAAATTAATCATGTCGCATTCATGCGTTCATTTGTTATATCATTTGTCCGAACTGTCTTGCGAGTACTTTCAAAGTACTCACCTGGCTTGTTGATTTGGCGGATCTTGTGAAGGCGATCTCATGGATGAAGAGTTCAATAGCGAGTCCGACGCCTAGAGGAATCCCAGTCAGTCTCGTGCGACCCCTGGATTAGTCATTGTGATATATCCGCTTCCGCTACCCCAAATAAATCCATCGAGCCTCACCTCGACGCTCGATGAGCCGCCAGTGCAGTAGTCTTATTAACCACCCCACTGTGCTATTCCACCAACCACACATATCTCGAGTCAGTAGTATTTCCACCCCATACCATTGTGTCATATCCGCCATCATGTATAATTATCGGCGTGTTTGTAATAATTGGTTGGGCATCTTCAGTCCGACCCTGTAATATTGTAATGCTACTGGCTTATTGTATCAAAGTTTTGTCTACCGGTATGAAGGATTTTTCCTCATATTGGACTTCATAGGTCGGTTGCTCAATAAATATTTTTATTGAAAAACCGGTCGTGACAGTGCACCCTCTATGCAGACCGATCGCTTAATAGCATCAAGCCGAGGACAAGTGCCCACAATCCGCTTCACGAGCCCGAAGTAACTGCTCGTAATTGGCTCCGCCGGCCATAGCCGGACAATCAAGTCCTTCATGGCTAGTTCGGCCGCCTGGTGCAGTTCGACCAGCTGCTTCAGCTGATCGATAAAGGGCATCGGATAGTTCGGTGCCAAATACTGCAACCAGAAATCCCTCTCCGCAGACTTCTTTTCCTCGGTCCGGTAGAATTGGGCGGCATCTGATATGCTGCGAGGAAGATCTGCAAACGCCCCTGGAAAAATAAGAATTCAGCTTGCTGCTTAGAATTCTCCCCATTATCATGAACAAATGGCTAAGAATACAGAAGGCCTTACCAGCCGCAATTTTCCGGGCCTCCTGAATGTCCCGTACAGCACCTCGGGCTTCTTCCCGAGCATCTTCCGCGGCTTGGAGTGCTTGGGCGAGTTCGGATTCTTTCCCTATTAGACTCTGCTCCAAGCCCTCGCTTTTCTTCATAGCCTCATGGAGCTCCCGCTCAGCTGTGACAACCCTGGCCTCGTGTTTTTCGCGAAGTGCCTATTCGGTGGCAGCCTTCTCGTTGGCATCATCCACAGCCTTTTTCAGTGCCTCATATTTGGCACTCGCTCCTAGGGCATACAACATAAATACTTTTTAATAAGCACAATTACTTATTCGTGCCTAATGCAAGATAATTTTTTAACATACCTTGTTTATCTTCTAATTGCTTTCTCACGCGGCCAAGTTCTTCCTCGTCCCGTTCCAGGCTCCGCTTCAGTTCGGACACTTCCGCATTATGAGCAGCCGTCTTCTCCGCAGACGCATGTGTTCAAACATAGAGGTACACGTCATTAACGTAAGTTCCCATGACAAAGGAGGATTTGATCCCCTGCCCAGCTCCCTCTCCTTCGCCGGACAGTGTATCAGGGGCTGCTACTCATATTATGACGATTCCTCAAAGGTTTCTCGGGAAACATACCTCAAAGGCCTTTATAAGGCCAAGGCAGGACTCGTTCAGCCCGCTCTCGGCGGACTGAATCTTTTCAACCACCGCACCCATAAGGGTCCGATGTTCATCAACGATAGACGCGTTCTTTAACGCTGTCGATAGACCGCTTGGCAACTCCACTTGAACAGAGGTTATCGGCGGAGTAGGCAGGCCTCCCACCATTGAAGGTGGCTGCTCGCCCGATCTGGGAGCCTTAGAGGTCTCCTGGACCTTGTCCGGCTAAGGGCCGAAGCTAAGATCGCCCCCGCTGACGCCACACTCAGGGGCCATCGCTCCCGTGTGTCCGGCTCCAGTGATATGCCCCCCTGGTCCGAACCCCGTTGATACGACACCTCAGTGTCGTGCCGGGACTTTGGAGAAGGGGCCTCTGGAGGCGTCTCGCTCACCAGGGCGTCCGAACTCAGCGAATCCTCGGATGAGGACTGTCCGGCGTGAGACCTTGCCGGACTGTGCAAAACATAGCAACAGTTAAGACTACTATACCCAAAAATGATCCCGGACGCATATGCGTGTTCGGATTTTGTCTACTTACAACTTCTCCAGGGGCTGGGCCCTGGGATACCACTCCGGGCTGCTATCGGCAGCCGTGGTGGATGCCCCTGGGAGGGAACCTTTTCTCCTCTTGGGCGATTCGGCCTCCAGAGACGAGGAACCTACACACTTCTTCCCACCTTCAGAGCTCGTCCTCCTCTGCTCCTTCCTCTTCGTCTTCCGAAGAAGGAGCGTCGCTTGAGTCTTCGGATTTGGCGTCCGAAGCCTCGCCGTGACGGAGGCCACTCCGGGTCTTCTTGACCTTCTTGGAGGCCTCCTTCTTTGGCGCCTCGTAAGGCGCAGGGACCAGCATCTTCGTTAGAAGAGGTCCGGCCGGTTCCTCCGGCAGTGGGGCCGGACAGTGAATCCGCTCCACCTTCTTTATCCATCCCTGAGGTCACGACGAAACACGATTAAGATGTCTTCCTCATGACATGCTAGCTGAAGCATGAACAGACAGAGTGTGGCGGTGACTTACCGAGCTTGGAGAATGGGATGATTGATACCCACGGTCCTCGGCGGGATCCGGCCACGATTTGCCGAACTTAAAGAGCACCTTCCAGATATCCTTGTGGGAGGAATCATAAAGCTCCCGAAGGGTTTGGTGCTCGGCCGGATCGAACTCCCACAAAGTACAAGCTCGGCGCTGACAGGGGAGGACCAGGTGAGCTAGCATCACCTGGACTGCGTCGACGAGTTTGACGTCCCTATCGACCACACCCTGAAGGCGCGTCTGGAGCAGTAACAGCTCACCGGACGAACACCAGTTCGGGCCCTTCTCGGGCCAGGACGTGAGCTGCAGTGGAGCTCCGGATCTGAACTCTGGAGCCGCCGCCCATTTTTGCCGCGTGGTTCGGTGATATAGAACCACTGCTGCTGCCACTCCTTAACGGAGTCGTTGAAAGCGCCCTTCGGCCAAACGGTCTTGGGCATCTTGCTCACCATGGTCCCGCTGCACTCGGCGTGTTCGCCACTCACCACCTTGGGCTTCACATTAAAAATCTTCAGCCGCAGGCCGAAGTGAGGTGAGATCCAAAGAAAAGCCTCGCACACGACAATGAACGTCGAGATATTGAGGAAGGAGTTGGGGGAAAGATCATGAAAATCAATCCCGTAGTAATACATGATTCCGCGAACAAATGGGTGCAGGGGAAACCCAAGCCCGCGGACGAAGTGGGGAAGGAACACGACTCTCTCGTGAGGTTCCGGAGTGGGGACGACCTGTCCCGCCGGGGGGAGACGGTGGCCGATCTTCTGGGCCAGATACCTGGCGTCCTGGAGCTTCTTGATATCCTTCTCCCAGACAGTAGAGGCCATCCATCTGCCTCCTGCTCTAGATCTGGACATCTTTGGAAAGCCCCTCTTTGGTTGAAAGGAAGAATGCTTGGGCGTTAGGGCTCGAAAAGAGGGGAATGAGCGAGAGGAAGGAGAAGGGCGTGGGTAAACAGAAAGAGGCCTTGTCTCTTTATAGGGACGATAAGTGCTTTTTGCGCCTCCCCACTTGCCTGGTAGAGCCCGTTTGCCTCCCACTCGCCGCGATTAGCGGTGCGGTTGGATTACCCATGCTCGTATTGATGAGAATCCCGGGATAAGGGGGCACGATCTCTGCTTTGACAAGACGTGTCAAGGAAACCGCCTCGCAATATGCGTTGTGGCTGGTTGTGGAAAGACGGTTCGAATAATGACCCGACCGTAATGACACATCGCATTGCTTAAAAAGTTGTCAGCAGATTGCATTTGTGAAACATCATTCCCTCTACGGTGGCATGCGAAGATCATCTTGTGGATTCGGACACGGTTTAAGTGTTCGATAATTACCTTGGAGTATTCGGAGGAGGAACCCGCCCTGCAATGCCGAAGACAATACTGCGCGCCGGACTCGTCGTCATTGAAGCTTGGTTCAGGGGCTACTGAGGGAGTCCTGGATTAGGGGGTATCCGGACAGTCGGACTGTGCACAACCTCCGGACTACTGAAGCGTGAAGATACAAGGCTCAAGACTTCGGCCCGTGTCCGGATGGGACTTTCCTTGGCGTGGAAGGGAAGCTTGGCGATCTGGATATTATATTTTCTTCCTTGTAACCGGCTCCATGTAAACCCTAGCCCTCTCCGGTGCCTATATAAACCGGAGAGGTTGGTCCTTAGAAGGCCGATCACAATCACAATCATACCGTCATAGGCTAGCTTTTAGGGTTTAGCCTCTATGATCTCGTGGTAGATCTACTCTTGTACTACCCATATCATCAATATTAATCAAGCAGGAAGTAGGGTTTTACCTCCATCGAGAGGGCCCGAACCAGGGTAAACATCTGTGTCCCTTGCTTCCTGTTACCATCAGCCTTGACGCACAGATCGGGACCCCCTACCCGAGATCCGCCGGTTTTGACACCGACAGGTATGTCTCCTTATAAAATGGTTTATGGAAAAGCTTGTCATCTACCTCTTGAGTTAGAACATAAAGCTTATTGGGCAATTAAGGAACTCAACTATGATTTCAAACTTGCTGGTGAAAAGAGGTTATTTGATATTGCTCATTAGATGAATGGAGAACCCAAACTTATGAAAATGCCAAGTTATTTAAAGAAAATGTTAAAAGATGGCATGATAAAAGAATCCAAAAGCGTGAGTTCAAAGTTGGAGAATATGTTCTTTTGTACAACTCCCGTTTCAGATTCTTTGCAGGAAAACTCCTCTCCAAATGGGAAGGACCCTATGTTATCTAGGAGATTTATCGGTCAGGAGCTATCAAAATAAATAATGCCGAAGGTACTAACTGATATGTCTCAAACGTACTAACTAATATGTCTCAAACGTATCTATAATTTATGAAGTATGCATGCTATTATATTATCTATTTTGGATGTTTATGGGCTTTACTCAACACTTTTATATTATTTTTGAGACTAACCTATTAACCCAGAGCCCAGTGCATGTTTCTGTTTTTCCCTTGTTTCAGTGTTTCGCAGAAAAGGAATAGCAAACGGAGTCCAAACGGAATGAAACCTTCGGGAGTGTGATTTTTGGAACGAACGTGATCCAGGAGACTTGGAGTTGAAGTCAGGGAAGTTTCGAGGAAGCCACGAGGCAGGGAGGCACGCCTGCCCCCTGGGCGCGCCCCCACCCTCGTGGGCCCCTCGTGGCTCCCCTGACCGACTTCTTTCGCCTATATATATCCATATACCCTAAAACCATCGGGGAACAGATAGATCGGGAGTTCCACCGCCACAAGCCTCTGTAGCCACCAAAAACCAATCAGGACCCTGCTCCGGCACCCTACCGGAGGGGGGAACCCTCGCCGAAGGCCATCTTCATCATCCCAGCGATCTCCATGACGAGGAGGGATTAGTTAACCCTCGGGGCTGAGGGTATGTACCAGTATCTATGTGTTTGATCTATCTCTCGTGTTCTTGAGGTGGTACGATCTTGATGTATCGCAAGCTTTGCTATTATAGTTGGATCTTATGATGTTTCTCCCCCTCTACTCTCTTGTAATGGATTGAGTTTCCCTTTGAAGTTATCTTATCGGATTGAGTCTTTAAGGATTTGAGAACACTTGATGTATGTCTTGCATGTGCTTATCTGTGGTGACAATGGGATACTCATGTGATCTACTTGATGTATGTTTTGGTGATCAACTTGCGGGTTCAGTGACCTTGTGAACTTATGCATAGGGGTTGGCACACGTTTTCGTCTTGATTCTCCGGTAGAAACTTTGGGGCACTCTTTGAAGTTCTTTGTGTTGGTTGAATAGATGAATCTGAGATTGTGTGATGCATATCGTATAATCATACCCGTGGATACTTGAGGTGACATTGGAGTATCTAGGTGACATTAGGGTTTTGGTTGATTTGTGTCTTAAGGTGTTATTCTAGTACGAACTCTATGATAGATCGAACGGAAAGAATAGCTACATGTTATTTTACTACGGACTCTTGAATAGATAGATCAGAAAGAATAACTTTGAGGCGGTTTCCTACCCTACCATAATCTCTTCGTTTGTTCTCCACTATTAGTGACTTTGGAGTGACTCTTTGTTGCATGTTGAGGGATAGTTATATGATCCAATTATGTTATTATTGTTGAGAGAACTTGCACTAGTGAAAGTATGAACCCTAGGCCTTGTTTCAATGCATTGCAATACCATTTACGCTCACTTTTATCACTTGCTACCTTGCTGTTTTTATATTTTCGGTTTACAAAAACCTATATCTACCATCCATATTGCACTTGTATCACCATCTCCTCGCCGAACTAGTGCACCTATACAATTTACCATTGTATTGGGTGTGTTGGGGACACAAGAGACTCTTTGTTATTTGGTTGCAGGGTTGCTTGAGAGAGACCATCTTCATCCTAAGCCTGCCACAGATTGATAAATCTCAGGTCATCCACTTGAGGGAAATTTTCTACTGTCCTACAAACCTCTGCACTTGGAGGCCCAACAACGTCTACAAGAAGAAGGTTGTGTAGTAGACATCAAGTTCTTTTCTGGCGCCGTTGCCGGGGAGGTGAGGGCTTGAAGGTGTATCTTTAGATCTTGAAATCGAATCTTTTAATTTCTTGTTTTATCACTAGTTTGGTTTATAAAATAAAACTACATAAAAAATGGAATTAAGGGTGCCTCAGATGCTTCATCTTTTTAATGTCTTTCGTGAAAATAAGGATTCCGATAATTGTGCTCAAGTGCTAGAAGAAGAATGCATTAAAAATTTTGGCACTAAATCTTTGAATGATGAGCATGATTGCAATGTTGTTAGTACGAATTCCTTGAATATCCATGATGCTAATGATATGCAAAGCCACAAGCTTGGGGAAGCTATGTTTGATGAAGATGATATTTTTTGTCCCCAAAGTTTTGATGAGCAAATTTAGTTTGATGAAAGTATGCCTCCTATCTATGATGATTATTGTGATGATACGTATGCTATAAAGAATAATTATAGCCATGAAACTTGTCATCATGATTTTAATTTTCAATTATATTATGCTTCACATGATAGTTATTTTGTTGAGTTTGCTCCCACTACTATTCATAAGAAGAAATTTGCCTGTGTGGAGAGTAATAAAAATTCTATGCTTCTGCATCATGAAAAGAATGCTTTATGTGCTGGTTATATGGTTGAATTCATTCATGATGCTACTAAAAATTATTATGAGAGAGGATCATATGCTTGTAGGAATTGCAATAATACCAAGTTTCCTCTCAATGTGCTTAAAGTTTTGAAGTTATGCCTGTTTTGCCTTCCTATGCTAGTTGATTATTGTTCTCATAAGTTGTTTGCTCACAAAATCCCTATGAGTAGGAAGTGGGTTAGACTTAAATGTGCTAGTCATATTCTTCATGATGCTCTCTTTATGTTTCAATTCTTATCTTTTATGTGAGCATCGTTGAAATCATCATGCCCAGCTAGGGGCGTTAAACGTAAGCGCTTGTTGGGAGGCAACCCAATTTTTATTTTTGTTCTTTCTTTTTGGTTCTGTTTAGTAATAATTTTTGATCTAGCCTCTGGTTAGATGTGGTTTTATGTTTTAATTAGTGTTTGTGCCAAGTAAGACCTATAGGATATTCTTGGGTGATAGTTATTTGATCTTGCTGAAAAAAATCAGAAACTTTCTGCTCACAAAAACAATTGTTTAAAATCACCAGGACGTGATAAAATACTGATTCCAATTGCAGTAGATCTATAAAAATAATATCTAGGTCGTCCTATTTTGGTAGATTTTTCTGAGTTCCATAAGTTTGCGTTAGTTACATATTACTACAGACTGTTCTGTTTTTGACAGATTCTCTTTTTCGTGTGTTGTTTGCTTATTTTGATGACTCTATGGCTAGTAAAATAGTTTATAAACCATAGAGAAGTTGGAATACAGTAGATTTAACACCAATACAAATAAAGAATGAGTTCATTACAGTACCTTGAAGTGGTGTTTTGTTTTCTTTCGCTAACGGAGCTCACGAGATTTTTTTGTTAAGTTTTGTGTTGTGAAGTTTTCAAGTTTTGGGTAAAGATTCGATGGACTAAGGAATAAGGAGTGGAAAGATCCTAAGCTTGGGGATGCCCAAGGCACCCCAAGGTAATATTCAAGGACAACCAAGAGCCTAAGCTTGGGGTTGCCCCGGATGGCATCCCCTCTTTCGTCTTCGTTCATCGGTAACTTTACTTGGAGCTATATTTTTATTCACCACATGCTATGTGTTTTGCTTGGAGAGTCATTTTATTTTCTTTAGCTTTGCTTGCTGTTTGAATAAAATACCAAGATATGAAATTCTTAAATGAGAGAGAGTCTTCACATAGCTACATAATTATTTAACTACTCATTGAACTTCACTTATATCTTTTTGGAGTAGTTTGTCATTTACTTGTGTGCATCACTTATATCCTATGAGTAAATGGTTGAATGATTTGAATGTCATAAATATGAAATTATATATGTTTCATATACCTTTCCCATGGGGAGTAATGCCTTCACATATAAGAAGTAGAGGTGGTAAATTTATTGAAGGTTAGCAAACATTGTATCGGTCACTTGAACAATTCATGAAAGAATATTGAAGGAAGAGAGATTTCACATATAAATATACTATCTTGGACATCTTCTATGATTGTGAGCCCCATTAATTATTTTCAAACCTGAGCAAATTAGTTGAAGTTGGACAAGGAAGACAACATAATGAGTTATGCTTGGGTATATTTGTATAGAAGTTATATTGTTATGGATCCTCTAACATGTGGTGCTTCCTATTTAGAATCCTTTGCTAGCCAAAATATCTGTTCTAAGCGGGAATACTGCTTGTGCATCCAAATTCCTTGAACCAAGTTTCTTCCATGAGTGTCCACCATATCTACCTATGTGCGGTATTTACCTGCCATTCCAAGTAAATTTGCATGTGCCAAACTCTAAACCTTCAAATAATAATCTGTTTTGTATGCCCGAATCGCTCATGTAGCGACTAGGGGTTGTCGGTATCTTCCATGCTAGGTGGGTTATTCTCACGATGAGTGGACTCCGCTCATCATTCATGAGAAAATGGCTGGTAACTGGGATGCACAGTCCTATGATCAAAAGATCAAAAACAAAATCACAAATAATTTAAACAAACTCCCCCAGGAATGTTGATAGTTGGACGGCACCCGTTGTTTCGGACAAGCCGTTGATAACCCACAAGTATAGGGGATCAATTGTAGCCTCTTTCGATAAGTAAGAGTGTCAAACCCAATGAGGAGCTAAAGGTAGAACAAATATTCCCTCAAGTTCTACGGACCACCGATACAACTCTACGCACGATTAACGTTCGCTTTACCTAGAACAAGTATGAAACTAGAAGTACTTTGTAGGTGTTTTTGGATAGGTTTGCAAGAAAGTAAAGAGAACGTAAATAAAGACTAGGGTCTGTTTAGATAAAGACATAACTAAATTAGTTTTAGTAAAGAGCTTGTTGTCACGAGAAAGTTATTTGTCCCCTAGGCAATCGATAACTAGACCGGTAATCATTATTGCAATTTTATTTGAGGGAGAGGCATAAGCTAACATACTTTCTCTACTTGGATCATATGCACTTATGATTGGAACTCTAGCAAGCATCCGCAACTACTAAAGATCATTAAGGTAAAACCCAACCATAGCATTAAAGTATCAAGTCCCCTTTATCCCATACGCAAACAACCTACTTACTCGGGTCTGTGCTTCTGTCACTCACGCCACCCACCATAAGCAAATCATGAACATATTGCAAACCCTACAGCAGAGATCCCTCACGCTTGCGCGACACGGAGAGCACCATAGGATAGCACCAATAATAAAACATGCAACTCAAACCAATCTTGATCATCAAATAGCCCATAGGACAAAACAGATCTACTCAAACATCATAGGATAGCCATACATCATTGGGAAATAATATATAGCGTTGAGCACCATGTTTAAGTAGAGATTACAGCGGGTAAGAGAGAGGTTACACCGCTGCAAAGAGGGGGAAGAGTTGGTGATGATGGCGGTGAAGTTGTTGGTGACGATGGCGGTGATGATGATGGCCCCAGCAGCGCTCCGGCGCCACCGGAAGTGTCGTGGAATTAACACGTCAGATGTCCTTAGTATGAGGACTTAGTCGTGAGGCAAACGCATCTATGTGGTATCTTGAGAGGGGTTGAGCGGAATCGAGAGACGCAACATAAGACAAGGGTTTAGACAGCTTCGGGCCCCGGGAAACATCATCCGGTAACAACCCTACATGTTGTTTGAGGCTAGATCTCATTATCATCACGAGGGAGTCATTGTAAACCGCCTCTCCTCTAGTTGTGTCTATCCCTAGAGATTGTTTCTTGCTCCTAGCTTGTCCCTCTTTGGGGAGCCCTGCCCCTCCTTATATATGTTGAAGGGGCGGGTTACATGACTAGTCCTAGTAGGATTAGGATTACTCTATTACAAGTGGAGTCCTAGTCTTGCTTCCTTTATAGGAGAATAGTCCTTACGCTTTCCTCATAAACCGGCCCACCATAGCGTGATTCAGCCTTCCATAAACCGCCCGTTGGGCCACCGGGTCTTGTCGCTCCTCTGGCCCGCCTGCCGGATTACCAATGAATCTTGAACCGCCAGGTCCAAGTGGGTCGCCGGTGAATCGCCAAACTCTAGCCGGGTCATACATCCGGCGGTTTATACCGCAGGGTATATCCCCGACATTAGCCCCCAGTTTAATTTGGATTCATCCTTGTTAAACTGATCTGCAACATAAACACAAGAGCAAATTTGTCGGGGTGTGCTCCAGTTTAAATATTCTTGTAAACCAGCACTTGATCATCCTTAAATCCTTGCCATTTCTTCCTCCTAAAAAATCCGAGTCAATAGACCAGTTTCATAATCGATTTGCTTGCAAAAGAAATTTTGTAAATAAAGAATCCATTTGAATTGGCCTTCAATGCTCTGACTTGACAAAAATATTAATCTCTGAAATATTCAACTGATATCCAGCCGGCTTGAAGATGTAAAACTTGCCGGCTTATGATTACCACCTTTGTCGGGTTATAAAAACTGATAATTCCGGGTCATGATTGTTGCCAACGCCGGTTCATGGTTGTTGCCAACGCCGGTTCATGATTATTGATGACGCCGGGTTGCAGACATAGGGTCATAATGATTGGTGACGCTGAGTCAATCCGGTTTGCTCAAAACAGAGAATTTGAAAATAGTTCTTCGATAATAATATAATACCTGTAGCCCCCAAGTCTTGAGCAGAACAAAGTGATGGCTTAAGACTTGCTTCAATATAAATACTGCCACTTAAGAAGAAATCCATGTTGTTCATCCCACTCACTTAGTAAAAACTGAATACTCCATATTATGTAGCCCCCAAGTGTCGGGTTGTCCTGCTTGCAGCAACCTGGGACTTGTAACTGTCTTATACTCATAAAAAATTCAACCAGTGTAGCCCCCAAGGGCCGGGTCATTATGCAATAATGAGCAGGGACTTTGTAAATATAATCATGTAAACTTTGAACAGCAACGGTGTAGCCCCCAAGGGTCGGCTCAGTAAGATAATATTGAGCTGGGACTTGATATATACTTCAATGAAAATAACATCATATGATGTAACCCCCATCATGGGGCTTGAATCCATGTCCACAAGGTTAAGAGCCTTGTGCTTTACCAACTGAGTAGTGGACCCTTCAATGATAAATGAAAATTTGTGTACCTTGAATTGTTAACAGGAGCAATTGGTAGCTCCCAAGGACCGGCTCATTATGATGTGATGAGTCGGGTCTTTAATAAGGTGAGCAAACAATGACTTTGCATTAGCCCCCAAGTGGCATGGTGCATGCTTGCAGCGCATGAGACTTGCATATTTGATGTAATCTCAATTTGAATAATGTAGCCCCCAAGTGCCGGGTTGTAAGCATGCAGCAACTCGGGACTATTCCTTCAATTGTAGAATAAATCATATCCTTTGATAAAATAATAGCCATTGCGCTAAAGCGACTTTGAAAACCTCAATAACACCGGTTATTAATAACCATAATAAAAATCTAGCCATGTTGGCTATTCAAGATAATATAATCTAGTATGAAAAACCTTATTCATTCAATATCATAATGAAAATTCAGCCAAGTTTGGCTATTTGAATAATATAACCTAATGATTTATAAGCGCATGATTCCAATGGCGCAATCCAAATATGTACTGGCGACTTATAGTCCAAAGCCAGGCCGGGTTAACAAACACCGGATAATTTCTCATCATATACTGGCGACTTATCGTCTTAAAGCCAGGCCGATTTAATAAACGTCGGATAATTTATCATCATGCTTTATTCAACCTGTTTCTGCATACAACAAGTTTAAAGTGTCCTGGCGGTTTACCGCCGGACGGGTCATAATGCCCAACTTATAACCCATGTTTATAACCAAGGCTGCACTTAAGAATAATCAAATATGAAATATATCATACCTGTGACATTGAATCACATCATTGGTTTACCAACTTTTTGTAGTAAGGGTGATAACCCCAATCTTGTGTAATGATAACTCCTTTCATACTGTGCCGGTTTATGATAAAACCGTACCGGGTTGTGATAAACACCAGTTTAACCATATATAATACTGGCGACTCGTAGTCAAAACAGACCGGGCTGATAGTCTCCGGATTATGATTTGATCATGTACCACTAGTAGAAAAAGGGCCTATAGTCCCGGTTCATAAGGGCCTTTAGTCCCGGTTCATGAACCGGGACTAAAGGGTCGGTACTAATACCCTCGCCCTTTAGTCCCGGTTCTATCCAGAACCGGGACAGATATTGAGGAAAATGGAGGTTAGAGGTCGAGCTTGGAGAGGAGAAAGCTTAAGTAGTGTGGCTCGGGCATTCCATCGAACACCTTGTGTGCATAGGAGGTGAGCTAGAGCACCACCAAGCCCCCTCCCCTCGGCCAGAAAAAACAGAGCAAAGTGTGCTCGCTTCTGCGCGAGGGGCTATATATAGGCAGCACCATTAGTCCGGTTGGTGGCATGAGCGGGACTAAAGGAAGCCTTTGGTCCCGTTCATGCCACCAACCGACCAATAGTGGTGGGCCAGAGCGAGGCCCATTGGTCCTGGTTCGTCCCACCAACCGGGACCAAAAGGTCCGGACGAACCGGGACCAATGGCCCACGTGGCCCGGCCGCCCCCAGGCTCACGAACAGGATAAATGCTCACATTAGTCCCGGTTCTGGATTGAACCGGGACTAATGGGCAAAACAGGCCTCAACGATAGCCCCTTTTTCTACTAGTGTACTGACAACTTGTAATTGAAAGTCAAGCCGGGTTAATGAACACCGGTTTACTCCATAATAAGATGGTAACATAAAATCAAACCGGGCAGATAGTCTCCGGATTAAGATTTGACTGTGTTCCGCCAATTTGTAATTGACAGTCAAACCGGATTAACAATGTCGGTTTAAAAACACAACAAAAGTAAAAGGTCTTTAGCAAAAAAGAACAGAATTCATGCAAAGGCAAAGATAAAATCATTTGCAAATGAGGCTTTAAGCCGATCAAGAGGCATTACCATGGTCGGACACGACCAAGCCCCCAACAGGCGTAGCTATGTTCGAGTCAGCCAGGTCCCCAAATGATGTGTTGGCATTACGCCGATCAAGAGGTGTAGCGATGGTTCGGGTTCGACCAAAGCCTCCAAGTGATGCTGTGGCACTAGGCCGATCAAGAGGCGTGACTATGGTTCAAACATGACCAAGTCCCCAAGTGATGTTGTGGCATTGCGCCGATCAAGAGGTGTGACTATGGTTCGGATACGACCAAGCCCCCAAGTGATGATGTGGCATTACGCCGATCAAGAGGTGTGACTATGGTTCGGATACGAGCAAGCCCCCAAGTGATGCTGTGGCATTGCGCCGATCAAGAGGTGTGACTATGGTTCAGACATGACCAAGCCCCCAAGTGATCAATAATATGATAAACCAATAAGGCATGATACCCATGTTTGAACCGCGCATCATGGCAGCAGGTCCTCTTTGGCACCCTTTAACTTTTTGCAAGAGATAAATCCTTCTTGAACCGGACGTTAAACCGGATATTGAGAGCTTCAAAGCTTTGTGGGAGACATCTTTCCCTTGAACCGGATTTTAAACCGGAATCTTCATTTTCAGCCAGAAATTTTCTGACGGCCTTTAAACTCGAACTTGCGAGAAGTTAATTCCTTTTTGAACCGGACATTTTTAAACCGGATTTGAACCAGATACTAAGGGCTTCAGCGCTGTGTGGGAGATGGGATTTTCTTTAAACCGGACTATAAACCGGAAGCGTCATCGTGAGCCGGAATATTTCTGACGGCCTTTAAATATAATAGTAGCCTTTGGGATCGGGTTATCTTTCCCTTCAACATCCTGGGGCACTTGAATTTGCTGAAACTGGCAAGACTTGCTGAATCATATCATCGTAGCCCCCGAGTCTTAAGATGACTCAAGGAGTTGTCTTGCGATTCTCCGTACTTTGACCACAGCAGACGATATATATCATTGGTGTTGATAACGCAATATGAATCCACAGAAGGTTGAGGTGACTGCGGCGGGTTATAAATGATCTCGTATGAGCCGTGTCAGCAACTCGGCCAATGGTTCCTTCCAACTGGTTGTTTGAAGATAACCCAATGTTAGTGGCAGCAACTTGTGCATATATCCATTGAACCATCCAGAGCAGACGGCAATTGATGATAATTTGCTTCCAGTTTGTTGGAAGAAAACTAGGCTACCCAAGCAGTGACTGGCCTTATACTCAATAAACAGCTCATGCAAACAGGTGCGGCCCAGTGTGTTGATGTAGACCAAGCCTCGGGGGTGGCGATTTGTGCACGTCCACTGACAATGAGAAAACAAGATCCCAGCAAGCCGATGTGGACCGGGCCGCAAGGGCAGCAGCTTGTGTGCGTCCATTCATCATGTGGGATTATCCCCAGGCGGGATATTATCAATCCATGGTGTAAACCACATTTATAATGAAGAATAGTCCTGTGTATAAAAATATACAAATCAAAGTAATTTGTCCTTTGATAGAAATAATATGTGTTAATAAAATATATAGAGAAGATAGCACCTGGATTTGTCTGGACGGCAGATAATCTGGATGTAACTCCGTAGACAAACCAGCAATGGTATGACCCATCTAATGTAAACATCTGATGATCAACAGTTGCATGCAATTGCTGTATCATTTTCAACAGGGTGTCACTTGCCCATAAATTTTGGGACGTGCATGTTCCTCCTCTGCAGCAGCATGTCACGTACATGCATAGAACTCCTTTTTGCATGATCAATCTTGGCAACTTGTCTTCACAAGGCCACAACAGACCAAAAAACTTATCTCGCTCGACGGAGGCAGCAGAAGCGAGCATGGCAGCTTGACTGTTGTACCGAAGTTGGGACACTGTAAGGCAGTAAATTGTACGTGGGTATCTGTCGGGTGACCTGGCGAGTTGATGTATACTGAAATGCAGGGATGATGGGCAGAATATGCCTCTTGTCTATAGGCCTTTGGCGGTTCGACGCCCGGTCCATGCGGTAGATAAGTGGGCAGCCAAACCCCCGGCCGTATACTTTGATATTGGGGAAACAAAAATAATGCCTGGCAACACCACTTGGAGAGCGGCGTCGGTTTAGAGCGGCAGCAATGCGCGGCCGCAGCGGAGGTGGCGCAAGGCCGGGGTCGTTTGGCACACCGGCGAAGGGGGCGGCACAAGGCAAAGGCAAGGCCGCTCAGCGGTGACCCGGTGGCGACTCGGGGGTGTGGCGGCTTGACGCAGCTTGAGAGGCAAAGGTGAGGAGACGACAACTCAGCAGTGAGGTGACGGCAACTCAGGGGTGAGGCGATGGCGCCCGATGCAAAGCAGAGCAAGGCGGTCGATCGTGATGGAAGCGGCGACTCAGGGGCGCCGGGCATCTCAGCCTCCTCCAAGAAGCAGACTTTTTCCTTCAGTTTGTACAGAAAGACTTGCAGGAACAGTACTACGTGAGCACCTAGTACTTGTCGGTAGCACTTGTAGTTGATGAAATTATTTTCGACCTTTTCCCACAATGTCATAGCACCAGTAGCTTATGAATTGACGCCTCGGGGTTTGAAATCAGCAAAATAGTGCTCCGCGTCTCAGCACCGCACAATGCACTGTGAAGCGGCGCTCAGTGTGCTCCAACACAGTGGCGGTTTAGAGCAGAGGCACAGGCACTCGGCAATGGAGGCGAAGACCGCGACTATGGCGGGTCAGCTCAGCATGCTGAACCATGGCGGGAGTGACGGAGCGGCGTTGGTGAAACAGTGAACCGGAGCAAGGCGTGGACGCTCCGGCGAGTCGTTTGAAGTGCGTCCGCCATAGCGGTGGGTTGGAGAGGCACGACCGAACCGGCGACAGGTTGGAGAAGCGCGACCTAACCAGCGACGGGTTAGCGTAGGTACAGTCACCACGACGCGACCGCTCATGGTCGAGGGCGGAACGGACCGGAGACGGCGCACGCTGGGAGGTGGCCGGGCGCGGTGAGGGAGATGCTTTGAGCCGGCGATGCGGAGGCAACCTGGCCGCCGGCGGAGGCAACCCTGGCGGGGACCCGGTGCCGGACAGCGCGGGGATGACTAGCGGGCGGCCGAGTCGTGCGGTGGGTGGCGGTGGAGACGAGGACCACGCGCGCGTGGAGGAGCTGGGGTCGCGGGCGCGTAGCAGAGCAGTGACGGCGCGCCAGCCATAACCGCACTGCCATAGCGGAGGCGAGACGGGTTGGAAGGCGCAGTCGACGGTGTAGCGGCGCGAGTCGCAGCCTACGTGGTCGAAGAGGGGCGGCGGCCGACTGGGGAACCCGCGAGGCGAGGCGGCGCACTGGGCCGTCGCGGGACGGCGCAGACGCGGACGTAGTCTGGCGGCGACTCATGGGAGCAGATGGAATCCGGTAGTGATTCAGCCTGTCTGCGAACGATGCGCGGCTGAACCGGAGCCGGCAGAAGCCAAGGCCACATGGGCGAGGCAAGGGCGACGCGGAGGCGAAAAGACAAAGCAGCGGCGATTCAACATGGTGTGACGAGGTAGCATCAGCCACAGAGGGGACGGACCGTCGGCGGGGGCAACTCACAGGGCCGGGGCGACTTAGCCCCGTTGCAGAAGCGGAAGGTGAGGCCGGGCCAGAAGAGGCCGCAATGACCTGATGTTATACATGGCAGCTCAGGGCCGGTGATTTAACGGTAGCCGGCCGTGTGGTGAACCGGCGGCAGGCACGGGGCGTCTCGAGGGCGGATTAACGCAGAGAACGGCGGAGGCGCTCCGGGTCAAGGCCACAGCTGGCAATCGGGTGGCTCGGGCGACTCCAGCAGAGGTGTCTTAACATGGCCGTAACAGCGGCTTGCAGGTGCTCGGATGCTGCAATGAGGGCGCTCCAGTGGGTCAACATGGCACATCCGCGGAAGCAGCGGGTTGGAGAGGTGCAGTTGTGGCCGGTCTGTGCTTGGCGACTCAAGGCAGGTGAGTCAGAGCTGGATGCACTGCCGGGTTGCAGCTGCGGGTTGGACTCAGGACGGACCGGCGGGCGGCACATAAAATAATTTCCAAAGAGTTTCCTCCAAACACCGTCTTCTATTTGTTTTATTTGCCTTCCATCATGCAAGGAGCAAAAGGTAGTGCTCCACAGCCGAATTGATTCTTGCTCTTCACGTGGTGGTGGCAGCAACAACAGTTAATGTTCTTAGGTGTGTCCACTCCGCACAAATAACCAGGTTCCAGGGCGCCTTCGATATAGCCAGGGGTTCAGTTGGTTCCCAATAAACAAAAGCATCTTAAATCAGTACTTGGTAGAAAATATCAGCGGTGCCCGGACCCATCCAACAGCCGCTCGGAATCGATCTGTCAACCATGAACCGGACTGATTTTTGTGGCAATCACCTAATAACAATCAGACCGAGCCGTCGAATCCGTAGCAAAACTGACCAATGATTGCGGTGGATTCCTGTAGCATATTGTGCGTGGCGGAAACGCTCCTATCAATCTCGGTGACTTGCAGAAAACGAACATGCCTCAGCCTTACTTTTATTGAGTTTTTAAATCTCAGACTAACAATCCGGACCGATGAACTCAACACTGATATAAATCCTTTCAAACCGGCTTTTCTTCATCCGGAAAATTGCGAGCTCTTCAATCCCTAGAAGAGATCCCTCCAAAAACTCAACACCACCGTGCGCAGGCCCCAAGGTGGGCGCCAACTGTCGTGGAATTAACACGTCAGATGTCCTTAGTATGAGGACTTAGTCGCAAGGCAAACGCATCTATGTGGTAGCTTGAGAGGGGTTGAGCAGAATCGAGAGACGTAACATAAGACAAGGGTTTAGACAGCTTCGGGCCCCGGGAAACATCATCCGGTAACAACCCTACATGCTATTTGAGGCTAGATCTCATTATCATCACGAGGGACTCGCCGTAAACCGGCTCGCCTCTAGTTGTGTCTAGCCCTAGAGATTGTTTCTTGCTCCTAGCTTGTCCCTCTTTGGGGAGCCCTGCCCCTCCTTATATATGTTGAAGGGGCAGGTTACATGACTAGTCCTAGTAGGATTAGGATTACTCTATTACAAGTGGAGTCCTAGTCTTGCCTCCTTTATAGGAGAATACTCCTTACGCTTTCCTCATAAACCGGCCCACCATAGTGTGATCCGGCCTTCCATAAACCGCCCGTTGGGCCACCGGGTCTTGTCGCTCCTCTGACCCGCCTGCCGGATTTCCAATGAATCTTAAACCGCCAGGTCCAAGTGGGTCGCCGGTTGTATGATTGCCTCTCCTCTCCTCTCCTCTCGTCCCACCTGCTCCACCTCTCCCCATGGATCTAGCCAGTGATCCATGCCATGGAAGGGCTCCTACACTGGGATTTCAACCCTGGCCTGGCAGTGGCCGATCAGGTACGTCGTCGGTTTGGAGAGACGGTGCACTTCTCTCCTTCGCGCAAGACCATGGAATTTTTCTTGGTTGTCTCCTTTTCTTCAGCCTCTTTCCCTCTCAATGAGGAATCTGTGGGTGTGGCATTGCAATGCTGCATTGGTGGTCATCATCTTGGATTTAAGGTCTCTAAGATTTTTGAGAGGTCCTTTCGCTTTTCTGTGGCCGGGAACAAAGTTGGGCATTTCATTCATGGCCTCAAGGACCGTATTTGGCTGGATTTCATCTGTCATTTTCATCTGTTCAATGGTCGTTTCAATGGTTTCAAGCACTTGGATTATCGTTGGCATGCGGATGAAAGATTAGAATCCATTGCGCATCGAAGTCCTGTGGCTGTGCGCATTGCTCCTTCTGTTTTTTCACAACCATCAGGAACTGATCATTCTACATCAAATGAATTGTGCAAATTTGGTCTTGTGCCTCTTGCTTCAATGGATTTCGCTGATAAGAATAGTCATGAAGCTTCATGTTCTCTCGAAGCACCGCAAGCTCCGGCACATGACGTTCATTCCGTGGTACTTTTGGAATGTACCAACATGGACATTCAATGCCCCGAAGAATCTTCGGTGCCTTTACTTTGGATTGGCTCTTTTCAGTTTCTTGTAATACCATTTACCCGAAATTACCGCAAAGCTTCCTTGCGTCAGCATTCAAATATGCTCCTCCATTTATTTCCTGGCCGCCTCTGCTCTCCAAGGCCCATATCGCGGATTTATCGCAGGTAGGATATAATCCCATGGAAGTAAATGATTTGGTTCATGCGTGGGGTGTCCTTTGTGCTAAATGTTTACAATGGGGGCACGACAAATTCAACTGTCAAGCCCGGATTATTTGCTTGCACTGTTCGGCACCAGGGCATAAAGGGATTAATTGTCCATCTCGGCCTCGGGCTTCTTTAATTGGCAAGGCTTTTTTGGGTTCAGATTCGGATTTTCCAGTCAAATCATCTCACATTGGGCAGTCAATCAATTATACGTCTGTGAAGCTACCTTGCCCGTCTTCGGCACCCAGGAGCCAACCCCCATCCACAGTTCGATGTACTGAATGCGGCCACTACGAACACCTGGCGCAATCTTGCTGGCGGCGTCGATGGGCCCAACGCTGGCATTGGAGACCAAACCCCCCCCCCCCCGTCCACCTTTAACGCCCCGCCTTCTCTCCCTTTGCCCGCCCCGCTTCCCAAGGCAACTGAGCGCTCTGCTCCAGCACCACCTCCGCCTCTACAAACCACTGCCACCGTCGATACCCCCACCCCGCCCACCACCATGGCCAACTACCCTGTTAACCCCCTTCCCTACCTTCCGCCGGGCTGGTCCATTGAGCCAGGGCCAGCAGATCGCAAGGTTAGGGCGGGCATGGCTGTCAATCCCATCCCGCCCCTCAACAACAACTTCCTCGCCATTGCCGAGGCCAGTCGGTTTGTGCCACTGCATCTCCGGGAAGATCTTCGCAACACCATTGAAGGCATGCTGCACGAGGCTGGACTGCACACCACCGAGATCTCTGACCATCCGTTGGGTGTGGGTATGTTTGCCTTTGCCAATTCTTTCATCCGCGACACTGCAGTAAACACCACATTCCAGCTTGATGAGGAGGATCTAGTGGTTTCTTTTGTATGTCACAATGCTGCTCTTAATATGCGCAACACCACCTATGGTCCTGAGCTATGGCTTATGTACATCGTTTTCCGGATGATTATCAGACTGATTTCTATATTCAGCGTTCGATAGATGATTACGGCAGACTAGTTTCTTGGAATAGCCCTAATACTGATCGTTCTGTGGTGCTTATTAAGGTTAGAGTGATTCACATGCGCCTCATACCCAAGAGTATTGTCGTCCGTCAGTTAGGTGGTGATAGAGCTTGTTGGACCGCTGCTGTTTTCATTCTCCGTGGAACTGATTGGAATGCCCATGAGCCCGAGGTTCCAACTGCGGATGAAGAACCACCTCCGGTTAATGGTGTTCTGCATCCCATGTTTGGGGAGGGCCTCACGACGGAGCAGCTCTATCAGCAGCAGCTTCAGAATTGGCTACTGCAGAATGGGATTGGTAATGATCAGGCGCCTCACATGGCTCCTCAGCAGGATGGGCCACATGATGCTCAATGGGATCCATGGCCGCAGCCTCCGGTCCCTCAAATGCCTGCTGCTCTGGTTAATTTTCAATCTTGGCTTTCTGCTCAAGGTCTCCGTTTCCAAGATGGCATTTTACCTGAAGATAATGTAACTGACAGTCTGAACTCGGTTTGGTATGAAACTGCTTCCTCGGCAAGCACTCATGGCTCCTCTTTGGATTCCTTCAGTCCAGTCAGCACCATGCTGGTGGCTCCTCCTGAGACTCAAAATGTCATCAATGTGGATGTGGCAATTTCTGCTGAAACTATGAATATCAGTATAACTGTTGAGGGTTTGGAGCTGGCGACAGTGCTCACTTCTGATTTGATCCCGAGGAATGTTTTTACTTCTTATCTTTCCAGGTCCATCTTGTCTGTGATTGCTGCTTTTGGGCCCTGGAGCTCTGGATATGGATTGCCCCCTCTGGAATTTCAGACAGCTCCTTCTCGCTCTATCCTGCAGGTGACTGATCAGTCGACCGCTCATATGCTGTACTTCTCCCCGCGCATTCTGCAGGCCGCACCATCTTCGGTGCAGATCAGGGAATTGACACCAGACGACGAGCATCTAGCAGTTCTGCCCTCAGCACAGCTTGGTGTTCTCCCTCTTGACACTGCTGATAGGAATGCTATGTCTCTGCCGCCCTCACTTAACACTATTGCCACTCTGATATGATCTCTGTGCCATCTGGCGCTGCTCCTTTGGTTGCTGGTCCTAGCTTGGCGCCTCCTGCTGACTCCATGGATGGGCCTCCTATGGTCTCTCCCTACCCCATGGAGATTAATGTTGACTTGGGCCTTGCTCAAGTCCTGTTTGATGCACCGGAAACTTCTGCAACCCGTCCTCGCCGCTCAAAGCTGAAGGCCCCTGTGGTCACTACTGAGGTTCGGCGCAGCACAAGATCGACGCGCTTTGATGGTTTCAGAGTGCCACAAATTTCTGATGCGCGCCCCACTGTCTCCAAAGTGAAGCCCAGGGTGATACCTTCGGCCGCTCCGAGCTCCAGCTCTGGGGTCATGGATCAGGCCCCGCCTCCTACGCCTCTTCGCACCATGCAGGACATTGGCATTATACGCTGCGCAGTCCCACCTCAGGAGCTCACCGAAGCTGCTCTGCTTGCTACTGAAGATGCGGCTACCATCCACAATAGCCCGCCAGAAGGCTCCTCTTCTTCGTCAGCTTAACTTCGCGGTTCATTATGCCACTTTTGCGTAGCTGGAATGTGTTATGTTGGAATGTGCGCGGGTTAAATTCAGACAAAAAGTTATTAGCACTGTCAAACGCGATTTCTGTTAGTGGTTGTGCTATCGTTTGTTTACAGGAGACTAAAAAACCTGTTATCGATCTAGCGTTTATTAAAACTTGCTGCCCTAAGCGTTTTGATAAATTTGCTTATATTCCTTCCCACGGGGCTTCGGGTGGTCTCCTCACGGTTTGGAACAGCTCCATGTTCTCTGGCTCGGTTGTTGTCCAGGAAGATTTTGCTCTGGGCATTCAGTTCACTAGAACCATTTCTGCCCAAGCATGGACACTCTTTAACATCTATGGTCCTTGTAATGGGCCTGCTCGGGACATTTATACTCAGTGGCTCTATGACAGGGATATTCAGGCCAATGAAGATTGCCTCTTTCTTGGGGATTTTAATTATATCAGATGGCCAGAAAATCGTAACAAGCCAGGGGGTGATGTCAATGATATGTCCACCTTCAATGATATCATTCGCAAACTTAACCTTGTCGAATTACCCATTAAGGGTAGGCTATACACCTGGAGTAACATGCAACATGAGCCACTCCTTGAGCAACACGATTGGTTCTTCACTTCCATGCACTGGACAAGTATTTACCCCAATACCATGGTCAAACCTCTATGTAAGCCCACGTCTGATCACACACCATGCGTGGTCACCATTGAGACTAAAATACCTCGTGCAAAGTTATTCAGATTTGAATCATATTGGCTTATGCACCCGGGCTTCATGGACGTGGTTAAAAGAGTTTGGGACAAACCTGTTGCGGTGCAGAATGCTGCTACTGTACTCTGCCGAAAATTCAAACGTCTTCGACAGGAACTCCAAACTTGGAGCAAAAGTATTTCAAGGCTGTCGGTGGCTATTGAAAACACCAACAAAACTTTGGAAGAGTTGGATGCACTTGAAAATCGAAGGCCTCTCACAGTACCCGAGAACAATTTTCGCAAGATTATTAAAAATCATCTCCTCCGGCTCTTGGATTATCAGAATCAGTATTGGAAGGAAAGATGTACTGTCCGATGGGTTAAATTTGGTGATGAAAATACCAAGTTTTTGCAAGCAATGGCTACTGATAGATATCGTAAAAACAACATTGCTAGCCTACAAACTCCGGAGGGATTAGTCGTGGAAGATCATAATGGAAAGGAGGCCCTGCTTTTTCATGCATATTCGAACAGACTAGGCACCTCCAACCCAGCTCAGATGCACTTTGACCTACCGTCTCTAATCCGGCTCAATGCTAACTTAGATCACCTCACGCTTCCTTTCACGCATGAGGAAATTGACTTGGTCGTCAAAGAGATGCCAGGCGATAGGGCACCTGGCCCGGACGGATTTAGTGGTATCTTCCTTAAAGCATGTTGGCCAATCATTAAAAATGGTTTCTACACGCTGTGTGATCAATTCCATGCAGGAACACTTAACATCCAGAGCATTAATTATGGTCTGATTACTCTTATCCCGAAGAATGGATCCCCATCCACAGTCAATGATTACAGGCCAATCACCCTACTTAATTGCTGTCTTAAGCTCATTACCAAACTCCTGGCTAATCGTCTCCAGAAAGTCATTTTGCAAATTATCCATCGTAACCAATATGGATTCATACGTGGGAGATCTATACAGGATTGTCTTGCATGGACTTTTCAATACATTCACCAATGCCAAGCCTCCAAGAGACCGATTGTTCTGCTTAAGTTGGATTTCGCTAAAGTTTTCGACACAATTGAGCACGGTCCCATGATCAACATTATGAAGCATATGGGCTTTAACGATAAATGGCTATCCTGGATAAAGGCTATTTTTTCCTCGGGAAGATCCTCAGTTCTCCTAAATGGTGTTCCGGGAAGACAGTTCCATTGCAAACGTGGGGTTAGGCAGGGCGATCCATTATCTCTGCTCATTTTTGTGCTGGCTGCTGACCTCCTTCAATCGGCCATCAATGAAGCTTATAGAGAGGGCAGAATTCAGCTCCCCTTTCCAGCCATGGGTCAAATGGACTACCCTATTGTCCAATACGCCGATGACACAATCTTGCTTATGCCTGACTGCCCTCAGCAAGCCTTGATCATCAAAGATATCCTTACCAAATATGCACAGTCCATCTGCCTTAAAATCAATTTCCACAAGTCCACACTAATTCCCATAAACTTGGAGGCTGATCTGGCGGCCCATCTTGCTGCTATCTTTGAGTGTACAATTGGAACCATGCCATTCACCTACCTAGGACTGCCGCTGGGCTCTTCTCGACCTACCCTCCAGGACTTTATGCCCCTTGTTAGCATGGTCGAAAGAAGCTTGTCATCAACGCTGTCCCTCATGTCCCATGCCGGCAAGCTGACTCTTCTCAACTCCACAGTTACCTCGTTACTCATTTATGCCATGTGCACGTTACACTTTCCACCCAAACTCATTGAACTCCTGGACAAAATTAGGCGTCGATGCCTATGGATCAAAAAGACTGAACAAGGTGATAAGTGTAACTCCCTCGCGGCTTGGGATATGGTATGTAAACCTAAAAATAAGGGAGGTCTCGGGGTGCTTAATCTTCGTGTACAGAATGAAGCATTGCTTCTGAAATTCCTACACAAGTTTTACAACAAGTTGGATATACCCTGGGTGCATCTCACATGGGACACCTATTACACCCAAAAAATAACTCATGCCTCTGATCCAGTCGGCTCATTCTGGTGGAAGGAAATACTCAAGCTCACACCTAAGTTTCGTGGGATTTCTAAAGTCAATATTGTGTGTGGCACCACGGCTTTATTTTGGAAAGATCTGTGGTCAGGGCAAATACTTCAAGACTCCTAGCCTCGGGCCTTCTCTCACTCTCTGGATGAAGATATTTCGGTCAACAAGCTCCTCAGGATCACTTCGCTGGAAGAAACGTTCCACCTGCCCCTGACCCCTCAACCCTTGCGGAGGTTTGAGACTTGCAGACAATTGCGGCCCATCTGCAACCTTCCTCGTCCTCCATGGATATTTGGCACTACACGTGGGGTAAAACCATCTACAAATCAACGGACTATTATAAATTCTTCTTAAAAATGTCCAGGTGCAACAGATATTTGGTTGGATTTGGAATTCAAAGTGCACGATGAAGTTGAAAGTTTTTGCGTGGTTGCTCTTCCATGACAGGCTCAATACGAGGAACATGTTGAAAAGGAGGCACTATAACATAGGAGATGACCACAACTGCCTCCTATGTGGATTGAACATTGAGGAAACGGTGGAACACATGATCTTCATATGCTCCTTCAGTAAACTGTGCTTGGCCAAACTTGGGCTTAATTGGGAACCTTTCCTTGGTCGCATACAAGCTGTTGAAGAACACAGAAACACTCATCCCACCCCACTGTTCCTGGAAAAATTCATTGTGGCAGCCTGGAGTATCTGGAAGGAGAGGAATAACAAACATTTTAGAGCAATAACACCCTCACTAAACTCCTGGCTGGACAGATTCAAGAGAGATTTTGGGCTTCTCCAACATAGAGTCAAAGAGGAGCATAGGCTCCTTGTACTGAACCTTGTGCACTCCCTTTAGTTGTTTCTCTATGTTTTCTTAGCTCCACTTGACACAAAGTTGGCAAGCCGTATCATCATCCTCCCCCCCCCAATGTAAATACCCATTGTATAGTTTGCTCTTGTTTTATTACAGTAACACAGTAGGAGCCTTTCCTACTGTTTCTGGTCAAAAAAAAAGTGGGTCGCCTGTGAATCGCCAAACTCTAGCCGGGTCATACATCCGGCGGTTTATACCGCGGGGTATATCCCCGACAGGAAGCAAGGGGGAGAGGGCCCCCCCTTCTTCTTCTTCTTCCTTGACCTCCTCCCTAGATGGGAGAAGGGTTTCCCCTCAGGTCCTTGGCCTCCATGGCGTGGGAGGGGCGAGAGCCCCTCCGAGATTGGATCTATCTCTCTGTCTCTCTCTGTTTTTGCGTTCTCTTCTGGCTCTGTTTCACCGTTTCGCGTATATATGGAGATCTGTAACTCCGATTGGCCTGAAACCTTCGCCGTGATTTTTTCCTAATATTAGCTTTCTTGCGGCAAAAGAAGAGCATCAACCGCCTTACGGTGGGCTCACGAGGGTAGGGGGCGCGCCCAGGGGGATCAGGCGCGCCCCCTACCTCGTGACCACCTCGGGCACCGTCTCGCATTGATTTTTATTCCAGAATTTTCCATATTTTCCAAAAATAAGCTCCATCCGTTTTTATCCCATTTGGACTCTGTTTGATATGGATATTCTGCAAAACCAAAAACATGCAACAGACAGGGAGTGGCACTGGGCACTGGATCAATATGTTAGTCCCAAAAATAATATAAAAAGTTGCCAAAAAGTATATGAAAGTGAATAATATTGGCATGGAACAATAAAAAATTATAGATAAGACAGAGACGTATCAGCATCCCCAAGCTTAATTCCTGCTCGTCCTCGAGTAGGTAAATGATAAAAAAAGATAATTTTTTATGTGGAATGCTACCTAGCATAATCTTGATCATATGTCTAATCATGGCATGAATATTAAGACACGAGTGATTCCAAGCAATAGTCTATCATTTGACATAAAAACAATAATACTTCAAGCATACCAACCAAGCAATTATGTCTTATTGAAATAACATAGCCGAAGAAAGCTCATCCCTACAAAATCATATAGTCTGGCTATGCTCCATCTTCACCACACAAACTATTCACATCATGCACAACCCCGATGACAAGCCAAGCAATTGTTTCATACTTTTGATGTTCTCAAACCTTTTCAACTTTCGCGCAATACATGAGCGTGAGCCATGGACATAGCACTATAGGTGGAATAGAATATGATGATGGGGGTTATGTGGAGAAGACAAAAAAGGAGAAAATCTCTCATCAACGCGGCTAATCAACGGGCTATGGAGATGCCCATTAATTGATGTCAATGTGAGGAGTAGGGATTGCCATGCAACGGATGCACTAGAGCTATAAGTGTATGAAAGCTCAAACTGAAACTAAGTGGGTGTGCATCCAACTTGCTTGCTCATGAAGACCTAGGGCATTTGAGGAAGCCCATCGTTGGAATATACAAGCCAAGTTCTATAATGAAAATTCCCACTAGTATATGAAAGTGATAACTCAAGAGACTCTCTATATGAAGAACATGGTGCTACTTTGAAGCATAAGTGTGGTAAAAGGATAGTAACATTGCCCCTTCTCTCTTTTTCTCTCATTTTTTGTTTTTTTTCTCCTTTTTTGGGCCTTCTCTTTTTTTTGCCTTTCTCTTTTTTTTCTTCCAGAGTCTCATCCCGACTTGTGGGGGAATCATAGTATCCATCATCCTTTCCTCACTGGGGCAATGCTCTAATAATGACGATCATCACACTTCTATTTACTTACAACTCTATATTACAACTCGATACTAGAACAAAGATATGACTCTATATGAATGCCTCCGGCGGTGTACCAGGATGTGCAATGATCTAGCGTAGCAATGACATCAAAAAACGGACAAGCCATGAAAACATCATGCTAGCTATCTTACGATCATGCAAAGCAATATGACAATAAATGCTCAAGTCATGTATATGATGATGATGGAAGTTGCATGGCAATATATCTCGGAATGGCTATGGAAATGTCATGATAGGTAGGTATGGTGGCTGTTTTGAGGAAGATATAATGAGGCTTATGTGTGATAGAGCGTATCGTATAATGGGGTTTGGATGCACCGGCGAAGTTTGCACCAACTCTAGAGGTGAGAAAGGGCAATGCACGGTACCGAAGAGGCTAGCAATGATGGAAGGGTGAGAGTGCGTATAATCCATGGACTCAACATTAGTCATAAAGAACTCACATACTTATTGCAAAAATCTATTAGTCATCGAGACAAAGTACTACGCGCATGCTCCTAGGGGGATAGATTGGTAGGAAAAGACCATCGCTCATCCCCAACCGCCACTCATAAGGAAGACAATCAATAAACACCTCATGCTCCGACTTCGTTACATAACGGTTCACCATACATGCATGCTACGGGACTTGCAAACCTCAACACAAGTATTTCTCAATTTCACAACTCAACTAGCATGACTCTAATATCACCATCTTTATATCGCAAAACTATTGCAAGGAATCAAACATATCATATTCAGCGATCTACAAGTTTATGTAGGATTTTATGACTAACCATGTGAATGACCAGTTCCTGTCATCTCTCTAAATAGATATAAGTGAAGCAAGAGAGTTTAATTCTTTCTACAAAAGATATGCCCAAACTCTAACAAATATAAGTGAAGCAAAAGAGAATTCTACAAATGGCGGTTGTCTATGTAAAGAGAAACAGGCAATCCAAACTTCAAATGATATAAGTGAAGCACATGAAGCATTCTATAAAGCCATACTCAAAAGATATAAGTGAAGTACATAGAGCATTCTATAAATCAACGAAGGACCATCTCATACCAGCATGGTGCATAAAAGAAAAATAAAAACCTAATTGCAAAAGACGCTCCAAGATTTGCACATAATGCATGAACGAAACGAATCTGAAAACATATCGATACTTGTTGAAGAAAGAGGGGATGCCTCCCCAGCATCCCCAAGCTTAGATGCTTGAGTCTCCTTGAATATTTACTTGGGGTGCCTCGGGCATCCCCAAGCTTGATATCTTGCCTCTCTTCCTTCTTCTCACATCGAAACATCCTCGATTAGACACTACATCCACACAAAACTTCAACAGAAAACTCGGTAAGATCCGTTAGTATAATAAAGCAAATCACTACTTTAAGTACTGTTGCAAACCAATTCATATTTTGTTTTTGCATTGTGTCTAGTGTAATATAAATTTTTCATGGATTAATCCACTGATATAAATTGATAGTTTCATCAAAACAAGCAAACTATGCATCAAAAACAGAATCTGTCTAAAACAGAACAGTCTGTAGAAATCTGAACATTCACCATACTTATGATACTTGAAAAATTCTGCAAAAATTAGGAAAAATAAATAATTTGTACAGAAATACAGTGCAAAAAGAATCAGAACCATTTGACGTTCCAGTAAAAAATTAAAATTCGCGCACTACAGCCAAAGTTTCTGTCCTGCACCGCACAAACCAACAAGCATTGTAAACATCCTAAAGGCAAACCTTGGCACATTATTTTTATAATACAATGGAATTGTACAAGGGGATAATTATTTTTGTTGAAAAGTTTCTGTAATCAAGATTCACAAAGTTTCCGTGAGCATGAACAAAGTTCAAGGAGCTCTCCCACTTCAACAATGCTTGTCTTTCTCACTTTCACTTTCCTTTTGAAAAGTTTTGGGTTCCCCTCTTTATTTTTGTTGTTTTTAAACTATATGAAAGCACTCAACAGAAATAAATGACTCTCTAAAACTTCCGGGTTGTCTCCCTGGCAGCGCTTTCTTTAAAGCCATTAAGCTAGGCATATAGTGCTCAAGTAATGAATCCACCCGGATCCCAAGGTATATCAAAGCCAATTTTAATTAACGATGATTTGTAATTTAGTAGTGAGCACAAAGTAATATATATCAAGCAATTGACGAAGTCTAACTCTCTTCCTATGCATCAGCATGTCATAAAAGAACAATTCATGCACACATAGTAAAGGCCAATGCATAGTATAAACAGTTTCTTGCAATTTTATCATATTGGAAACATAGAGAGGTGGAGATATAGTTCCTCTCTCATAATAATTGCAAGTAGGAGCAGCAAGCACATGCATATTATATTAATCAAAATCATCATGTGTAGTATTAAAAGGCAACCCATCAATATAATCCTTAATAAGTGCAAGCTTCTCCGATATAGTGTAGTCGGGAGAATACAAAAAGATAATAGGACTATCATGCGTGGGTGCAATAGCAACAATTTCATTCATAACATAAGGAACTATAGCAAGTTCATCTCCATAAGCATAATTCATATTGGCATCTTGGCCACAAGCATAGCAAGCATCATCAAAAAGTGATATTTCAAAAGAATCAACGGGATCATAATAGTCATCATAGCAATCATCCTTCGGTAAGCACGAAGGGGAATTAAACAATGTATGAGTTGAAGAGTTACTCTCATTAGAAGGTGGGCAAGGGTGATCAATCCACTCTTCCTCCTTTTGTTCTTCGCTCTCCTCCTCATCTTTTTCATCCAATGAGCTCATAGTTTCATCAATTTCTTCTTCCATAGATTCCTGCAAAATATTAGTCTCTTCTTGGACAGCGGAGACTTTCTTAATAAGTGCATTAATTTCATAATTGTATTTATAATTCTCATAGCAATATTTGATGATAGCTAAATTTTCAGATCTATAAAGAGCATCATCAAAATCCTCAAACTCTTTACACATAGCTTCAATTTCATAAGCACCCATAAAAGCAACAAATTCTTCTATTTGTTCCACATCATAGTAATCATATATACCATTAGCATAAGAAGCTAAGGTTTCATTATCATTAAATTCGCATGAAAAGGGAAGGTGTGGAGCCTCCATCCTAGAGCAACAAGTAAAATCATAACTCACGCATAGTTGCCAAGCATACCACTTCAATATATGAATTTGATCCCATAATAGTTTCCCTTTTTGTGTCAAGCGATAATCCCTAAAGTATTCACGTTGATCCAACGTTACTCCCATAACATAATTAAATGGGGTTTTCTCGGGATTATTAAAGTAGTACATAATATCTTTCACATAACGAGCATCGAGGGTTTTAGGAGGTTCCCCATCTCCATGAGTAGCAAGTACACCTAATTTTTTCGGTATTTCGTGTTCCATATCCATAACTAAAGATATAGAGCAACTAAGAACAGCAAATAAAAATTACTTAGTGATAAAGCAAACAAGCACACACGAGAATATTCACCCCACGCTATTGCTCCCCGGCAACGGCGCCAGAAAAAGGTCTTGATAACCCACAAGTATAGGGGATCAATTGTAGCCTCTTTCGATAAGTAAGAGTGTCGAACCCAACGAGGAGCTAAAGGTAGAACAAATATTCCCTCAAGTTCTACCGACCACCGATACAACTCTACGCACGCTTAACGTTCGCTTTACCTAGAACAAGTATGAAACTAGAAGTACTTTGTTGGTGTTTTTGGATAGGTTTGCAAGAAAGTAAAGAGCACGTAAATAAAGACTAGGGGATGTTTAGATAAAGACACAACTAAATTAGTTTTAGTGAAGAGCTTGTTGTCACGAGAAAGTTATTTGTCCCTAGGCAACCGATAACTAGACCGGTAATCATTATTGCAATTTTATTTGAGGGAGAGGCATAAGCTAACATACTTTCTCTACTTGGATCATATGCACTTATGATTGGAACTCTAGCAAGCATCCGCAACTACTAAAGATCATTAAGGTAAAACCCAACCATAGCATTAAAGTATCAAGTCCCCTTTATCCCATACGCAAACAACCTACTTACTCGGGTATGTGCTTCTGTCACTCACGCCACCCACCATAAGCAAATCATGAACATATTGCAAACCCTACAGCAGAGATCCCTCATGCTTGCGCGACACGGAGAGCACCATAGGACAACACCAATAATAAAACATGCAACTCAAACCAATCTTGATCATCAAATAGCCCATAGGACAAAACAGATGTACTCAAACATCATAGGATAGCCATACATCATTGGGAGATAATATATAGCGTTGAGCACCATGTTTAAGTAGAGATTACAACGGGTAAGAGAGAGGTTACACCGCTGCATAGAGGGGGAAGAGTTGGTGATGATGGCGGTGAAGTTGTTGGTGGCGATGGCGGTGATGAAGATGGCCCCGGCAGCGCTCCGGCGCCACCGAAAGCAAGGGGGAGAGGGCCCCCCTTCTTCTTCTTCTTCCTTGACCTCCTCCCTAGATGGGAGAAGGGTTTCCCCTCTGGTCCTTGGCCTCCATGGCGTGGGAGGGGCGAGAGCCCCTCCGAGATTGGATCTATCTATCTGTCTCTCTCTGTTTCTACGTTCTCTTCTGGCTCTGTTTCACCGTTTCGCGTATATATGGAGATCCGTAACTCCGATTGGCCTGAAACCTTCGCCGTGATTTTTTTCCGAATATTAGCTTTCTTGAGGCAAAAGAAGAGCATCAACTGCCTTACGGTGGGCTCACGAGGGTAGGGGGCGCGCCTAGGGGGGTCAGGCGCGCCCCCCTACCTCGTGACCACCTCGAGCACCGTCTCGCTTGGATTTTTCTTCCGGAATTTTCCATATTTTCCAAAAATAAGCTCCGTCCATTTTTATCCCGTTTGGACTCCGTTTGATATGGATATTCTGCGAAACCAAAAACATGCTACTGAGACGAGGAGCGCTTTGAGCAATTGGATCAATATGTTAGTCCCAAAAATAATATAAAAAGTTGCCAAAAAGTATATGAAAGTGAATAATATTGGCATGGAACAATCAAAAATTATAGATACGACGGAGACGTATCAGCCGTGGAGTGTGAATGTTGGTGGAGGGGGAGTAAAAACTTTACCTTTCTGCGTGGAAACAGCCTATAATGTATGTAGTATGGAAGATATTGGGAACTCTTGGTCGTTATGTTGACAATGAAAGCATACCTCTCAAAATTATTTTCATCTCTGTTTTAGCTTCGAGCTCTGGCACCTCTGCAAATCCATGCTTCCCTCTGCGAAGGGCCTATCTTTTACTTTTATGCAAGAGTCAGTAGTATTCCCTCTCATTCTAACCCACTCTTTAGTTGGCAAGCATCATGTGATGGAAAGATCTAAGCATATATGGCCATTCAAATATATTTGATCATGAATTATTATTGTTGACAATTATCTATATGATAAATAAGTTGGGAGGCGAAACATTTAGCCCCTATCTTTCTCTGTGTTCGATGGATGCTATTTGTTCTAAAAATATGCTTTGAGTGGTAGCAATCATGGAAGACTATATGATAGTTGAGTATGTGGAATTTGCTAAATCAAAGCTCTGACAGAGACTCTTCTTGAAAATAAGATGAATTGTAATTGTTTGATGACTAATAACACGATTTGTTAGTTTTCAATAAAGTTTATGATCTATACTTTAACATGTGAATAGCGTACTTGATCATGAAAAGTTCTATGAGTTGAGCTACTGTTATGACATATAATGATGCTAGAAAAGGTGATTGAAATTATCATTGATCAAACTTGTGCACCTGCTAGCATTCACACTTCATAAATTCTTTCTTCTATCATTTACCTACTCGAGGACGAGCAGGAATTAAGCTTGGGGATGCTGATACGTCTCCAACGTATCTATAATTTATGAAGTATTCATGCTATTATATTATCTGTTTTGGATGTTTATGGGCTTTACTAAACACTTCTATATTATTTTTGGGACTAACCTATTAACCCAGAGCCCAGTGCCAGCTTCTGTTTTTTCCCTTGTTTCAGTGTTTCGCAGAAAAGGAATAGCAAACAGAGTCCAAACGGAATGAAACCTTCGGGAGCATGATTTTTGGAACGAATGTGATCCAGTAGACTTGGAGTTGAAGTCAGGGAAGCTTCGAGGAAGCCACGAGGCAGGGAGGCGCGCCTGCCCCCCTGGGCGCGCCCCCACCCTCATGGGCCCCTCATGGTTCCCCTAACCGACTTCTTTCGCCTATATATACATCCATATACCCTAAAACCATCGGGGAACAGAATAGATCGAGAGTTCCGCCGCCACAAGCCTCTGTAGCCACCAAAAACCAATCGAGACCCTATTTTGGCACCCTGCTGGAGGGGGGAACCCTCACCGGTGTCCATCTTCATCATCCTGGCGATCTCCATGACGAGGAGGGAGTAGTTCACCCTCGGGGCTGAGGGTATGTACCAGTAGCTATGTGTTTGATCTATCTCTCGTGTTCTTGAGGTGGTACGATCTTGATGTATCGCGAGCTTTGCTATTATAGTTGGATCTTATGATGTTTCTCCCCCTCTACTCTCTTGTAATGGATTGAGTTATCCCTTTGAAGTTATCTTCTCGAATTGAGTCTTTAAGGATTGGAGAACACTTGATGTATGTCTTGCATGTGCTTATCTGTGGTGACAATGGGATATTCACGTGATCTACTTGATGTATGTTTTGGTGATCAACTTGCGGGTTTAGTGACCTTGTGAACTTATGCATAGGGGTTGGCACACGTTTTCGTCTTGATTCTCCAGTAGAAACTTTGGGGCACTCTTTGAAGTTCTTTGTGTTGGTTGAATAGATGAATCTGAGATTGTGTGATGCATATCGTATGATCATACCCGTGGATACTTGAGGTGACATTGGAGTATCTAGGTGACATTAGGGTTTTGGTTGATTTGTGTCTTAAGGTGTTATTCTAGTACAAACTCTATGATAGATCGAACAGAAAGAATAGCTAGGTGTTATTTTACTACGGACTCTTGAATAGATCGATCAGAAAGAATAACTTTGAGGTGGTTTCGTACCCTACCATAATCTCTTCGTTTGTTCTCCGCTATTAGTGACTTTGGAGTGACTCTTTGTTGCATGTTGAGGGATTGTTATATGATCCAATTATGTTATTATTGTTGAGAGAACTTGCACTAGTGAAAGTATGAACCCTAGGCCTTGTTTCAACGCATTGCAATATCGTTTACGCTCACTTTTATCACTTTCTACCTTGCTGTTTTTATATTTTCAGTTTACAAAAATCTGTATCTACCATCCATATTGCACTTGTATCACCATCTCTTCGCCGAGCTAGTGCACCTATACAATTTACCATTGTATTGGGTGTGTTGGGGACACAAGAGACTCTTTGTTATTTGGTTGCAGGGTTGCTTGAGAGAGACCATCTTCATCCTACACCTCCCATGGATTGATAAATCTTAGGTCATCCACTTGAGGGAAATTTGCTACTGTCCTTCAAACCTCTGCACTTGGAGGCCCAACAACGTCTACAAGAAGAAGGTTGTGTAGTAGACATCACTAACCCAAAGGTTGTTAATGGGCAACAAATAAAACATTATATCTCAGGTATGCCCATTAATGTTGAAAGCAATATTATCCAAACTATGACACCGGAAGAACACATAAAAGAAACCTTTCGGAACACTCTAGAATCATGAAAAAGAGGAGGTATGTGATACGTAAGTAAACGGACTCCGAAAAATCTGCAAAAATATTTTCTGTCCGTTTTGGAATATAATTTTTTTAGGAAAATAAGAAACTACCAGGAAGGCACCCCTGGTGGGCACAAGACACCAGGGCGCGCCTAGCGCCCAGGTGGGTTGTGCCCACCTCGGGTACCTTTCGGACTCCATTTTTCTTCCGTTTGCTTGTTTCCCAAGATAAAAAATCTTTATATACCCCCCGGACCTGTTGACCTCCATATCACGGAGAAATCTTCTGTTTTCTTTTCCTTGCTGTTTTCTGATAGATCCCATCTACCATGGCCGCTTCAAGCTCCTCCAAGGACAAGTTCTTTGAGAACGTCATCAACCCATATTTGCGGGAGGTGATGCAGCACCCTCAGGTTATCCAGATACATGAGGGGGTGCTTCATATCCGCGATGCGCAAGGTCCCAAAGGGACACGAACCGTGGAGGCTAGGCTTGAAGCGATGGAGTAGGAGGTCTTCCAGTGCAAGGGCATGGTCGAGCGTGGACTCAATGCCAATCACCTCATGACCACGGACTTTACCCGTGATCTCAAGGTGGATGGCAAGTCCATGAAGGACATTGTCTTCACTTTCAACGAGCAAATCAACTTCCTCCAAAGCCAGATCTATGATCTCCAAAACCAAGTCTTTGAATATGAGGCGAGGTTTAAAGGTATGAGTTTGGCTGCCAGTTGCAGGACCCGTGAGACTCACTCCTCTTATAATGTTGAGCCTTTGCCATGGAAACCCGAGGACAAGATCGCTACCAGTTCATCACCACCACCTCCTTCTTCATCACCAAAAGAAAATTGAGTATCGGGTATGGGCACTCCCCTTGGCTTCCGCCAAGCTTTGGGGAGGTGCCCCGGTATCGTATCACCTCCACTATATTTTGCCTTTAATTATCTTAGTTAGATCCATAGATAACTTTGCTTTAGATGAATAAAAGTTTAGTTTGATCCTTTCTTTTCGAGAGTTTTCTTAGTGATCTATCCTTGTAATCATGTGCAAGATATATAATAATGTTTAGTTTGGGTTTTGTTTTCTTTACTTTCCTGTTCAATAAAAAGAAAGGAAATAAATGAAAAAGATCATATGCTAATCTTATGGTAAGTAATGACATCACATAAGGAAAAGTATAAGTAGAAACTTTTATTGGAGACTGACAAACATAACATTGGTCAATGATGCAATTCATGAAAGAATTAATAAGGGGAGAGAAGATTTACATGCAAATACACTATCTTGGAAATCTTTTGTGAGCCCCCATCAAAATATTATATGCCAAAATTGTTGACGTTGGACAAGGAAGACAACGTAATGATTTATGTTTGTTCATATTCACATAGAAGTTATATTGTCATAGATCCTTCAATATGTGGTGCTTGGCCCCCATCTTTGCTAGCCAAAAATTCCGCACCAACTAGAGATACTACTTGTGCATCCAAAAACCCTTGAACCCAAATCTTATTTTCAAGAGTCCACTGTCGGTGTCAAAACCGGTGGATCTCGGGTAGGGGGTCCCGAACTGTGCGTCTAGGCGGATGGTAACAGGAGACAAGGGACATGATGTTTTTACCCAGGTTCGGGCCCTCTCGATGGAGGTAAAACCCTACTCCTGCTTGATTAATATTGATGATATGGGTAGTACAAGAGTGGATCTACCACGAGATCAAGGAGGCTAAATCCTAGAAGCTAGCCTATGGTATGATTGTTGTTAGTCCCTCGGACTAAAACCCTCCGGTTTATATAGACACGGATAGGGTTAGGGTTACCTGAGTCGGTTACAATGGTAGGAGATCTACATATCCGTATCGCCAAGCTTGCCTTCCACGCCAAGGAAAGTCCCATCGAACACGGTACAAAGTCTTCAATCTTGTATCTTCATAGTCCAGAGTCCGCCAGCGGTGATAGTTCGCTATCCGGACACCCCTAATCCAGACTCCTCGGTAGCCCCGAACCAGGCTTCAATGACGACGAGTCCGTAGCGTATATTGTCTTCGACATTGCAAGGCGGGTTCCTCCTCCAAATACTTCATAGAAGATTTTGAACATAGGGATAGTGTCCGGCTCTGCAAAACAAGTTCCACATACCACCGTAGAGAGAATAACCTTTGCACAGATCCGCTGACGTACTCCATGGCATGACATCACACCACAGCCAGGCCTTTATACAAATCGTTTTTATTGTTCCACCTCAGCGCATTTAGCAAGGCGGTTTCCTTGGCACGCCTTATCAAAGCGGAGATCGTGCCCCCTTATTCTGAGATCCTCATCAATACGGACGTGGGTAACCCAACCGTGCCCGTTGGCACGCCTCCTCCATCGAAGGCGAGCCCCGAACGGTCATGGGGAGGGCTCGTGGTATTCAACCTCTTTATAATGAGACCAAGGCCCGCCCTTCTTTTTCAATCTCAATCGAATCCGCCCCTCGCCTCGAGTTCCAACACCCAAAGTTCCAGATTTAGGCGCTTCGGACCTTCGATGATGTCCGGCTCCGACCTGCACGACTGGTGGATGTCTTCCTCCGTCACGGAAGAAGATGTGCTAAAGCTGAGAGACGCCAGATATCTAACCGGCGAAATTTCGCATAGGCTGCCTGCCCAAGGGCGGGTTATTCCCACTCCCGAGCCTGGTGAGAGCGTGGTATTCGTGTCTCACTTCCTTCGGGGTTTAGGCTTCCCAACGGACCCTTTCGTGAGGGGGCTCATGTTTTATTATGGGCTGGAATTCCATGACTTGGATCCGGAGTCCATCCTCCACATCTCGTCATTCATTGTTGTATGTGAAGCCTTCCTCCGCATTACCCCTCACTTCAGATTGTGGCTCAAGACCTTCAAAGTGGAGCTGAGGGAGTCCTGGACTAGGGGGTGTCCGGATAGCCGAACTATCTTCGGCCGGACTCCTGCACTATGAAGATACAAGATTGAAGACTTCGTACCGTGTCCGGATGGGACTTTCCTTGGCGTGGAAGGCTAGCTTGGCGATACGTATATGTAGATCTCCTACCATTGTAACCGACTCTGTGTAACCCTAACCCTATCCGGTGTCTATATAAACCGGAGGGTTTTAGTCCGTAGGACGAACAACAATCATACCATAGGCTAGCTTCTAGGGTTTAGCCTCCTTGATCTCATGCTAGATCCACTCTTGTACTACCCATATCATCAATATTAATCAAGCAGGAGTAGGGTTTTACCTCCATCGAGAGGGCCCGAACCTGGGTAAAAACATCATGTCCCTTGTCTCCTGTTACCATCCGCCTAGACGCTGATTCGGGACCCCCTACCGAGATCCGCGGTTTTGACACCGACATTGGTGGTTTCATTGAGAGTTCCTCTATGTCGTCACCGATAGGCCCGATGGCTCCTTCGATCATCGACAACAGCGCAGTCCGTGGTGAGACTTTTCTCCCAGACAGATCTTTGTATTCGACGGCTTTGCTGCGGGCAATTAAGCAGCCATCTGGAGCAGATCGAAGCTACACCCCTGGCCATCGGTCAGATTTGGAAGATTTGAACTATCGGCCGATGTCGCGGAGACTTGATCTTGACGGATTCGAGCCCGAGCAGCAGCGCCGCCTTGTCTCAATGGGTGCGATCTAGCTCTGCCGCGAACAGTGCCTTGGAGGCCGCACGATGTGCCGCTCCGACCCTTAATCCGGGCGGTTCCCCGATCGAGGGCGAGTGGTTGGACATCGCCTCGGGGCTACGATCTCAACGGCGATTGAGCGAACTCCATCCTGTCGCTGCGAAGACCGTGACTCCATGGTGCCGGACTCCTCTCCGGACTCCGAACCCCCCGCGCCCCTGCTAATCGAATCCGATTGGGCGCCGGTCATGGAGTTCACCGCCGCGGACATCTTTCAGCACTCGCCCTTTGGCGACATCCTGAACTCACTAAAGTATCTCTCTTTATCCGGAGAGCCCTGGATGGACTACGGTCAGGAAGGTTGGGATGCGGACGACGAAGAAATTCAACGCCCACCCACCACCCACTTTGTAGCCACTGTCGATGAGTTAACCGACATGCTCGACTTCGACTCCGAAGACATCGACGGTATGGACGACGATGCTGGAGACGACCAAGACCCAGCGCCGACAGGGCACTGGAAGGCCACCTCGTCATACGACATTTATATGGTGGACATCCCAAAAGATGGGAACGCGATGGAACAGCGGAGGATGACCCCTCAAGAAACAGCCCAAGCGCCAGCGTCGTGGCGCGCTCTAAATCTCGCCACAGCAAAAACAATGATTCCGCACGGAGACAATAACACCGGACGGTGCGAAGATGACCCCCTCGGCGGGACTCGGCGCGGGAGGAGGGAGAAGCAAGTCCGCACGACAAAGGCGGCAGAAAGAGAGGTAGAGGGCGATAATTATCGCCTCCCTCCGAAGGCGAGGCAAGCCTCGGCGACAGCCAATTTATCGTGCACGAGGATCCCGCCGAACAGAGGCGTTTCAAGCGCAGGCTTATGGCCACGGCAAGCATCCTCAAGAAAAAGCAGCAACACTTAGAGCTGACCAAGACATGCTAGGCAGCGGATGGACTGAAGTCCTCGCGGCGAAGAGTATGAACTCGAACGCCCCTCCAAAAGCTACCCCAAACGCAGGCCGTTGCCTCGATTAGAGGAGGAAGCACCCAAGTCACCAGCGCACGACATGGCAGACCGGCCACCCCGTGGCGGCGACAGAGAAGCCTCTCGGCCCTCCACTCAAGCCACGCCCCGACGCCGCTCAAAAAGTACCAAGGCACGGGCAAACGCGCCAGACTTGCGAGATATATTGGAGGATAAGGCAAAGCATACAAGATCGATCTACGGATCGCGTGGGCGCCCCACGACACAGGATGATTACCGTCACGCCGGATACAGCAAATCCGGCCGGGCCGAACACAATAGACAAAGCTCAAATGAGCTACGTCGTGATATATTATCTGAGGCGCCAAGACACCCACTATGCTTCACAGATGAAGTAATGGATCATAAAATCCCTGAGGGCTTCAAGCCCGTAAACATCGAATCATACGATGGTACCACAGATCCTGCGGTCTGGATCGAGGACTATCTCCTCCATATCCACATGGCCCGCGGTGATGATCTACATGCCATCAAATACCTCCCACTCAAGCTTAAAGGACTAGCTCAGCATTGGCTCAACAGCTTGCCAACAGAGTTAATCAGTTGTTAGGAGGACCTGGAAGCCGCATTCCTTGATAACTTCCAGGGCACATATGTGCGACCACCAGACGCCGATGACCTTAGCCATATAATTCAGCAGCCAGAAGAATCGGCCAGACAATTCTAGACGCGGTTCCTAACAAAGAAAAATCAGATCGTCGACTGTCCGGATGCGAGGCGCTAGCAACCTTCAAACACAACATCATGACGAGTGGCTAGCCCGGCACCTAGGACAGGAAAAGCGAAATCCATGGCAGCCCTTACCACACTCATGACCCACTTTTGCGTGGGAGAGGACAGCTAGCTAGCTCAAGCAACAACTTGGCCAAACACCACGATAGTTCGGATACCAAGGACAGCAATGGCAGGTCGCGTCGCAACAAGCATAAGCGCCCGCGTGCGGTGATAATGCTGAAGATACAGCGATAAATGCGGATTCAGAGGCTCTAAAGCCGGTCGCGGAAGAAGCCATTCAAAAGAAATACGGGGCCGTCCAACTTGGACCGAATACTCGATCGCTTGTGTGGATACATGGCACCCCCGAAAAACCAGCCAACCACACCAACAGGGACTGTTGGGTGTTCAAGCAAGCAGGCAAGCTAATCACCGAAAACAACGACAAGGGGTTGCATAGTGATGACGAGGAAGAGCCCCGGCCGCTGAACAATAGAGGACAGAAGGGCTTTCCCACACAAGTGCGGACGGTGAACATGATATACGCAACCCACATACCCAAAGGGAGCAGAAGCGTGCGCTAAAGGGACGTATCTGTGATGGAGCCATCGCCCGAAGTTCAACCCATGGTCTGCCTGCCCGATCACCTTCGACCGAAGGACCACCCACTAGCATCCGTCATGGCGGTTTCGCGCATTGGTTCTTGACCCAATTATCGACGGATTTCACCTCACCGAGTCTGATGGACGGCGGTAGCAACTGAACCTGCTTTATCGGGATCTGATGAGCAAAATGGGCATAGACCCTCAAGGATTAAACCCACAAAGACGACCTTTAAAGGCGTCATACCAGGTGTAGAGGCCAATTATACAGGCTCGATTACACTCGAAGTGGTCTTGGTTCCCGGATAACTTCGAGCGAAGAGTTAATCTTCGACATAGTCCCGTTCCGCAGCGGCTATCACACACTGCTCGGACGAACAGCATTCGCAGAATTCAATGCGGTGCCGCAATAAGCATACCTCAAGTTAAAGATGCCAGTCCCTCGAGGCGTAATCATAGTCAATGGAAACACCGAACGCTCTCTCCGAACAGAGGAGCATACGGCCGCCCTTGCGGCAGAAGTGCAGAACAGCCTCTTAAGGAAATTCTCCAGTCCGGCCAATAAACAATCGGACACTGTCAAGCGCGCCCGGAGTAACCTACAACAAGAACGCCTAGCACGATCCGAACACGCGTAGCAATCCGGCCCCAACCCCAGCCCTCGCGAAGTTGCGAAGCCAGTACTAGCCGTACATAACTACGCTCTGGAGATACCATGGGCATAAGGGGAGGGGCACGACCACGGCACACCCAAGAATGCGGCTCAACCGCACCAGGGGCTCCCGATTGTGTCATTCTTTTTCTTTTTTCTTTTTTCTTACTTTCAGGACTCTGTTCTCCAGAAGCCCTGTCCGGCGTTCTCGCCGAACTCACGATGCAACAGCCAGGGAAGCAGAAAACTGCGTCGAGTGTCCAGGTGGTCTCTACTTCGAGCATTATACCTGTTTTTACATACAGTCTCGCAGCTTACCCCTGGAGGGGGACATGTTAAATAGTCTCATCCCTTGCTTATCGCACTATTTGTATCGTTCTGCTTTCATTGCAGTCCCTTTTTGAATAAACAATACATAGCTTTTGCCTATTATTGCACTTCTTTCTTTATTTATATATATGTTCATTTCATGTCATGTTGCACCCGTACACTTTGGTACGGCCAATACACCAGGGGCTTAAGTTCCCCAGAATATGGTGTTAGAAGTCCGAACACTTTCACAAGTGCGGCACCCCGAACTTATAGCATTATATGCATCGGCTCCGAATCATGTCTTGGGTCAATAGTTGGGTTTGCCCGGCTCCCATGTTTTGGTACCTTACGTTCCGTTATATCGGCTAAGGTAGCGCTAGGAGAACCACTGCGATTGTGCCCCGGTTGAGCTGGGTTGAGCACCTTAGTGGAGAAAGCTAAAACTGACCGTCATGATAGGGCGAGAGCCGGTCGCTGTTCGAGAGGTTTTTTCGGGTCCCTAAAGAATTATGCGGCTTAGAGCGAGGAGTCGGCATTGTCCGGCCAAAGGCGTGGATAGCGCCCCAAACTCGGTCTTCCGAATACTAGGGGCTTCGCCGAAATTTAAAATTATAGAATTCTATGGCTATGTGAGAGTGTTCAAGCATTATAAGTCCGGTTGCCTTGTTCGTTGCGTTGAGCGCCTCCCTCGATGGACCCAAGAATGGGAACAAGAGTGCTCAAGTTTATCCTGAACACCCCAGCACTCGTGGTAAGGGGGCTGAAGCCAACGACTTGCCATCTCTCAATTTTGATAAACGGCCGCACAGAAGGTAATATTTTAAATTAACAAGCGTTGCTTAGCGCATATGAACAAGTTTTCAGCGTACAGGATAACGAATGCGAGTCTATTCAAAAATTACATCTTTGGAGCACTCATCCGCTATACGGCAGGCACCCTTCAGGAGGCCCTCATAATACATTTCGGGCATGCGATGCTCCTTGCCCTTCGGTGGCCCGTCCGTCACAAGCTTCTCCGCATCCAGCTTGCCCCAGTGCACTTTGGCATGGGCAAGGGCCCGACGGGCACCTTCAATATAGACGGAGCGCTTGATGACTTCAATCTGTGGACAGGCGTCCACCAGCCGCCGCACTAAGCCAAAGTAGCTCCTAGGCATGGCTTCCAATGGCCACAGCCGAACTATGAGGCCCTTCATGGCCTGTTCGGCGACCTTGTGGAGCTCGACCAGCTGCTTTAGCTGGTCGCTCAGGGGCACCAGACGTTCGGCCTCAGCATACTGAGACCAGAACACCTTCTCCATCGAGCTCCCCTCCTTGGTGCGGTAGAACGCGGCAGCATCAGACACACTACGGGGCAGATCTGCGAATGCTCCTGGAGAGCTCCGAATCCGGGTAAGTAATAGGTAATTCACTTTCACATGCTTGCTTTGCATAAAGAGTGCCTTACCCGCCGCTATCTTCTTTATTGATTCAATTTCTTGGAGGGCTTTTTGGGCTTCGGCCTTAGCGGCTTTGGCACTCTCAAGAGCCGAGGCGAGCTCGGACTCTCGAGTCTTCGAGTCATGCTCCAAACTCTCGTGTTTTTCCACGAGAGCATGGAGCTCTTGCCGTACCTCCGCCAACTGCGCCTCCCCCTTCTCTCGCTCAGTGCGCTCCGCGGCCGCTTTCTTTTCGGCCGCAGACACCGCTTCCTTCAGGGTTGCCACCTCGTTCGTGGCCCCTGCAATACCCACGTTATTCCTGTCATTTTTTGCAACCGAATCCTTTCTATAAGGTATTTCTTTAATAAGGTATTACTTACCGTCCTTGTCCTCGAGCTGCTTCTTGGCTTGGCCGAGCTCATTCTCGGACCGCTGGAGGCTCTCCTTTAATGCATTGACCTCCGCAGTCAGTGCGGCAGAGGTCAGCAGGGCAGCCTACATTCCCATATTGACATAATATGTTAGACTCTTGCGTATATCTTTTTAGATCCTCAGTCCGACTTTTCTTTCCGAACACCGAACTAAGCATCAGGGGCTACTGTCTATGCGGTAATAATTTTTACATATTCTAAATTTACCTCAAAGCCTGTTAGAAGGTTGGTACAGGCTTCGGTCAGCCCGCTCTTGGCAGACTGAACTGTCCGGATCACCGCACTCATAACAGTGCGGTGCTCCTCCTTGATGGAGGCACTGTTAAGCGCCTCCAGTAAGCTATCCGGTGCCTCCGGTTGGACGGAGGACACCGGCATCTTACCCTTCTTACGAAGGGACCGCTTGCTGAACTCCGGAACCGCTGAAGGTTCCGGCATGGAGTCCGGACGAGGGTCGGGCTTAGAGCCCCTGGGGGTCTTGCCCCCCTCGAGCCTGGAGTCCGGGAGGTTGCCTTGCGGCGCCTCCTGCGCCACCTCCTCTTGACCAGGCCCTCCTTGGGGCACCACCTCGGTGTCGCCCGCAGTGTGAGGCGAGGAAGCGGCCGGAAGTGAAGTACTCTCCATTTCCGACGAACTCAGGGACCTGCTCGACGAAGCGACGAACTCGCCCTTGGGCGGGCTGCATGATTATTCGACATTAGAGAACACTATGCAATGAAAAAGCCATGGGTATCCGGACACTTACAATCTCGCCCGGGGCTTGGCCCTTGTTGGCCACTCCTCCTCGTCGTTGTCGACGTTGGTGGAGAAGTCCGGAGGAAGGGTCCTTCCTTCTTAGACCCTCGGCCTCCCGGTTGGGGCGGCCTTCCTTTCCTCTCCTCCCCATTGGGGAGAGGCTTCTTTTCCTCCTCCTCATCCTCGGGAGAAGATTCTGCGCTTGAATCGACGGACACTGGCGTCGGGAGCTCCTTGAGTTCCGTGGCCTCCTTCTTAGCCTTCTTCTCGGCACCACATGGGGTACGGAGCCAGCAGCCCGTCAATCGGGCGTCCGCTGGGTCTTCGGTAAAGGCTGGACAGTTAATCTGTCCGGACGTCTTCACCGATCTGTCAAAGATTAGGGAGTTTTAGATCCCACATAGACTCAATCTATGAAAAAAGAGTCCCGTAAAGGGTAAAATAACTTACCTCGCCGGCTTGACGCTGCGAGTTGTATCCGCGATCTTTGTTGGCGGATGCGGGGGCTTCGGCGCCCTTGAACAGCACCTTCCAGGCATCTTCGTACGTAGTGTCGAAGAGCCGGCTCAGGGTTTGGTGTTGTGCCGGATCAAACTCTCACAAATTAAAGGCCCGTTGCTGGCATGGGAGAATCCGGCAGATGAGCATGACTTGGACTACGTGGACAAGCTTGAGCTTCTTGTCCACCAGGTTTCGGACACAGGTTTGGAGTCCGGTCAGCTCTTCCGAATCACCCCACTTCAGGCCCGTCTCTTTCCATGATGTGAGCCGTGTGGGGAGCCAGATCTGGTCGGGGCCGCCGCCCATTTGGAGTCAGCGGCTCGGTGATGTAGAACCACCCGATTGCCACCCCTTTATTGTCTCCACGAAGGAGCCCTCGAGCCAAGGACATTGGGCATCCTGCCCACCATAGCGCCTCCGCACTCCGCTTTGTCGGCCGCCCACTATCTTGACTTGGCGCTAAAGGTCTTCAACCATAAACCGAAGTGGGGTTGGATGCAGAGGAAGGCCTCGCACCTGACGATAAACGTCGAGATATTGAGGATGAAGTTTGGGGCCAGATCGTGGAAATCCAGGCCATAGTAGAACATGAGCCCCCGGACAAATGGGTGAAGTGGAAAACCTAGTCCGCGGAGGACGTGGGTGAGGAACACCACCCTCTCATGGGGCCTGGGGGTGGGGATGAGCTGCCCCTCGTCGGGTAGCCGACACGCGATGTCGCCGGACAAGTATTCGGCCTCCCGCAGTCTTGTGATGTGCCCCTCCGTGACGGAGGAGGCCATCCACCTGCCTCCCGCTCCGGATATAGTTGGAGAAGGTTGAGGTGGGGCGTGCGGACTTGGGCGCTGGAGCTCGAGTGCACGGAAATGGATGAGCAAAGGAGGAAGAAGGCGTAGGTGAAAAAGGTGGATCCTTATCCCCTTATATGGACGGACGAAGCTATGCATCCCCCACCAGCCTGGTAAAACTCGCTTATCTCCCAAGCGCCATAATCAAGGGCGCGGATGGGTTACCCACGTCCGTATTGATGAGAATCCCGGAATAAGGGGGCATGATCTATGCTTTGATAAGACGTGCCAGGGAAACCTCCTCGCTAAACACGCTAAGGTGGAACGGTAAAAAACGATTCAAATAAAGGCCTGGCCATGGTGTGATGTCACGCCGCGGAATACGTCAGCAGATCTGTGCAAAAATTATTCTCTCTACGGTAGTATGTGGAACTTGTTCTGCAGAGCCGGACACTATCCTGGTGTTCAAAACCTTCTATGAAGTATTCGGAAGAGGAACCCGCCTTGCAATGCCGAAGACAATATGCGCACCGGACTTGTCGTCATTGAAGCCTGGTTCGAGGGCTCTTGAGGAGTCTGGACTAGGGGTGTCCGGATAGCGAACTATCTTGGCCGGACTCCTAGACTATGAAGATACAAGATTGAAGACTTCGTCCCGTGTCCGGATGGAACTTTCCTTGGCGTGGAAGGCAAGCTTGGCGATCGGATATGTAGATCTCCTACCATTGTAACCGACTCTGTGTAACCCTAACCCTATTCGGTGTCTATATAAACCGAAGGGTTTTAGTCCAGAGGACGAACAACAATCATACCATAGGCTAGCTTCTAGGGTTTAGCCTCTCGATCTCGTGGTAGATCTACTCTTGTACTACCCATATCATCAATATTAATCAAGCAGGAGTAGGGTATTACCTCCATCGAGAGGGACCGAACCTGGGTAAAAACATTGAGTCCCTCGTCTCCTGTTACCATCCGCCTAGATGCACAGTTCGGGACCCCCTACCCGAGATCCGCCGTTTTTGACACCAACAGGAGCCGAAGATGATCAAGGGGCATCAGGCAGAGTGCGGAGGGGCTGTTATAAGAAGGAATGCTGATGCTCCATGGCCCGAGGGCTCTTTTCAAGAGGAGCTTAATTTATGGCAGCAAGAGTGGTTTTATATCACCGCTCCCAGGGGCTCCAAATGGGCGGCGCCACCTGCCTTCCGCTCGGGTCCTCCACTGCGGCTGGCGTCATGGGTTAATAAAGGGCTCGACTGGGGACTGCCCAAGGACGTACCTCTGTTGCAGGGCCGTATTCGAGACCTCCTAGAGAGAGAGATCAATCTGGTCGCAGTAGCGCAGGTCATGTTGATTCGTCGCACCTTGCCCTGCAAACGTCGCCCCCTCCGCCTGTGGGAGTTTAATCCGGAGGGACCACGAGCTCTCCAACATTTTATGGGCGTAACGCCCGTGGAGATGTACCAACTATTCTTCGGATCACAAGCAATGTGTCCGGACTTGACCGAGGATGCAGGTCTGAGCTACAATCACCCGGATACTCAAGTAAGTAGTCCTGCACCCGGACATGCTATCCACATATTTATCATAAACTTTCCCTTAAAAGAGCTATCCTTTAAGCAGGAGTGGATAGCAAAAGCAAAACTGATCAGGTGTCCGGCCCCCCTCCCCGAGACCACGCCGGATCCTGTATTAACCAGGATGCTAGAGGCCGTGCCTTTTGAAGAAGGCGAAGGGGGGAACAAGGGAACTACTACCTCCATGAAGGAGGCTATCAAGAAAGGGGGGTCGAGAATCCCTCCCTCCAAGGGGAGAAGAGGACCGCTTCTGAAGATCCAGAGGCCAAAGCCTCGAAGCGGGGGAAGAAATCTTCACCAGAGGGTCCTGCGGCGGGAGATGCCCCGTCCGCACTATTTCCCCAAGGAGATCAGCCCTCCAGCGAGCCATAAGTAAAGGGGGCATTTATTTTTTTAAAGAGAGACATCCCCGTTTTATTTCCGAAGATAACCGAAATTTACCTTGTAGTTCGGATCTCAGCCCTTCACAGCAGAGCTCGTCTTCAGGGGATCTTGATCCGGAGATGATGGAGAGCGAAACTCCTCCGCCTGCCATACCGTTATGCGAGGTGGACGACACTGAGGTGTCGTCGCGGAGGGCTTCTCTGAATCCGGTGGAGCCAGAAGGCAGCCGTATGTCCCCTCAAAGTCCTCCGTGTCCGGCCTTCAAAAAAGGCCACCGGACGAGTCCGGCACCAACGGGTGTATGGTCGGAGGAGCTGAAGGATCTGCTTGGGCGAGCGTCTATCTCGGAAGATCACTGTACGTTAATGGGTACGGTGATTGAAAGGATTTCATCCGCTGAGAGCGGATTGCATGAAGCCGTCGCAAGTTTGCTGGCGGGTTTTGAGGTACGTAAAATGATGTACCTTCTGACAGTTCTGCATATAAAATGCGCCCTATATAGATAGTAGCCCCTGAGACTTGGTGCGGTGTCAAAAATGATGGCGCACCGAGTATCATAACCCCAGGTATAATATGCGCTCTTCCTATGTAGGTGGCGAAGCGTCCGGTGACTAGCCGGGCTGAAGAATTTGCCAAACTGAAGCGGCAACTCGATGTGGCAGATGCGGACATCACGCTTGTTAATAAGCGGCTTGACGAGTCACAAGGTATGCAACTTCTCCGCGGACACCTGGTAAGGGAGCTTGATGCCCATACCTTACAACATGTATGCTTAATGCAGATGGTGCCGCTGCTATGGAGAACCTTCGGGCGGAGCTGGACCGAGCCAAGGAGCAAGCCAGAAAAAGTGATGCGGCAGCTTTAAAGGCGGCCGAAGAGCTAAAAGCCGAACAGGCTGTTCACTGCCGAAGCAAGAAAGAAATGGCCGAGATGGCCGTGAAGTTGAAGAATGCTGCTGACCGTTGCGAGCTTCTTGAAAAAGAAGATCGAGCGAAACAAGAGGACCTGAAAAAGGCCGCCACCGAGGCCAAGGATACTTGCTGCGATGAGAGCTATAAAGGAGGAGCTCGTCGGGCGGAGATATTGCGGCTGGAAAGCCCTTTCTGATGCGGAGAAAATTCACGGATCCGAAGTACGCTCAATTGGACCGGCTGTGGAGTGGGAAGGATGCTTATCTGGACTTGGCAGCGAGTGCCGCAGACGCGGCCAAACACTTCCGAGGTCAAAAGGATCACGGAATGGAAGAGCTTTTTTGGTCGCAGTTCCATAGTCCGGAGCGTCCAATTTCGTTAACCGATCGTTTGGCCGAATGGGCTGAGCTGAATAGGTTGTCCGGACTTGCCATGAAGGTTGTCGTGACTCATTTGTGGCTGAAAAGGCCAGAGCCGAAGAGTTATTTTGGCTTGTTGCAGTAGTTCCTTGGTGCGGTGCCGCATATCGATGCAATGAAGCGGTCAGCCTGCATAGAGGGTGCGCGGATGGCTCTTGCCCGTGTCAAGACATACTGGGCAGAGATGAAGGCCACCGACGTTGCATCCCAAGAGTCGGACAGAAGCCGAGTACCTGCCGAGCACTACTTTGAGGAAGTCCTGCAGGGTGCTCGTTTAATAGAGACGCAGTGCTCGAAGGATATTATGTTTTAATGACATGTATGATTTGTGAAAACAATGTTCCAATATAATATAAGAGATTTTTATACTTGTGCGTTCAAGTATTAAAACACCTCCTGTGCGGCCGTTGATGTATATGTGTATATAACCTGAAAGATGGCAGTCCTTGGCTTCAGCCCCCATGCACACAGTGCGGGGGTGTTTGCAAAAAGGCGCACTTTCACACTTAATCCAACGTCTTGGTCCTGTAAAGGAGGTGATAGCGTAGCAAACTAGGCAACCGGACTATAATGCTTTATCACTTTCACTTAGCCATAGGAGTTCGATGGTGGGGCTACTATATAGCCCCTAGGGGCACCGCGCTCTCCGAATTCGGGGCGCGTATGTGCTGACAGGAAAGCGCCCTTCGTCAACGCGGAGGAATTCTAAACATTCCGGTGGGTCATCGAGTGGTTGACCAGTCTCACGCTATATCATGACAGTCAGTTTTCGGCTTTCTCTACTGAGGTGCTCACCTTGCCGAACCGGGGCACAATCGCAGTAGTTCTCCTGGTGCCGCGTTAGCCGATAGAACGGAACATAAGGCAGCAAAACACAGGAGCCGGGCAAACCCAACATTTGACCAAAGACTTGATTCGGAGCTGATGCATATAAGGCCTAACTCGAGGCGCGAACACTCTCTAAGGTATTCGGTCTTTATGAAAGCGGGCAGAATAATGCCCTAAGCCCCCAGTGTCCAGTGCACGCATAAAGATTCAGTGCGGCCGATGCCAAAACACCAGCCTCCTCCTCGGTTATAGCAAGAAACCTGGGGATGTGTATCAACAAGAGACAGCAAAAAAGGTTTACGCAGGGTCTTAATCTGAAAATAATCCTTGCAGCGTGTCCCTACTGCACGCTCTGCCAGGTGTCTCTGTTGTGCCGTATCACGGGCCAGGCGTATACGTTGTTCATCTGTAAAAGAGAAGAACTTAGTTGAAAAGAAAAAAAAGATCGTGCGAAAAATGTACTTTATCTATACCTACTAATAAACCAAGGTGCGTTTCGTCAATTTTTTCATCCGTTCACCGTCGAAATTTATTTTACTATCCGAGGTGGTACTAAATTTTTGCTGGATCCTATTCGGCGCCTTTAGCGCCCGATATGGGTGTTTCCACAATTGGGTGCACCCCCCCTCCCCTTCATTCGCGACAAACGGGCCGGCCCATCTCCCTTTTCCGAAGGATAAAAAGGAGCAGGTGCGTGGAGCAGGATTTGAACCTAGGATCTCATCACTAGTTGGATGCTGCACTAACCACTAGGCCACATGCTAGGTCATGCATATGTACTCCATTCCTCCTTTTCTATGTATATTTGCCTTCTGTCCTTTTTCTTTGTTTGTTTTCCTGTTTCTTTTTTATTTTCCTTTAATGCGTGAACTCGTTTCAAATCGGTGTTTTTTTTCAAAATTGATGAACTTTTTTCAAATTCAATGAACTTTTTTCAAATTCAATGAACTTTTTTCAAACGCGATGAACTTTTTCAAATTCAATTGACTTTTTCCAAATTTGATGAACTTTTTTGCAAATTCGATGAACTTTTTCAAATGCGATGAACTTTTTTCAGTTCGATGAACTTTTTCAAATGTGATGAACTTTTTTCAAATTTGATGAACTTTTTCCTAATTCGATGAACTTTTTTTCAAATTTGATGAACTTTTTTTTTCAGTTTTTATGAAAATTTTCAAATTCAATGAACCTTTTCCAAATTCGATGAACTTTTTTCAAATTTGATGAGCTTTTTCTAAAAAAACGATGATTTTTTTTCAAATCCGATGATTTTTTTTGTAAAGCGAGGAACTTTTTTTAGATTCGGTGAACTTTTTCTAATTATGATGAACTTTTCTCAAATTCGATGAACTTTTCTTATAATCGACGAACTTTTCTCAAATTCGATGAAGTTTTTTTCAGATTCGATGAACTTTCTTCAATTTTGATGAACTTAAAAAAACCAATGAACCTTCATTCTTTTTTCTTAAAAAAGTTTTACTTTATTTTTTTAGAAAAGTGCATGTATTCAGAAAAAAAGGAAATAAAAAAGGCAAAAAAACCGTTACAGAAAAAGAGAGAAAAGAAAAAAAAATAGCTTGGAAAGCTTCCCAGGCTTAGCGAGTTGGAGAAATAATAATAGAAAGCAAACGAAGGTTGTCAGCGCGGGTTGTTGGATGGCGTAGTGGTTCATGCACCCCTATCTGAAGCAAGAGATCCCGAATTCGAATTCCGCTCCCCGCATACAATTTTTTAGTTCGCTGAGACCTGAGAGGCGATCGGGCAAAGTTTACTGGGCCGGCCGGCTAGAGGTCTTCTTCAGGCGCCCGGGAACTGTTCCGGCGCTTAACGCGCCGAATAGGAGCTCTCTAAATTTTTGTCTGTCCGTCTGTTTTTTATTTTACAATCCAGATTTCGACTTGGGCCGCACCCATGTGGCCCAGCCAAGCCAGCCCACTTATTTGCCCGCTCATGAAGCTGCAAAAACTGTATTTATTGCCCTACGCAGCAGATAGTCAGAGCTTCGCACAGGGACCCCAAAACTGTGCAAGCCCGTTTTGTTTTTCCTTCCAAATTTATTTTTATTTTTAATTTATTTCGTAATAAAAAATAAAAAAATCAGCATTTTATATTTGTCAACTTTCCGAAAAAATTTATAATTAAATATTGTGTTCCCGTTTTTAAAAATGTTTGCGAAAAAAAATATTTTTCTCTCGTTCTGATTTTCTTTCGAAATTTAGGACATATTTTGTTGTGTGTTCCAAAAATTGTTTGGGATTACCAAAAATATATTTTAAAAAATATTCAAAAATTCGAAAAATATTCTTATTTTAGTAAAATGTTCACAAATTCAATAATGTCCGTGTTTAAAAACACATTTTATAACATTGTTCTGAATGTTCAAAACATGTTCCATTTTCAAAAGTCGGTCACAACTTCAAAAAATGATTGTGTTGTCATAAAAGGTTCCTGTCTTCAGAAAATGATGTTGTTTCAAAATTTGTTCATGTTTTAAAATGGATGGAATATTAAAAATATTGTTTGTAATATCAAAAAATGTTCTATTTTTCAAGAATATTCGGCAATTCATATATAAAAAAATTAAAAAATGTTTTAAATCTAATGTTGCGGTATGTTCTTAAATATTTGCGTCGGCCATTGGTTAGCAGTAGGCATTTGTTGTCATGGCCAACAACATCTGGTTTAGTCTTTAAGGTCATGTGTTCGACCGTTCAACCAGTCGTTTTTCTGGATTATTACTCGTGCCTTGCAAACACAGGTCATATCGGTGCCTGGCAGTAGCTGGCCCAGACGCGATCGGTTGTGCCTTCCACGCGCTATTTGACGCAACTAGCATCATATAGTAGCTCCCACACAGCTGCCCCAAGAAAAAGCAAAAAAATACGTATAGATTTTGTTTCACCCATTCCACACGTAGTTTCCCATTTTTATTTATTTATCCCTAACTGGGCCTACCATGCATTTCTTTTTCTATCACACTAACAAACCGCAAAAAATTAAGGGCGCGAGGGGATTGAACTATGAACCTTCCCTACTGTGCCACGGACAAAGCCAACTCAGCTAGCTTGCAATTATGATAGGAACACCCACCTTGGAATTTTATACTAAATCACACAAGTTTTTATATGTCCCTAAGTTGTTAAAGAAGGTTGTGTGAGAATATGGAAGTTGTCTCGAGAATCATATGCAGAACGTGACACTCCACAAATTATTGCCGGAGGTAACTTGCACGTGCCAATAAAAGACAATATGCTGGTTGGCTATAGTCTATAATTGAAAAAATGGTGGGCACTGCTAATAAAAGAGAATATGTTGGTTTTTCTCTAATTAATAAAAAATTGTGGACACGTGAGCGCAAAAATAGCTGAAGAGAATAAACCCTGATAATGAAGTGACATTCATGCCTGGTTATGTGCTAATTGTGCCAGTCAAACAAAATTTATGCGTTGCAGGAGGTGACAATAGGCGAGGCGCTAACCGACGACACCCAACCGACGCATCCATGCACTATTGCCGACTATCTCCTCCCATTATTGACGGCCGCCGCCCATGTCGTTCCACAGATACAAGATTGAACTACCACCACCGATGATGGCAAGAAGGAGGATAAGCGACATATAGATCAGTTGATGTGTTCACATAGAGGGCGTGGAAGAGTGTGTGTGGGGATGTGGGGAATGCTGAGATATTATTTTTCTCCCGTTGCAACGCACGGGCATATTTCCTAGTATTAAATAAACAGAGTACGGTTCGAAAAGTGAATAAAATTGAGCTTTATTGTCTCTTGTTGTACATGCGTGCAGCCCCTAATGCGGGGTATGCGCTAGTAAGCGCCGGACTCGTCTAGCCATGTCCGGGTTTGAATGACCTATTCAGGTGCTTGATTAGCGAGCGGATTGGTGTGGGGCTGTCAAGGCCGTCTCACGTTCTTCCGTGCTCAAGTAACATAATACTCCCTTTTAATGAGATGATGTCGCGTGGACGGGCATTTTAAGTGTAAGAGATGCATAATGCGGTATTGCGTTAAAGCGGAAAGCTTCACGCCCGATGAGTGTTTGATGGCTACTTTGAATGGGGCGATGTGGAAGGTTAGCTTTTCGCGGCGGAAGTTGTCGGATGAGCCGAACACAACTTCTAGCAGTAGGGAGCCCGTACAATGGGCATATAGGCCTGGCATTACCCCTTTGAAGGAGGTGTTGCTATAGCGAATTTTGTATGGGTCTATCCCCATTTTGTGGATTGTGTCCTGATATAGCAGGTTTAGATCGCTGCCTCCGTCCATTAGGACTTGTGTAAACTGGAGTCCGTCGATTATAGGATCTAATATCAAGGCAGTCCATCTTGCGTTCCGGATACTTCCGGAATAATCCTGATGATCGAAGGTGATTGGTTTTGACAACCATCGTTCGGACTCCTCTGGGATAGACCGTGCGGCGCGTGTTTCTATGGGCGCCGCTCTGTTTTTCCCTTTTGTCACTTGAAGTGAGTTCACTGTTTTGACTTTTTGTGGGAAATTCTTTTGTTTTCCGGTGCTCTGCTTGTGGGGTTCGTCATCGTCCTCGCTTGGTGTGTCGAGCCCCTTGTGTTCGGCATTGAGTTTGCCGGACTGCTTGAACAACCAACAATCTCTGTGGGTATGGTTTGCAGGCTTCCCCGGAGTACTGTGGATTTGGCATATTTTGTCCAAGATTTTGTTTAGGTTGGATAGCTCGTCGCTGTCGTCCTTGAGGGGCAGTTTTTTATGGTTCTGCCGGGAGCTTCTGAATCCGGCGTTGATTGTCGTGCTCTTCGGTCTGTTTCCCTTTGTCTGGCGCTGATCCTTGCTGCGTCGTGGTTTTCCATTTCCATCCCTCACTTCAGATGTACTTGGGTTGCTGGTACTGCATCTTGCCAGCCAACTGTCCTCTCCCGTGCAAAAGCGGGTCATGAGGCTTGTTAATGCAGCCATGGTTCTCGGCTTCTCTGGCGAGGTGTGTCAGCGAGCCATTAAATCTCGGATTTTGTGTTTGAAAGCTGCTAAGGCTTCGGCGTCCGGACAATCGACTATTTGGTTCTTTTTGGTAAGGAACCTGTTCCAGAATTTGCGGGCTGACTCTCCGGGTTGTTGAGTTATGTGACTTAAATCGTCTGCATCCGGAGGACGGACATAAGTCCCTTGAAAATTTGCTCAAAACGCATCCTCAATCTCTTCCCAACTTCCAATGGTATTTTCCGGGAGGCTTTTGAGCCAATGCCGGGCTGGCCCTTTGAGCTTCAGGGGTAAGTATTTTATGGCGTGGAGATCATCTCCTCTGGCCATGTGTATGTGGAGGATGTAATCCTCAATCCAGACTCCAGGGTCTGTTGTTTCGTCGTATGCCTCTATGTTTACGGGTTTGAATCCCGCTGGGAATTCGTGATCCAGCACATCGTCGGTGAAACACAAGGGGTGTGCGGCACCCCTATATTTGGGTGTGCCGTGATGTTCGTATATTTGGCGTGTTGCATTACTTCAAATAGCTTGCTTTCTCGGCCCATAGATGGACCTAACTGGGCCATCCTTTTGATGCGAATCCTTATGCGGATCGCGTGCCGAATTGTGTGCGGCGCCGCTTGCCGCTCCATGTTTGCCATTGGTCGTCTATCCGACCGGGCGGCCTCTTTGTTCTTTGATTGCGGGGGCTCTACGGCCTCCTCATCGAATTTGGGCAGTAATTTGCGCTTCGGGTAGCTCTTTGTTTGGCGACTGTCGCCGTATTTCTCTGCGGTGTTGAGTACTTTGCTCCATCTGATTTTGAGTGCATCTTCCGCTGTTTTGAGCTTCCTCTTCTGCTTTTTCAGGCTACGCGCAGTGGCGACGAGCATTTTGTGGAGGTTCTTCTGCTCCAACAATTTGTCCGACGTGAGATCATCCGGACTGTTATCTTCGCTGGGGACGGGTTGTTTATCCAAGTTGTCCTGTTCGGACGGTTGCTCGATAGCATGTTGGTCGTCCACCGGTTCGCCCTGCTCTATGGCTGGGTCATTGTCGAGGCAGGACTTGGTGCGGCGTTTACGTTGCCGTTTTGACTGCTTTTCGAGGGATTTATCCTTCGTAGTGTCTCGTTGTTCCTCGTCGTCACTTCCTTTAGGTGTATCCACCATATATACATCATGGGATGAGGTGGCTGTCCAGTATCCTATAGGTGCTGGTTCATGGTTGTCTCCTACATCGTCGTCCATACCGTCGATGTCTTCGGAGTCGAAATCGAGCATGTCGTTTAAGCTTTCAACAGTGGCTACAAAGTGGGCGGTGGGTGGGCGTTGAATTTCTTCGTCGTCCGCATCCCAACCTTCCTGACCATAGCCCGGCCAGGGCTCTCCTGATAAAGAGAGAGACTTTAGTGAATTCAGGATGTCGCCAAAGGCGAGTCTTTGAAAGATGTCATGATAGTGAACTCCATAACCGGCGCCCAATTGGATTCGATTGGCAGGGGCGCGGAGGGTTCGGAGTCCGGAGAGGAGTCTGGCACCTTGGAGTCATGGTCTTCGCAAAGGACAGGGATGGAGTTCGGCTCAATCGCCGTAGGAATCGTAGCCCCCGAGGCGGTGTCCAACCACTCGTCCTCGATCGGGGGAGTCGGCTCCGAGCTAAGGGTCGGAGCGGACGCTGGTGCGACCTCGAGGCCTTGTTCGCGGCGGAGCTAGATCGTGCCCATCGAGACAGTGCGGCGCGCTTGGCTGTGGCTTGAATCCGTCGAAGATCAAGTCTCCGCGGATGTCGGCCATGTAGTTCAAACTCCCAAATCTGACCTGATGGCCAGGGGCGTAGCTTTCGATCTGTTCCAGATGGCCAAGTGAGTTGGCCCGCAGTGCAAAGCGGCCGAATACGAAGATCTGTCCGTGGAGAAAAGTCTCACCCTGGACCGCGTCGTTGTTGATGATCGAAGGAGCCATCGGGCCTAAGGGTGACGACACAGAGGAACTCTCAATGAAAGCACCAACGTCGGTGTCAAAACCGGCGGATCTCGGGTAGGGGGTCCCGAACTGCGCGTCTAGGCGGATGGTAACAGGAGACAAGGGACATGATGTTTTTACCCAGGTTCGGGCCCTTTCGATGGAGGTAAAACCCTACTCCTACTTGATTAATATTGATGATATGGGTAGTACAAGAGTGGATCTACCACGAGATCAAGGAGGCTAAACCCTAGAAGCTAGCCTATGGTATGATTGTTGTTCGTCCTACGGACTAAAACCCTCCGGTTTATATAGACACCGGATAGGGTTAGGGTTACATAGAGTCGGTTACAATGGTAGGAGATCTACCTATCCGTATCGCCAAGCTTGCCTTCCACGCCAAGGAAAGTCCCATCCGGACACGGGACGAAGTCTTCAATCTTGTATCTTCATAGTCCAGGAGTCCGGCCAACAGTGATAGTTCGGCTATCCGGACACCCCCTAATCCAGGACTCCCTCATCCACCATACCTACCTAAGGATTGAGTAAGATCCTTCAAGTAAGTTGTCATCAGTGCAATAAGGCAATAAAAATTGCTTCTAAAAGTGTTAGATCATTTAATGTAAGAGAAAATTTAGCGTTGTACGAACTTGTGTTAGCAAAGAATAAAAGCGACAGACTGCATAATAAAGGTTGCTATCATAATGGGCAATATAACATGACGTTCTTTTGCACTAAGGGATCGATTATACAAACCAAAAGCGCATGGCAACCTCTGCTTCCCTCTACGAAGGGCCTATCTTTTACTTTATGTATTTACTTTCATGCAAGAGTCAAAGTTCTTCTCTCTATTCCTTTTTATTTTATCTTTTGGCAAGCATCATGTGGTGCGGAAAGATCTAGGCACATATATCCAGTTGGATGTGGGTAGCATGAGTTATTATTGTTGACATAACCCTTGAGGTGAATACGTTGGGAGGCGAAACTATAAAGCCCCTATCTTCCTATTTGTCTGGTTGAAACAATTTGCTCATGTGTATGCGGTGAGTGTTAGCAATCATAAAATACTATAAGATGGTTGAGTATGTGGACTTTCCTAAAGGCTCTGATACGTGACACTTCCTGAAAAGATGATGAATTGTAGTTGCAAAGTTGACTGAGAACATAGTTTGTTGGTTTCCAATAGAGTTCATTCTTTATACTTCAATGTTGTGATGAATTGTTACTTATTCATGGGAAGTCTATGATAAAAGTTCTATCATAAAAGTTTTATGTTAAAGTTTGTAGCTGTTATAATAATTTAGATGATGCTTCTATGTATGTATTTTGTTTTTCTCGACACCTCTCTCTCTAAGCATGTGGACATGTTTTTCGATTTCGGTTTTCGCTTGAGGACAAGCGAGGTCTAAGCTTGGGGGAGTTGATACGTCCATTTTGCATCATGTTTACCTATTGTTATTTATAATGTTTTATGCATAATAATGCTTTATGGAGTAATTCTAATGCCTTTTCTCTCATAATATGCAAGGTTCACACAAAGAGGGAGAATTCCGGCAGGTGGAAATATGGACCTGAAAAAACTACGTCGAGCTACCTATTCTGCACAACTCCAAATGAGTTGAAACTTCACGAGGAATTTTTATGGAATATATGAAGAATATTGGAGCAAATAACTACCAGAGGGGCCACCTAGTGAGCACAAGACACCAGGGCGCGCCTGGGCCCCCAGGTGCACCTTGGTGGGTTGTGCTCAGCTCAGCCTACCTCCGGTGCCCATCTTCTGGTATATAAATTTTTTTTACCTAGAAAAAATAAAGAGTGGACTTTTGGGACGAAGCGCCGCCGTCTCGAGGCGGAACTTGGGCAGGAGCACTTTTGCCCTCCGGTGGAGCGATTCCGCTAGGGGAACTTCCCTCCCGGAGGGGGAAATCAACATCATCGTCATCACCAACAACTCTCCCATCTTGGGGAGGGAAATCTCCATCAACATCTTCAACAACACCATCTCCTCTCAAACCCTAGTTCATCTCTTGTGTTCAATCTTTGTACCGAAACCTCAGATTGGTACTTGTGGGTGACTAGTAGTGTTGATTACATCTTATAGTTGATTACTATATGGTTTATTTGGTGGAAGATTATATGTTCAGACCCCTCTGATCTTGAGCATGATTATCATTTGTGAGTAGTTACTTTTGTTCTTGAGGTCACGAGAGAAATCGTGTTGCAAGTAATCATGTGAACTTGATATGTGTTCGATATTTTGATAGTATGTATGTTGTGATTCCCTTAGTGGTGTCATGTGAACGTTGACTACATGACACTTCACCATATTTGGGCCAAAGGGAAAGCATTGTGGAGTAGTTATTAGATGATGGGTTGCGAGAGTGACAGAAGCTTAAACCCTAGTTTATGCGCTATTCCTTAAGGGACCGATTGGATCCAAAAGTTTAATGCTATGGTTAGAATTTATTCTTAATACTTTTCTCGCAGTTGCAGATGCTTGCGAGGGGGTTAATCATAAGTAGGAGGTTTGTTCAAGTAAGAACAACACCTAAGCACCGGTCCACCCACATATCAAATTTGAAGGAAATATGCCCTAGAGGCGATAATAAAGTTGTTATTTATATTTCCTTATATCATGATAAATGTTTATTATTCATGCTAGAATTGTATTAACCGGAAACTAAGTACATGTGTGAATACATAGACAAACAGAGTGTCTCTAGTGTGCCTCTACTTGACTAGCTCGTTAATCAAAGATGGTTAAGTTTCCTAGCCATAGACATGTGTTGTCATTTGACGAACATGATCACATCATTAGAGAATGATGTGATGAACAAGACCCATCCTTAGCTTAGCACTATGATCGTTTAGTTTATTGATATTGCTTTCTTCATGACTTATACATGTTCCTATGACTATGAGATTATGCCACTCTCGAATACCGGAGGAACACTTAGTGTGCTATCAAACGTCACAACGTAACTGGGTGATTATCAAGATGCTCTACAGGTAGGGGTGGGATTTAAACCGAAAACCGAAGAACCAAACCGAAAGAACCGGGACCGGAGTCGAATAGACCTGAACCGACAAAACCGATGCTAAATTCGGTCAGCAGTTGTAGAAAACCGAAATTGATTCGGCTAGTTCGGTTGTAACCAACGCATACCCGAAAGTACCGAGAAATCGAGAAAAATCAGGAAGAGGCAATCTCCACGTATCAAGCCCACAGCCCACTAGTCCATTTACCATGCGCACGTGTCCATCAAGGGCCTTCACGTTTTCTCTAGAAAAATGTAGGCCTTCACGTGGCTAGCCCTTGAGCCCTGAGTCCTAACCGCCAGCCGCCAGCCAGACGAAGAGGTCGAGGTGATGCTCGTCGCCGCCACCGCTCCTGCTTTGATCCCGACGACTAGCGTCGTGCATCTTCGCCCTCGTCCTCCCTCCACTTCAAATCTCGATCGGCTCTCTATCCCGGCCAGCCAACATCACGCCCGACGACCTGCATCTACAGACCGCAGGATCTCATCTTTGCGAGCGAGTGGCCGGCTAACCTGTCTCCTGACATGTTTCTGCAGTTGCATCTCTCCCATCTCTTCTATCAGATGTGTATTTCTGATTTTTTTTTTGTTGATAAGTTTTTGTTTCCATCAAAGCTGGTGCATGTCTTCCTCCCATGCGTGTTTGTTTACTTTGTGATCGGTGTATTCGGTCAGTAACCGAGTACCGAACCGAAACATCGGTGCACCGAATCATCGGTTAGCAGCAATTTAGAAGACCGATCGGTCACTATTTTCTGAGAACCGATATTAGTAGTAAACCGAGAAACCGAACCGAACGGTTCGGTCTAACCGAATGCCCAGCCCTATCTACAGGTGTCTACGATGGTGTTTGTTGAGTTGGCATAGATCGAGATTAGGATTTGTCACTCTGAGTATCGGAGAGGTATCTCTGAGCCCTCTCGGTAATGCCCATCACTATGAGCCTTGCAAGAAATGTGACTAATGAGTTAGTTGTGGGATGATACATTACGGAACGAGTAAAGAGACTTACCGGTAACGAGATTGAACTAGGTATGATGATATCGACGATAGAATCTCAGGCAAGTAACATACCGATGACAAAGGGAACAACGTATGTTGTTATGCGGTTTGACCGATAAAGATCTTCGTAGAATATGTAGGAGCCAATATGAGCATCCAGGTTCCGCTATTTCTTATTGACCGGAGATGTGTCTCGGTCATGTCTACATAGTTCTCGAACCCGTAGGGTCCGCACGCTTAACGTTCGATGACAATTTGTATTATGAGTTATGTGATTTGATGTACCAAAGTTTGTTCGGAGTCCCGGATGAGATCATGGACATGACAAGGAGTCTCGAAATGGTTGAGACATAAAGACTGATATATTGGAAGGTTGTGTTTGGACACCGGAATGGTTTCGGAAAGGTTCGGACATTTTCCGGAGTACCGGGGGTTACCGGAACCTCCCCCCGGGAGTTAATGGGCCTTCATGGGCCCTAGTGGAGAGAGGAGGCGGCGGCTAGGTGCAGGCGCGCGCCCCCCATGCCCAAACCTAAGCGGCCCCCCTTTCCTTCTCTTCTCCTCCTCCTTCCCTCCTCCTAGTGGGAATAGGAAAAGCGGGGCCGAATCCTACTTGGACCGGGAGTCCAAGTAGGACTCCCTCTCATGGCGTGACCCCCCTTGGGCCGGCCACCTCTCCTCCCCCCCTTTATATACGTGGGAGGGGGCACCCCAAAGATAGGCCAAGCCTTCTCTTAGCCGTGTGCCGTGCCCCCCTCCACAGTTACACACCTCGGTCATATCGTCGTAGTGCTTAGGCGAAGCCCTGCGCCAGTAACTTCGTCATCACCGTCGCCACGCCATCGTGCTGATGGAACTCTCCCTCGGCCTCAACTGGATCAAGAGCTCGAGGGACGTCATCGAGCTGAACGTGTGCTGAACGCGGAGGTGTCATACGTTCGGTGCTTGGATCGGTTGAATCGCGAAGATGTTCGACTACATCAACCGCATTACTAAACACTTCCGCTTTCGGTCTACAAGGGTACGTGGACACACTCTCCCCGCTCGTTGCTATGCTTCTCCTAGATAGATCTTGCATGATCGTAGGAATTTTTTTGAAATACTACGTTCCCCAACAGTGGTATCCGAGCCAGGTCTATGCGTAGATGTTATATGCATGAGTAGAACACAATGAGTTGTGGGCGATAATAGGCATACTGCTTACCAGCAATGTCTTACTTTGATTCGACAGTATTGTTGGATGAAGCGGCCCAGACCGACATTACATGACTGCGTTCATGAGACTGGTTCTACCGACGTGCTTCGCACATAGGTGTCTAGTGGGTATCTGTTTCTCCAACTTTAGTTGAATCGAGTTTGACTACGCCCGGTCCTTGTTGAAGGTTAAAACAGCACACTTGACGAAAAATCGTTGTTGTTTTTGATGCGTAGGTAAGAACGGTTCTTGCTAGAAGCCCGTAGCAGCCACGTAAAACTTGCAACAACAAAGTAGAGGACGTCTAACTTGTTTTTGCAGGGCTTGCTGTGATGTGATATGGTCAAGACGTGATGATATATAAATTGTTGTATGAGATGATCATGTTTTGTAAAAGTTATCGGCAACTGGCAGGAGCCTTATGGTTGTCGCTTTATTGTATGAAATGCAATCGCCATGTAATTGCTTTACTTTATCACTAAGCGGTAGCAATAGTTGTAGAAGCAATAGTTGGCGAGACGACAACGATGCTACGATGGAGATCAAGGTGTCAAGCCGGTGACGATGGTGATCATGATGGTGCTTTGGAGATGGAGATCAAAGGCACAAGATGATGATGGCCATATCATATCACTTATTTTGATTGCATGTAATGTTTATCCTTTATGCATCTTATTTTGCTTAGTACGGTGGTAGCATTATAAGATGATCCCTCACTAAATTTCGAGGTATAAGTGTTCTCCCTGAGTATGCACCGTTGCTACAGTTAAATGCGTCGAGACACCACGTGATGATCGGGTGTGATAAGCTCTACGTTCACATACAACGGGTGCAAGCCAGTTTTGCACACGCAGAATACTCGGGTTAAACTTGACGAGCCTAGCATATGCAGATATGGCCTCGGAACACTGAGATCGAAAGATCGAACGTGAATCATATTGTCAGGACCCCGATCCTAAGTCACACCGATCTAGCATCTAACACATCATATCACTTTGCGGCCTCACGCACGGTATTCCCACGGGTGCCACCTTACCTGGCCCGGGACCGTTTGCGCCTTTTGGCTCACGTATATGATAGTGTCGCTAGCATCCATATGACAAAGAACCCGGGCCGGCATGGCTAGTCATGAACCCAAAGAGGCACTAACTCATGGGGACAGGCATACATGAATCACATCGAGCATGTCGGTCATCAACGTATGAATCCGGGCTATAGCACTGGGCTAACAGGACTCCGGTAACCCGGGCTGTAGCAGGCTAGGCAGGACTCCGGATGTCACCGCGTGACATTTCCCGAAGGGACGGAACCACGAGCGAAGTGAAACACATGCCGCCAGTCAAGTGTCACGAGCAGTAGTCTTTGGGCTAGCAGGACTCCGGTGAACCGGGCTGTAGCGGACTACTATGGCTCAAGGAAGCACTAGACTACATTTCCCCATAAGAGAGGCTGCCAAGGATAAACAACTAGATTGTCGAATCCCACACATACCAAGCATTTCAAATCATACACACAATATGCTCGATATGTGTAAATACAACATGGCATCACAACATAACTCTACGACTCAAAGTATTTATTCAATAGGCTCCGAGGAGCGAGATATTACAAACATGGGTCTCATGACCCAACAAACAGAGCATACAAGCAACAATCACATGCGGAAGCTTATCATGTCTGAGTACAGACATCTACAAATGAAAAAGGCTTGAGAAGCCTGGCTATCCACTAGATCCTGCCGAGGGCACAAGATCGTAGTTGAGGTAACAAGCTAAACGTCAAAGTCCAAGCGGAACTACTAGCGAGACTGACGTCTCTCTGCAAAACATAAAATAAGCAAACGTGAGTACAAACGTACTCAGCAAGACTTACATCAGAACTAACTACATATGCATCATTATCAACAAAGGGGTGGTGGAGTTTGGTGCAGCAAGCCAGCTTTGACTCGGTGGCTATCTAAACTACATTGCAAGTAACTCTTTTGAGGTGGCGCTACGAGTCCACATATTCACCATATCAATACACCACTATGGATCCGCTTCCGTCTCCCTACGAGAACGCCATCCATAGCACTCACGCTATCTTGCGCATTTTAGAGTATCCACTTTCACTTGTCTATGAACTGTTATAGGCAACCCAGAAGTCCTTTTCGCGGACACGGCTATTGAATAGATCATATTAACCCTGCAGGGTGTACTTCTTCACACGCTCTCACCACTTACCGCCGTTTACGACATGTACTCGGCAACCTTCAGCGGAAGCCCAGCGTGGGTGTCGGCCACAGCCTACCTAAACACTCAAGTCTCTAGTCCAGGTTTATCGCCTATTCAGGTTCCATCCATGAGAGTCCGGCCGAGGTTTCCACATACGGCCCCGAGCGATGTGTGCAGGGTTCCCGAGATACCAAGCAGGCATTCTGCACACCGGCCACGGTGTATCTACCGCATCATAGCCCACCCCTAGGGTCAGCGCTACATACGGCCTCCAACACATATCCTACAAACACCGAAACTAGTTGCAACTCTGGAAAGAGAACAAGGGTGGTTAAGAAGCCGAGAGGGTCCATTGGTTTGGGCCCAATGCATGGTAGTAAGCTGTTTCATGGATCACAAACACAGAACTCAGTTCACGAGGGCGTCGCAATGAGACAACCCACCATGTACTCCTACATGGCCTCTCACCGCTACCTTTACCAAATCTTGTTCACACACTTAGCTCACACACAGTAGGACATGTTCACACAACCATTCCAATTCATTCCCGATGAATCGGACTGACTCAACTCTAAGCGATGGCAGGCATGACAAACAAGCATGAATGAGTAGGCACAACAGGGCTCAAACAACTGCTACTCATGCTAGTGGGTTTCATCTATTTACTGTGGAATGACAAGTCATGCAGAGGATAAAGGGGTTCAGCTACCGCAACAAGTAACAGATGAATCGTTGTTGTCCTAATGCAGTAAAAGAGAGCAGGAGCGAGAGAGTGGGATTATATTAGAATGAACAAGGGGGTTTTGCTTGCCTGGCACTTCTGAAGATAATATAGTTCTTCATCGGTGTCATCGAGCTCATCGTCGGAACCACGTCTATCGAGAGGGGACAACCACCGACAAACAAGAAGAAACACAATCAATGCAATGCACAAACAAATGAATGACATGTCATGTTAAGGAACTGAATTAACCTAATGCAGCAGTAAGCCAAGTTAATTGAAGTGGAATTCAAACAAGGTTAAACTCCAACTCCAAATGCTAGTTCATAAATTACCCTAATCATGATTCATCCTATTCAGTGAGGTTAACTTGTTCAATCATGCATGAAAGTGCCATAAACAGATTCTTCATATTTTTCTGATCATTTTTCATATATAATTTGTTTGATTTGGAGTTACGGTTGGATTACCATGAATTTTTGAAGTTAGCATTATTTTCTGAAATTTCCTGGATAAGAATAAATCCAGAAAATAATTAACTGCATCAGCACTGCGTCACTGTGACGTCAGCGGTCAACGGGCGCGGTTCAGGTCAAACTGACCAGTGGGGCCTGCGTGTCAGTGTCTAACTAAACTAACCTAGTTTAATTAGCACTAACCTAGGTCAAACTAATTAAGTATACACCTAAACTAGATTGATTAGCCGGGCAGGGCCCACATGTCATAGACCCAGGGGAGGTCAAATCCCCAGGTCAACCGGGGCTAATCCACCGGCGGTCAAGGCTGTCAACCCGCCGGCGTTTAGCCGCCGGCGAGGTCAGATAAGGCGGCGTGACTCGGAAACGCCGCACAGGGCATGACTCGACGAACGGTTTGCATCTACGGCTTGCTGGCGCTCGCGCGCATCCAGCGGTGGCGGCGGCTGGAGCTGGGGTCGCCGGAGCTCACCGGAACCTTGCTCGCGGTGGCTGCCGGAGCTCGGGCTCGAGCGGGCGCGATGCTGCGGTGCGCTGGGGAGATAGCTGAAGGTGGCGTTGCCTGCGGAGCTGCTGAGCATGATGACACGCGCGGGTGCGAGCTGCGGTGGCTCAGACCACGGCGGTGAGGAACCACGGCGGCGTCGAGTTTCGGTCTTCTTGAATCAGCGTCTATGGTGAGAATAGGCCCGGGTGTGGGGAAGGTGACCGGGAGCTCACAGGCGTCGATGGAGTGCTCGATAGCTCGGGAAGGCGTCGGGGTCGATGGAGCGGCGGTGGCGATCTCGGTGACCGTCGGTGATGATGGCGAGCGATGGCGACCGTTGGGACTCTTCGGTCGCGTGAGGACGCGGGGAGGACGAGGGCGGCTGGCGGAGCTCGGGGACGCGTTGAGAGGCGAGTGGTGGCTGGTGGCTGCGGTGTTTGCCTGGCGCCTCCGGCTTCGTTCGGGCGGCCGTGGAAAAAAGGCAGAGGAGGGAAGAGCGCTCGAGGGAGAGGGAGGAGAGGTGCAGGGGGTCCAGAGGAAGTGCGTGGCGTCGCGGGAGGCGTCCAGCGCAAGCAGGCGGGCTGGAGGTGGCCTCGCGCATGCGTGCGCGCGTCGGACACACGCCCTCCTGCCTACTGGCAGGAGGTTGAAGACGGTGCGGTGGCTGGCTGGGCCTAGCACAGTAGTGGGCTGCCAGGTGGGCTGGCCAGGTGAGTTCTTCTCTCTCTCTCTCTCTTATTTGTTTTAGTTTTCTATTTCTTCTGTAGCTTTAGGGATTTATTTAAAATACCAGAACATACCCAAAAATCAAGGAACTTCTCATGGATACTGTTTAGAATATTACCAACAGCAAACATTTTAGTTCATGATTATTTGGACATTTAAAATATTTATAGTATTTAAATGCCCAAAGTCAAATACAATAAGATTTAATTCAAAAAACCAGAATGGCCTATAAATATATTCATCATTTTTGGAAGAGGTTTTCACCTTTAACAGAAATCATGAACATTTCCAAAAGGCATTCTGGGTCAATGAAAATATTTTTTTTATTGAACCTAGTTGAATTTCATTTGGTGCTAGGGTTTCAACAATCCCCATTTCAAGTTTCATGAAATTTAGAACATGATGCATGGATGCTAATGCAAAGACAAGCAAGGCCTGAACTGGGGCTATGACACATATAGTAGATATGATCAACATAGTGATGTTCACCATTGAAAACTACTCCATCTCACGTGATGATCGGACATGGTTTAGTTGATATGGATCACGTGATCATTTAGATGACTCGAGAGATGTCTATCTAAGTGGGAGTTCTTAAGTAATATGATTAATTAAGCTTTAATTTATCATGAACTTAGTACTTGATAGTATTTTGCATGTCTATGTTGTTGTATATCAACGGCCTGTGCTACTGTTCCTTAGAATTTTAATGCGTTCCTAAAGAAAGCTAAGTTGAAAGATGATGGTAGCAACTACACGGACTGGGTCCGTAACTTGAGGATTATCCTCATTGCAGCACAGAAGAATTACGTTCTGGAAGCACCGCTAGGTGCAAGACCTGCTACAGGAGCAACACCAGACGTTATGAACGTCTGGCAGAGCAAAGCTGATGACTACTCAATAGTTTAGTGTGCCATGCTTTACGTCTTAGAATCGGGACTTCAACGACATTTTGAACGTCATGGAGCATATGAGATGTTCCACAAGTTGAAGTTAATATTTCAATCAAATGCCCGAATTGAGAGATATGAAGTCTCCAATAAGTTCTACAGCTGCAAGATGGAGGAGAATAGTTCTGTCAGTGAACATATACTCAGAACGTCTGGGTACCACAACCACTTGACTGAACTTGGAGTTAATCTTCCTGATGATAGAGTCATTGACAGAGTTCTTCAATCACTGCTACCAAGCTACAAATGCTTCTGATGAACTATAATATGCAAGGGATGGATAAGACAATTCCAGAGCTCTTCGCAATGCTAAAGGATGCGGAGGTAAAAATCAAGAAGGAGCATCAAGTGTTGATGGTTAACAAGACCACTAGTTTCAAGAAAGGGCAAAGGGAAGAAGGGGAACTTCAAGAAAAACGGCAAGCAAGTTGCTACTCAAGTGAAGAAGCCCAAGTCTGGACCTAAGCCTGAGACCGAGTGCTTCTACTACAAAGGGACTGGTCACTGGAAGCGGAACTGCCCCAAGTATTTGGCGGATAAGAAGGATGGTAAAGTGAAAGGTATATTTGATATACATGTTGATGTGTACCTTACTAATGCTTGTAGTAGTGCCTGGGTATTTGATACTGGTTTTGTTGCTCATATTTGCAACTCGAAATAGGGGCTATGGATTAAGCGAAGATTGGCTAAGGACGAGGTGACGATGCGCGTGGGAAATGGTTCCAAAGTCGATGTGATCGCCGTCGGCACGCTACCTCTACATCTACCGTCGGGGTTAGTTTTAGACATGAATAATTGTTATTTGGTGCTAGCGTTAAGCATGAACATTATATCTGGATCTTGTTTGATGCGACACGGTTATTCATTTAAATCAGAGAATATTGGTTGTTCTATTTATATGAGTAATATCTTTTATGGTCATGCACCCTTGATGAGTGGTCTATTTTTATTGAATCTCGATTGTAGTGATACACATATTCATAATATTGAAGCCAAAAGATGCAAGGTTAATAATGATAGTGCAACTTATTTGTGGCACTGCCGTTTAGGTCATATTGGTGCAAAAACGCATGAAGAAACTCCATGTGCTGATGGGCTTTTGGAATTGCTTGATTATGAATCACTTGATGCTTGTGAACCATGCCTCATGGGCAAGATGACTAAAACCCCGTTCTCTGGAACAATGGAGCGAGCAACAGACTTATTGGAAATAATACATACTGATGTATGCAGTCCGATGAGTGTTGAGGCTCGCGGTGGGTATCGTTATTTTCTGACCTTCACAGATGATTTGAGCAGATATGGGTATATCTACTTGATGAAACATAAGTCTGAAACATTTGAAAAGTTCAAATAATTTCAGAGTGAAGTGGAAAATCATCGTAACAAGAAAATAAAGTTTCTATGATCTGATCATGGAGGTGAATATTTGAGTTATGAGTTTGGTCTTCATTTGAAACAATGTAGAATAGTTTCACTACTCACGCCACTTGGAACACCACAGCGTAATGGTGTGTCTGAACATCGTAACCGCACTTTATTAGATATGGTGCGATCTATGATGTCTCTTACTGATTTACCGCTATCGTTTTGGGGTTATGCATTAGAGACGGCTTCATTCACATTAAATAGGGCACCATCTAAATCCGTTGAGACGACACCATATGAACTGTGGTTTGGCAAGAAACCCAAGTTGTCGTTTCTTAAAAGTTTGGGGTTGCGATGCTTATGTGAAAAAGCTTCAACCTGATAAGCTCGAACCCAAATCGGAGAAATGTGTCTTCATAGGATAATCAAAGGAGATTGTTGGGTACACCTTCTATCACAGATCCGAAGGCAGGATATTCGTTGCTAAGAATGGATCCTTTCTAGAGAAGGAGTTTCTCTCGAAAGAAGTGAGTGGGAGGAAAGTAGAACTTGATGAGGTAACTGTACCTACTCCCGAATTGGAAAGTAGTTCATCACAGAAATCAGTTCATGTGATTCCTACACCAATTAGTGAGGAAGCTAATGATGATGATCATGAAACTTCAGATCAAGTTACTACTGAACCTCGTAGGTCAACCAAAGTAAGATCCGCACCAGAGTGGTACGGTAATCCTATTCTGGAGGTCATGTTACTTGACAATGACGAACCTACGAACTATGAGGAAGCGATGATGAGCCCAGATTCTGCAAAATGGCTTGAGGCCATGAAATCTAAGATGGGATCCATGTATGATAACAAAGTGTGGACTCTGGTTGACTTGTCCGATGATCGGCAAGCCATAGAGAATAAATGGATCTTCAAGAAGAAGACTGACGCTAATGGTAATGTTACTGTCTACAAAGCTCAACTTGTTGCGAAGGGTTTTCGACAAGTTCAAGGAGTTGACTACGATGAGACCTTCTCACCTGTAGCGATGCTTAAGTCTGTCCGAATCATGTTAGCAATTGCCGCATTTTATAATTATGAAATTTGGCAAATGGATGTCAAAATTGCATTCCTTAATGGATATCTTAAAGAAGAGTTGTATATGATGCAACCAGAAGGTTTTATCGATCCAAAAGGTGCTAACAAAGTGTGCAAGCTCCAGCGATCCATTTATGGACTGGTGCAAGCCTCTCGGAGTTGGAATATATGCTTTGATAGTGTGATCAAAGCATATGGTTTTATACAGACTTTTGGAGAAGCATGTATTTATAAGAAAGTGAGTGGGAGCTCTGTAGCATTTCTAATATTATATGTGGATGACATATTGTTGATCAGAAATGATACGGAATTTCTGGATATCATAACAGGATACTTGAATAAGAATTTTTCAATTAAAGACCTCGGTGAAACTGCTTATATGCTGGGCATCAAGATCTATAGAGATAGATCAAGATGCTTAATTGGACTTTCACAAAGCACATACCTTGATAAAGTTTTGAAGAAGTTCAAAATGGATCAAGCAAAGAAAGGGTTCTTACCTGTGTTACAAGGTGTAAAGTTGAGTCAGACTCAATACCCGACCACTGCAGAAGATAGAGAGAAAATGAAAGTCATTCCCTATGCTTCAGCCATAGGTTCTATCATGTATGCAATGTCGTGTACCAAACATGATGTGTGCCTCGTTATTAGTTTAGCAGGGAGGTACCAAAGTAATCCAGGAGTGGATCACTAGACAGCGGTCAAGAACATCCTGAAATACATGAAAATGACTAAGGATATGTTTCTCGTTTATGGAGGTGACAAAGAGCTCGTCATAAATAGTTACGTTGATGCAAGCTTTGACACTGATCCGGGTGACTCTAAGTCACAAACCGGATACGAATTTGCTACCTCTTGAACATGCGTTGGTTTTCCCTTGAAGAGGAAAGGGTAATGTAGTAAAGTAGCGTAAGTATTTCCTTAAGTTTTGAGAACCCAGGTATCAATCCAGTAGGAGACAACGCACATGTCACCTAGTACCTGCACAAACAATCAAGAACCTTGCAACCAACACAATAAAGGGGTTGTCAATCCCTTCACGGTCACTCGCAAAAGTGAGATCTAATAGAGATAGTAAAGTAAATATTTTTGGTATTTTTGGTTTATGGAATGGAAAGTAAAGATTGCAAAATAAAGTAAATAGGAAACTAGAATTGTAGATCGAAAACTTATATGATGTAAAATAGACCCGGGGGCCATAGGTTTCACTAGTGTCTTCTCTCAAGATAGCATGTATTACAGTGGGTGAATAAATTACTGCTGAGCAATTGATAGAAAAGCACATAGTCATGAAGATATCTAAGGCAATGATCATGAAAATAGGCATCACGTCCGTGTCAAGTAGACCGAAATGATTCTACATCTACTACTATTACTCCACACATCGACCGCTATCCAGCATGCATCTAGAGTATTAAGTTCATAAGAGCGAATAACGCATTAAGCAAGATGACATGATGTAGAGGATAAACTCAAGCAATATGATATAAACCCCATCTTTTTATCCTCGATGGCAACAATACAATCGTGCCTTGCTGCCCCTCATCCTTTGGGAAAGGACACGCAAGATTGAACCCAAAGCTAAGCACTTCTTACATTGCAAGAAAGATCAATCTAGTAGGCCAAACTAAACCGATAATTCGAAGAGACTTGCAAAGATATCAAATCATGCATATAAGAATTCAGAGAAGAACCAAATAATATTCGTAGATAAACTTGTTCATAAATCCATAATTCATCGGATCTCGGCAAACACACCGCAAAGGAGTATTACATTGAATAGATCTCCAAGAACATCGAGGAGAACTTTGTATTGAGAATCAAAGAGAGAGAGAGAGAGAAGAAGAAGCCATCTAGCTAATAACTATCACTACTGGAATCTGGCACTTTGGCAGATGGCAAAGGCATGGTCGGCGGATGGCAAAGGCTTTGCCATCTGCCAGCAGATGGCAAACAGTTTGTCTGAAACCCTAGCGGAAAAGGCTTCTTTGTCGTCTGCTGGCTAATGGCAAAGAGCTTGTGCCTTTGCCATCAGCTGGCAGATGGCAAAGCCTCTTAACGGGGTTAGCCCCGTTAGAAGGCTAACGGCATACTTTGTCGTCTGCCAGCAGATGGCAAAGGCTGTAGGCTCTTTGCCGTCTGCCAGCAGATGGCAAAGGCTGCATGCTTTGTCGTCTGCCAGCAGATGGCAAAGAGCCCAAATAAGCCAGCCCAAATTTTACATGTAGATGACACGTGGCCTCTTTGCCATCTGCCAGCTGATAGCAAAGCTCTTTGCCATCTGCCAGTTGATGGCAAAGCTCTTTGCCATCTGCCAGCAGATGGCAAAGTGACTATATTGCCCCATTTTTTTTTCTTATATCAATTCATTTTCACAGAAAATCAAACACAAATATATTTATATGACCAATATAGCATATTCAACACATATTACCAATAGTCATGAACACATATATATATATATATATCCAACACATGTTACCAATAGTAGCAAGTTTCATCCGTACATATACATAGTTTCATCAATATTACACAGTTTCATCCATAGGTAGCAAGTTTCACAAGGTCAAAACAAAAACTAAATACAAGCACTCCATCAACCCAAGCTTACGTGATCTCAAGCAAATCTGTAAAATGGGAAAGAAGAAAGTTAGAAGAAGAAGACTAGAAGAAGAAGATTATTATGATGCAACTAAAATGTGAAGATTATTATGATGCAACTTATATCTGTCTAAAAAATAGGTCATTTTGGAGCTCATTAAGCTTATTAAGTCATTTTGGAGGAAAAATGCTAAGTATAGGTCATTTTAGAGCTATCCTAGGTTAAATATGTCATTTTGGAGCTAATTAAGCTTATTGTGTCATTTTTAGCTAGCTAAGCATATTGAGTCATTTTGGAGGAAAAATGCTAAGTATATGATTATGTAAGCTAGTATCCATATGGCGAGAGAACCGGGCCGACATGACTAGTCATAGAACCAAGGTGGCACAAGCGTCTGAGGACAGGCATACATGACCCAGCAATGCATGTGTCGGTCATCGTGAGTGGAACCAAGTCATAGCAAGCTACAAGGACTTGGTGATACACACGCGTGACATTTCCCGTAGGGACAGACATGAGGAGCAAAGAAGGACACATGCGGTCAATCCATGTGTTCCGGAGCGATAGCGAACTACCATGGCTCGATGGAAGCACTAGGAGGCATTTACCTGTATGGAAGGCTACCAAAGGCACACGACTAGGTGTCGAATCCCACACATACAATGCATTTCAAACATACACACATTATGCAAGATATGTGTAGATACAACATGGCATCACAACAAAACTCTATTAAGAAAAACACTTGGGAAACTTACCGTCATCACGGAGGTGTAGGTGTAGGTGTAGGTGTAGGACCGGTCGCGCCAGTGGCAGACAGAGAAGGATCGGTCGATGCTTGTCGGGAGTTACGCTGCACCAAAGATTATTTCCAATGTATCATTAGCATGATGCAACTCAAATGTGAAGACTAGTAACTAATGACCGTTCAAATGAAACTCACCGTGCCGCGAACAATGGTAGCATCGGCGGAGGGTCAGCCGTTCTTCTCGCACATGGACTGCACATTTGGTTTTGACGAGTCAGTCATATTAGTTACTAATGAAAGGAACATTGCGTGCATGATTTAGCTAACTAGTCGTCAACCCGTGCATTCGCACAGGCTATTCTTTAAGATTATGCCTATGATTCGGCCAGGGTGCATTTCATTTATGTTTTCATGCTAAGAAAATTCTTACCTATCGGATGACGGCCCTGTTTGCACGAAAAGGTATTGTGTCCAATTAGTAAGACACCTTCAGGAAGCAGCCGATAAATGTATTGTTAATTGAGACATAAAGTAGCATTTTTATACCAGAAATTGATTCCGGGGCAGATTATGGTTCTGTGCAAACTGGACGGAATTCCTTTTGATCAAATATGGGATATCCAGGGAATCTAAAAGAGTCAAATTGCACTCCAAAAATTAATGGCGAGAGCGCATACTTGTTAAATATGCAGGACGTGTGGTATGAAATTGTATTATATGGCATGTAGCGCAAGACATGTTTGATCCCATCGACATTAGTATATCCCAGGAGCTTTCAATCGATGTCTTCATAATGACTAACAAATATCATAATAGAAATATATGATAGTCAATATGCAACATCATCCATAGTAGTGTACATTTATAAGGAAAAAATAGTGTCCGCCATGTGCTTTCCCAGTTTGTTTATCACTGTGTTATCTCTAGCGATATTTTTTTTAGAAAAGGGGTATAACCCCGGCCTCTGCATCAGAACGATGCATACGGCCACCAATTATATCTAGCGAAATGAGTATGGCTATCTACAACTACTACCGTGTAGAACTGTAGATACAGAAACAGGATTATCAGATACTCACCCCAATTCGAGAAACTATCAATAGAAGGGGAAATGACGTGTTTTCCTTGCAATAATCTAAATAAAATTTGAGTGGCTACCTCATATTTTCTACCAATAACAACACTGCTCTCTGATAGAATATCCTTGCTATCCTTAACCCCAGAACAAAAGAAGTGCGACTGATCCACTTAAATCCATCCTTATATCACTGTAAAATGTGATGTTCATAATTCTAAATGCCAAACTTTTTGTGAATAATATGGTCCATGCATTTAGGATATATTATTGTATAGAGCATAAGAGTAATTGTATTGGAGCTGCTATTGTTGTGGCTAGTAAGACGATATATGGCGAAGGAAGTACTGTTCGGGTAAAAGCATACTTTGGTAATATGACAAATGATAGCTTTCATTTCTTCACGACCTCACCAAAAATAGCGGCACCAAAAGAAATGGTGCAAGGTATGACATTATAACTAATTACTATGTGGAATTGCAAAGACAACTCACAATAGTTGATGACGAAAACCATTCAGAATTTAAATTATTTGGTACTGTTAGGAATAAGTACACAACTTTTCTCTCCTGGATGCGCTAATCTGAGTTTAGTAAGGTATGGCATTTAATTTGTCTTTGAAAATTCTATTTGAATGAAATCCATGCACGCAAATAATAAGTACCCTATTATTCATCTACAAATTAAGTAATGGACGGGAAACAATTTTGTACACGATGAAAGGAAAAGCACCATGATTTCTCTTCATATTACACAATGGATGTGAAGCAAACTTTTACCGAAAATAATTTATTGGATCATTAAGATACCTGCATGTTTCTCTCACTTGAACAACAGAAGCAATTTCACTATTGAGAAGGAAGTCAATCCTGCAAGGCATGAGATGTGTTATAAATAAAAAATACAAAATAAATGCCAAGGAGTGGTCCCTTTGTAGTATTTGAATTTTGGGAAAAGCTTATCTGAACCTAAGCTGCATTTGATACTTGGTAGTGACAGCACTTCACTCCAATATGTGATACAAATAGGCACACTTCTATCTTACGTGATTTACTCGACAAAATTGAAAGATCGCTAGTGTTGTTACATTCATTATTTATAAAATAGAAACCATAAAATCCTCTATACACCTAATGATTATGGTCAGTTCAGTTACGAAGATATTTGTAAAATGGACTTTTGTGAAATCTGGAACTATCTTTTTCTCAGGAGAGAATAGCCACAATACCACTGGTGGAAACCCCAAGTGCCAAAATACCACTATGAAAAACCGAAGTGCCAAAATAGCACTCAAGTTCAGGTTTTTCATACCAAGATAGCACTACCATCTATTGTCAAACATATTCTATTAGTCAACGATGGATGGAGCTGTCAATTTTTTCTACCATGCCAAAAGTACCCTTCATCCTATCTCTGAGCGTGCGCGCTGCTGCCTGTGGCCATGGGGCTTGTACTGGTCAAAGTGGCCGGTGATTGTTTCGTCGGCCCGAGCACTAGCCACGACTCCTATACACGGCAAGCCGGCCGGTCCTGTTCCACGCCGTTCCCAGCGACATGGGTCCGCCACTTTACAGCGCACGCAGCACCGCCCAGGTGCCCACCACGCCGTGCATGACGCCATGCCTGCCCAGCTCCTCCCCGCATCCAACCCATCGCCGCCCCACTGCGGATGACGCCGTGTCACCTCGTCGACCACGGATTTGACTTGTTCCTTGTCGATCTTCCCGCCAAGGCCCGACGCGAGATCTAGGGCTCCCGACTTGGACATGGCGGCGGCGGCGTCGCCTGCATCAGGGAGCGACGGGGCCGGCGACAGGGTGGCGGGGGAGGGCCGGCGACGGGGCGGGGGAGCGACGACGACGGGGTCAGCGACAGGGTGGCGGCGGGCGAGCCTAGAGCGCCATGAAAGGGGTCTGTTCGGTGTGTGGATGAGATGAGAAGTTTTTTTTACCTGGATGGGTGGGGAGAGAGGGAGGTGATAACCCCACAGTTCTTTTTTTACCTGGAAAAAAAATAATCCCATCTCTTTGCCATCTGCCAGCAGATGGCAAAGAATCTTGCCGTCTGTTTGGCGGATGGCAAGAGGTGAGGCTGGTACGCCTTACACCCTTGACGGCCACAGATTTGCCAACCTCTTTGCCATCTGTTGGCGGATGGCAAAGATATTGTCATCCACTAGCAGATGGCAAAGAATTGGCTGATGGCAGCCATGTTCTTTGCCGTCTGTCAGTTCTTTCCCATCTGTTTTTTATAAGCAGATGGCAAAGACGTTCTTTGCCATCAGCTGGTAGATGGCAAAGAGTTGGCTGATGGCAAATTCCTTGTTTCCAGTAGTGTATGGACCCGAAGGTGTGTGGTAAACTACTCACGCTTCATTGGAGAGGCAATGGTGTTGATGTAGAAGCCCTCCGTGATCGATTCCCCCTCCGGTAGATCGCCGGAAAAGGCCCCAAGATGGGATCTCACGGGTACAAAAGGTTGCGGCAGTGGAAAAGTGGTTTCGTGGCTCTCCCTGATGTTTCTAGGGTATAAGTGTATATATAGGCGAAAGAAGTACGTCAGTGGAGCTATGAGGGGCCCACGAGGGTGGGGGGTGCGCCTACCCCCCTGGGCGCACCCTCCTGCCTCGTGGACTCCTCGTGGCGTTTCTGACTTCAACTCCAAGTCTTCTAGTTTGCTTTCGGTCCAAGAAAGATCATCGCGAAGGTTTCATTCCGTTTGGTATACCTTTTCTGCAAAACTCTAAAATAGGCAAAAAAATCAGAAACTGGCACTAGGACTCCAGTTAATAGGTTAGTCCCAAAAATAATACAAAATAGCATATTAAAGCCCATTAAACATCCAAAACAGATAATATAATAGCATGGAACAATAAAAATTATAGATACGTTGGAGACGTATCAAGCATCCCCAAGCTTAATTCCTACTCGTCCTCGAGTAGCTAAATGATAAAAACAGAATTTTTGATGTGGAATGCTACCTAAAATATTTATCAATGTAATTTTCTTTATTGTGGCATGAATGTTCAGATCTGAAAGATTCAAGACAAAAGTTTAATATTGACATAAAAATAAGAATACTTCAAGCATACTAACAAAGTAATCATCTCTTCTCAAAATAACATGGCAAAAGAAAGTTATCCCTACAAAATCATATAGTCTGGCTATGCTCTATCTTCATCACACAAAGTATTTAATCATGCACAACCCCAATGACAAGCCAAGCAATTGTTTCATACTTTTGATTAGGGGTGGGCATAAAAACCGACAAACCAAACACCGGATCGAAGCCGAAACCGAAAAAATCGAATTTTCGGTTTTTCATTTCAGTACAGACAATTTCGGTTTCTACTTGCAATAACCAAACTAACTTCGGTTGATTTGGTTCGTATCTCGTTGACCGAAATAACCTTTGGACCTGGACTGTCGGTAGCGAGCGTATTAGTATCGAACTCTCTGTCGGCCTCTGGCAATATGGACGAAGAGCATTTCTCGTTTTCCCATACACACGCGGGCACCCACTTCTGTACGCTAAAGTATTTGTTTTTTTTAGAAAACTCTACGCTAACTAGGCCTGGACGTTCTACTAAATAGAGCTTGACAACCCAGCCCGTGTACAACTAGCAAAGAGAGACCATGGGCGTCCCTTTTGTGGGCTGTGGGCCGACCACATGCATGGAAATCAGCCCGTGTGCGAGTGTGCGGCCAGACAAGTCTGGACATGACGTTCGTTTAGTCCCACCTCACTGGAACGAAGCGAATGGGGCACATAGCTTTGGCTATATAAGAGGTTGCAGCAGCCGCGGTGAGCACAAATTGCTTAAAGCAATGCTTTTCGGTGTTAACCGCAAACCGAACCGAACTAGTCGGTTAACCGAAGTTTCAGTTAGCCCTTTTGGGTTGACATTTTCGGTTAGTAAATTTGAAAACCGAAATTGTGAAAAAACCGAACGGTAGAAACCGAATTTTCGGTTTATACCGAACGCCCACCCCTACTTTTGATGTTCTCAAACTTTTTCAATCTTCACGCAATACATGAGCGTGAGCCATGGACATAGCACTATAGGTGGAATAGAATATGGTGGTTGTGGGAAGACAAAAAGGAGAAGATAGTCTCACATCAACTAGGCGTATCAACGGGCTATGGAGATGCCCATCAATAGATATCAATGTGAGTGAGTAGGGATTGCCATGCAACAGATGCACTAGAGCTATAAGTGTACGAAAGCTCAACAAAAGAGACTAAGTGGGTGTGCATCCAACTCGCTTGCTTATGAAGGCCTAGGGCAATTTGAGGAAGCCCATCATTGCAATATACAAGCCAAGTTCTATCATGAAAAACTCCCACTAGTATATGAAAGTGATAACATGGGAGACTCTCTATCATGAAGATCATGGTGCTACTTTGAAGCACAAGTGTGGTAAAAGGATAGTAGCATTGCCCCTTCTCTCTTTTTCTCTCATTTTCTATTTTTTTATTTTTTATTTGGGCCTTCTCTCTTTTGTTTATGGCCTCTTTTTTTATTTTTCGTCTGGAATCTCATCCCGACTTGTGGGGGAATCATAGTATCCATCATTCTTTCCTCACATGGGACAATGCTCTAATAATGAAGATCATCACACTTTTATTTACTTACAACTCAAGAATTACAACTCGATACTTAGAACAAAATATGACTCTATATTAATGCTTCCGGCGGTGTACCGGGATGTGCAATGAATCAAGAGTGACATGTATGAAAAAATTATGAAAGGTGGCTTTGCCACAAATACGATGTCAACTACATGATCATGCAAAGCAATATGACAATGATGGAGCGTGTCATAATAAATGGAACGGTGGAAAGTTGCATGGCAATATATCTCGGAATGGCTATGGAAATGCCATAATAGGTAGGTATGGTGGCTGTTTTGAGGAAGGTATATGTCGGGGGAGTGGCTGATCGTGCCCCACGAGCACCTATGGGACCTGGGTCCCTTGTGGTTCGGAGGGGGCGGAGATCGCGCAAAGAGCGGATCGAGGTGATGCACACGAGCGGGTTTACCCAGCTTCGGAGCTCTCCGGAGAGATAATACTCCTACTGCTGCTTTGTGGATTATCTTGTGTTCTTGCTAGGGAACAATGTTGGCTACAAGACCTAGCTTGAGTGTGATGAACTAAGCTGGAGCTGGACTGAAAACCAGCCGAACCGAACCCCTTCTACGTTGCCCTCGGACCTCCTTTTATAGGCACAAAGGGGTTACCACATGTGGCAAGTAGACAAGGTTACAATGGTAAAAACATAGGTTGGTACACCGCTTTGTACAGTGTACAGTGATCTATACCTAACTCTGACGGCAAGGGACAAGGGTCATCAATGCCCGTCTCGATCGCCCGAAACGAGGTAACGAGGGACCGTTAAGTGCGCCTCCGTCCGCCACGATGGTGGCTTGTCGCGCCGTTTATCGCTACTCCCCATGGCTACACAGCCCGTCGACACGCGCGTGCACAGGAGAGCCCGTGGTGACACGTTGGCGGGTGAGCTGGGCGGAGATGAAGAGAGGTCGCCGCCCGCAAGCGCCTTGCCGCGGCGGGGACCTTGTCGCGCTTGGGGGTTCAACGCCCGCCAAGCCTTCCCGGCAAGCTCCTCTTGCCGGGGCCTTGTTTTCCTTTGCGCCCTGGGTGGCCTTCCCGGCAAGCTCCTCTTGCCGGGGTCTTGACTGCTTCGTTCTTGAATGGCTTCAAGGGAGCTACTGAGGATCTTGGCGGCCATTAGGTCAGCCCGGCCGTGGGGCGCTGCAACTGTCCGTGCACGAGTTCGGGGTACTAGGGTACCCCTACTCTAGTACACCGGCAGAGCCCCGAACTGGGCCACCACGGCGTAAGCTCTGTTGGGCCAGGCCCAAAAGCGATCTGCGGTAGCGTGGCCTTGATTACGCCGTTATTTGCCTTGGACCCACCACGTCTCCCACGAGCGGCATGCACCCACGCGTTCTCCAGCACGGCGCGTTAATTGTGGTGTCGTGGGCAAAGTGGGCGGCGTGTGGTCGCCTCATCTGTCGCTTCAGTTCGCATCCCGCCACGTGGTTCCCATGCACTTTCGGGGTCACAGGCGGTGGAAATGAAACTGGGCGTAGCGGCGAGAGGCAGCAGGTCTGTCTGATTCCCTGCTCTTCCTGTGCCTTGATTCGCCCGGCGGGGTGGCGAGCCCCACCTTGCTTCTTTAAGAAGAGGCGGAAGGGGAGCTTGAAGCCCGCACTCTCCCATTCCTTCCTTTCTTGACTTCTGCGCCCCTTTCTCCCATTCGCCATGAAGAAAGGGAACCTTGGTTCTCCGTCGGTGGCGGCAAGGGTCGCAGCTAGGCAGCGCACCCCTCCCAATCCCACGCTCGGGGTGGCAGAGCCGGCCGCAAGGGGAAGAGGGAGGGGGCGAGGTCGTGGACGAGGTCGAGGAGCCCGGGGGAGAGGCGGACGAGGCAGTGCGCCGTCTCCGCCTCCGTCGGCAATTCCCCTCCGGGGGCGAGGCCGTGGACGAGCTCGAGGCGCTCGGGGAAGAGGCGGGCGGGGCGGCGTGCCGTCTCCGCCCCCGCCGGCGGTTCCTTTCCCCGCGGCGGTCCATAAGGGGGACGACCCTTGCGAGTTCTTCGTCAAGCTGCGCCGGGCGCCTCGTCGTCGTCTCCGGCTTCCAGCTCCGTTCGCGATGGCGATGGAGTCGGATCCGCCCGAGACGTTGAGGTTGCACATGAGAGGCTGTGGGATCAGCGGCACGCGAGTCCGCGTTGCATTCCCAGCCCCTAATGTGATGTATCTTGATCGTGGGTGGAAGACGTTCGCCCGCATCCACAACCTGCTGGCGGGGTTTACCCTCCATTTTAAGTTAATGGAGGGTGACCTCCTCTCCGTCAAGGTCTTCGGGATCTTGGCTTTTCGGGCAAGGTGCTGCGTGGATAGCTCCTCCGGCAGCGACGATTCCTCCTCGGCGAGTGGCGAGGAGGAGAAGCGATAAGCGACGGCGAGTAGCGGGCCCAACTAGTTGCGAGGCGCCGCTCGCGCGTCACCGGCGACCCCATCATCCGTGTCGCGGCTCCTTGAACTCCCCGGGTCGTCTCCTTGGGCGGCTGGCGTGGGGAGGCTGCGGAAGGGAAGAGGATGGCGACAAGGCCGTCAAGTTGGAGTCTGAGGCGTGGTGCCCTCGACAGCGTCTTGACGTCCTGCCGCCCGTCTTGAGCTACGCTTCGGCGCCGCCGTCCCGTCAAGCCTTCGGGAGCCCCGGCATGTTCCTTGGTGCCTTCGGCACTGTAGCTCAGCGTAAGCGCTCCTTTTGTCCTTCCGCCTCCTTAACCTACCTCCACGAAGATAGGGACAGAAGAAGGATTACGGGCATCTTATCTTTTTAATTTGTAAGCCTTGGGCCTTATCGCATTTAAAACTTGTAATCCTCTCTTTCACGTTTTCACTCTCCATGGAGTGTATCCGAGTAGAATGTTTTTAATGAAAGAGGGATGTTTGTAGAAAGATGAAAGGCTTATCTGATATCGCAGCCCCCGACAACTTTGGCTTGCCGCAGCCCCCGGCAACTCTAGCTTGCCGCAGCCCCCGGCAACTCTAGCTTACTGGGGCTTGGATGTCGGCGCACCTTTCTTCTCTTCGCTGTTATTTCAGTTCTGAGAACAATTTAGCTGGTGCTGCGATAAGTTATTTTTGTAATATACACTATCTTAGGCAATCGAATGCAATGTTATTTCCTTTACTCAATTTCTTCCCTTGTATGTTTTCACCCCTCGCTTTGGAAACTTGCGGTGCAGCACCCTTGCCCTTGGCGCCGAGTCTTGGAACTTCAGCACCTCTTTGGGCGGGTCGCTTCCGACAAGCAATCTCGTCATGGACTAGCCGCAGCTCACTTAAGTTGTTGAGCGGACTCGAAACAAAGTAAGGTGCGACCAGTCACGATTGGTTCCTCGCGCACAGGTTTTCCATACAAAGTACTATCGTTCGAGGAAGATAACTTGAAAATTTAAAACTGGTCGCTTAAAACTTAGCAACTTAGCTTTTCTGTTGTCCATCTTCCGGCAAGGCGACAGTTCCTCGAGCGACGCTTGTCGGCTCACACCATTATCTCCTCCTCTCCCCCCGGTTAACTTGTGGGTGGATGAACCTTCTTCTTGTTTGAGAAGAAAGAGAGAAAAAGAAAGTTGTGGAGCCTAATGGCTCGTTATCGCTTAACGGGTGCGGGTGCTGCACAAGATGTTAGTAAACACATGCATATTTGATTATGAAGGCATGTATTAACAAAATGTGCGCAACCATAGGCTTCTTGGCCTTGCGAAGTCTGCGCCCGACTTTGTACAAAGGATTACATGCAACAGCGGCAAGACTTGTACAAAAGGGTGGTTGCCGAGCAGGTTCCGCAACCGCGCCTCATGGGTAAAACTTGCGAAGATGCTCTATGTTCCAGGAATTGCTCACGGAAAGCCGTCTTGGTCTCAAAGCGGACAGCGCCGGGCCTAGTGACTCGTTTTACCCGATAAGGCCTTCCCACTTGGCGTCAACTTGTTGGAATTCTTGGCGGATTGAGCGGCGAAGAACAAGGTCGCCTTCCTCGAAGCTTCGGCATTAACTGCGGCTATGGTAGCGGCGCAAAGCTTGCTTTGTAACGAGCGGCTCGTCAGCAGACTGAAGGCGATCTTCCTCGAGGAGCAGCGCGTCATCTTGTCGCAGCTGCTCTTGCTCAAACTCATCATAGCGAGCACTCGAGGTGACCCGTATCTGAGTTCCGTGGGGAGAACTGCCTGCGCTCCGTAGACTAGAGCAAAGGGTGTCGGCGGTGGCTCGATTTGGCGTCGTCTGATCGACCAAGAACCGCGGCAGCTCCTCGATCCAGTTCCTTCCGCACTTGTGCAGCCTGTCGAAAGTTCGGTCTTGAGTCCTCGCAGCACTTCAGCGTTTGCTCTCTGCTTGACCGTTGCTTCTCGGATGAGCAGCGGAAGCAAAGCAGATCTTGGAGCCAAGATCTTGGGCGTCTTGCATGAAGGGCGACTTCGTGAACTGTGTGCCGTTGTCGGTGATGATCCGGTTAGGAATCCCAAAGCGGCAAACAATTGACTGAAGAACTTGACGGTGACCGTGTCTGTCACCTTCCTCACTGGTTCCACTTCCGGCCACTTTGTGAACTTGTCGATTGCGGCGTACAAGTACTCAAAGCCCCGACAGCTTCGGGGAAAGGGCCGAGGATGTCGAACCCCAGACCGAGAAGGGCCAGGATAAAGGGATCGTCTGGAGAGCTTGAGCTGGCTGGTGTATCTGTCTTGAATGGGCCGCACGCTTCACACTTGGTTACTTGTGCGGTTGCATCTGGAGGGCTTCGGCGGAAGAAACCTTCGGAAAGCTTTCTTTGGCAAGTGCTCTTGCGCCAATGTGGTGACCACATATGCCTCCGTGTATCTCCGCCAATAGCTTATGTCCATCTTCCGGCAAATACACTTCAATTTCACTCCGTTGAGTCTTTTTACATGCAGGATGTTATCAACAAACTGGTACATACTTATTGCCGGGCTACTTTTCCGCTTCTTCTTGCTCTTGGGAAGTTCTCCGTCGAAGGAAATGGGCGATCTCTTTGTGCCCATGTTGGAGCACTGTGGCTCGACAACAAGGACTAAAGGCTCATCTATCACTGTGGGACCATCAGCTTCTCGGCAAGGACCTGCGGGTCCGCCGGAGCTCGATGATCCCGTCAAGCTGCGGAGCTAAGCTTGTCGGGGGGCGTTGCTTCAGCGATACAAACTGCATGGTTTGTCGGACAGACTGCTCCTCGGTGATATTTGCGTTGGTTTTAGGGACCTTCTTGGCGGCGGCTTCAGAGAGCTCTGCCGGAAAGTAGTCGCCGGAAACCAATTTTCTCTTCTTGCTCTGTCCTGTTGATGGTGTCACGGTTGGCTGAGTCAGCTTGAGCACAAAAATCCCTGGTTCCATAGGTAACTTGAGTGCGGCACATTTGGAGAGGCCATCAGCTACATCATTCTGTGCTCTTGGAACATGTTCCATTTGCAGGCCTTCAAAGTGCTCTTCCAGCTTCCTCACTTCATCGACGTATGCTTCCATCAACGGACTCTGGTAATCTTTATTTATTTGGCGGACGACAAGTTGTGAGTCTCCCCTGACAATGAGCTTCTTAATCCCAAGGTCTATCGCAATCCTGAGACCGGCAAGCAAGCCTTCATACTCTGCAGTATTATTTGTTGCTTGTTCCTTGGGAAAGTGCATTTGGACTATGTATTTGAGGTGCTCCCCGGTGGGTGCGATAAGCAGCACTCCGGCACCGGCGCCTTGCAGCGAGAAGGCACCGTCAAAATACATCAGCCATTCTTTATTTGTCTCCTTGACGGGGATGCTCGTCTCTAGAATCTCTTCATCCTGCGTCGGCGTCCACTCTGCTATGCATTCTGCCAATGCCCTGCTCTGTATAGTTGAAGTGCTCTCGAACTTGAGACCAAAGCTTGACAGTTCCAGCGCCCACTCAACAATCCTGCCTGTTGCTTCTGGGTTTTGCAAAATCCTCTTTAGCGGAAAGCGAGTGACAACTGTTATCTCATGTGCTTGGAAGTAATGGCGCAGCTTTCTCGAGGCCATGAGCAGGCGAAGCAGCTTCGCACACCGAGTACCTCGATCTAGCCCCTGCGAAGAAGGGCGATGAAGTACACCGGGCGCTGCACCATCTTCTTCCGTATCTTGTCGCAACCTGCGCTGATCCATCGTTGTCGGGATTTGGAGCTTGTGGCGAAGCCCCCGCTTGTCGCTGGGCGCTTTTGCCTCGGTTGCGGCTCATCATCCGCCTCCCTCTCTGCTACTAACGCAGCACTAACCACTTGATTGGTGGCTGCTATATACAGATAACAACTTCTCTTGTGGCTTAGGTGCGACAAGTATTGGAGTGGAGGACAGGTATCTCTTCAAGTCTGCGGCGCAGCCTCCGCCGAGTCCATTTCATTGGACCTGCCTTTTCAAAATCTTGAAAAGCGGCAGGCGCGCTCAGCAGACCTAGAGATGAACCTGCTGAGAGCAGCCACGCAACCGGCAAGCCTCGACATCCTTGGCGCGTTTTGGTGCTTGATCTGCTCAATGGCCTTGATCTTGTCGGGATTGGCTTCAATTCCCGCTGAGATACAAAGAACCGAGAAGCTTGCGGAAGGGACTCCAAACACGCACTTCTCGGGGTTGAGCTTGAGGTTGATCTTGCGCGGGTTTGCAAGCGTCTCATCAAATCTTGAACCAAGGTGGCCTTGTCTTTGCTCTTGACCACTATGTCATCCATGTAGGCTTCTACATACGTGTATCGTGGTCCAAAAGCATCATGGACTACCCTTGCAAAGGTTGAACCAGCATTCTTCAAACCGAAAGGCATCCGTATAAAGCGATCGTGCCACATGGTGTAATGAATGCGGTTTCTCTTCATCCTCTTACGCCATGAAGATCGATGATATCCTGAATATGAATCAAGAAAGAAAGCAGATCGCATCCGGCCGTGGAGTCAACAATCTGGTCGATCTGGCGGCAAGGGAAATGGGTCCTTGGGACAAGCTTTATTAACATCTGTGAAGTCAATACAAAGTCTCCATTTCCCATTAGCCTTGCGTACCACTACGGATTGGCCAACCACGTGGGGTGGAGGACTCCTCGACAAGCCCTGCTGCTTCCAATTTCTTGATTTCTTCGCTATGAACTCTTGGCGCTTCTTTGCTGTTTCTAACTTTTGCTTGGCGGGGCGGCGTGAGGACAGACAGCTAGGTGGTGCTCAATTACTTTCACAGGAACACGGGGATGTCAGATGGTTGCCATGCAAACACGCCGACATTCGCTCGCGAGGAAGCAGCGAGCTCGCCTTCCTATTTAGGATCAAGCGTGTGCGATGGTGAAGGTACCACCAGTGCCGTCCTCCTTGGCGGGCACTTTCTTGGTCTTTGGCGGAGCTGTCGTCGTCTTGTTGCACTTGCCGGTGAAGCTCGATGGTGCGTCCTCGACGGTAGCGCAGCACTCCGAAGAGGTGCGCTTGCCGGAGTGGGCAACAGAGCTCTTGCTGGACCTAGTGGTCTTCTTCCCCCCGAGAGCTTCAGCGGTAAGTGGTTTGTTATCTGTCGCGGCTGCTGCATCCCGGTAAATCTTGTCGGCGCAGATAAGTGCATCCTTCTTGTCGCCATGGACAGAAATGACGCTTATCGGGCGGGCATCTTGAGTAGGTTGTAAGCATAATGAGGCGGCCATGAACTTGGCGAGTGCGGACGACCAAGTATGCCATTGTAGGGCAATGGGAAATCGGTGACGTCGAGCGTGACCCTCTCGATTCTGAAGTTGAGCTCGCTGCCGAATGTTACCGCAACGCGATCTTCCCTTGGGCTTGCTCCTTCCTGGGTTAATTCCTTGGAAAGTACCAGTTTCTTGAGCTCGCTGTCGAGGATTTGAAGTTTACGGAGCCTGCGAGAGGAGATCAAATTCAAGCCCGGCCCGCCGTCAACCAACATCTTTGTGACCTTGAGGTTGCGGATGGTTGGTGAGACCAACATCGGCAAACACCCGACCGCAGATGATGCGATCGGGTGATCCTCAATGTCAAAGATGATGGGCGTGCTGGACCACTTCAGAGGTTTGCGTGACTCTATGGATGGTTCTGCTGCATTGACCTCACGCATCCATTGCTTGAGTTGGCGGTGCGAGGTATGCAGAGACGCACCACCATCGACGCAAAGGACCTCTGTCGCCATTTGAAACTCATGCTCATCAGCTTCATCGTCTTCATAGTCCTCGTCATCTTCGTCTTCATCTTCTTCCTTGTCGCGGCCGCGGGGAGGTCTGTCTCCTTGCCGCTGTTTGGCCTTGCCGCGGCGTCCTCCCCGACCGGGTCTCTTTTTACTTGCTGCACCTGCACCTTCTTGGGCCTTCTCTTTGTCTCGCCGCTCGTATTCAGCTCTCTGTAGCTCAACAAGCTGCTCGACTTTCTTGCAGCTTTGGAGATCGTGGCCCTTAGTGCGGTGGATTTTACAGTACTGCTTGTTGGAGCCGTCGGGCTTGCCGGTGACCGCCACAGCTTGATGGTCGGCGTCAGCGGCAACCTCCTTGCGAGCCACGGCCTTGGCTTTGTTGGCGGCACCATCCTTGCCGGACTGCTCGACAACTAGTACTTCTTGGTTTTCTTCCTCTTATTGTTTCGCTTGCGGCTATTCCTTGCAGGCGGTCCCTCCTGTCGGACTCTGCTCCCACTCTCTCTCAGGAGCCTTCTTCCTTCTTCAGCTCGTGCACACTTGTCGGCCAGGCGTGAGAGCTGTGGCGTCTTTCACTTTGCACATCGCCATCTCCTCCCTCATCCTGCGATTTCGTACATTCGATGGAATGCACTAATCACTGCAGCGGGGTGGGCGTCTGAGGATGTTGTAGTGCACTCGACTGAATCTCTGGATGAATTTCTTGAGACTCCCCCTCATACGGGCAAGCAAGTGGAATCACTCTCCTGGCCATGAGGGCTTATGGCGCTGTGAAGGCGCCAACAAGCTGGTGGCACAAATCTGCCCAAGAGGAAATAGAGCCATCCGGCAAGTGCATGAGCCAAGATCGGCGTTTGGCTTGAGCACCAAGGGAAGTAGTTGGTGAGGATCTTGTCGTCTCGTCCCCGCAGCTTGCACGCGATGGTGTAGATCTTTGAGGAACTCCGATGGGTGTGTCCTGCCGTCGTACTTCTCCGCACGTCTGGTTTGAAGTTTTTCTTGTCAGACCCTTTGGACTTGCCGCAGCTCACGAGTGAGCAGGGGCAACCTACGCGTCTGACAAGTCGCTGGTTCCCCTGGCGCATGCATATCGACAGATGGGCCGGCGCGTTGGTCAGATTAATGGCGCTTCTCTTGGCGCTTCGTCACGGGTTGGCGTCCTCTTCTTGCCGTTCGAAGAACTTGGCGTTGATCGCGGCAAGGCGGATCCGGGCGCCGTGGAGTCGCTGTCGAGGTGGGTCCGGCGAGTCGGCGATCTTGGCCGCCGGGAAGGGAGTGTCACGATGGGTGCACCCTGCAAGCCTCGTCGCCATCGGCTCGCGCTTTGTCGCCCGTCGCGATTCGCGAAGCACTTAGTTGCCGTGGGGCGTCGCCGTTGGCGAAGCCGATGAGACTTTGAATTGTGGCCCTCCATTCGTCGACCTTTTCGGCCGTCGGAGGGTGTCGAGTAATAGCGAGCTCGCCAAGGCTTCCGCTGGTGTGGTTGGTAGCAGCGGCGTGCGGGCGAAAAGCGGGATGTGCTCGGACTCTAACCAAGTTAGGAGGAGCAGCATCCGCCCGGCGACAATACCCCACTCGTACCGGCATCTTTGGGGTGCATGCGAGTCTCGAGGGCCTCGGGATCCTCGGCTGGCCTTGATCCAATGGCGTATGGTGCCACGAGTATCATGGTATTTGTCGGTCCCGCGCCTCCTGTGAAGGACGCGGTGCAGATTCGGATGCCGACGCTTGCGCCGCCTTGTCCTTGGACCTGGCGGCCTCGTGGGCTCTCTCGGCAACGCCGGCCCCTCCGCCAGCGTTTCCCCCACCGCCTGACGGCTCCGGTGGTGGTGGGTTCGACGCGGACGGCTCAGCTGCTGCCGAAGGCTTCTTCTTCAGCGCCATATCGACGAAGATGTCGATGGAGTTGCTCGTGCGACCACCGGATCGGGTTCACACAGCCTCGACGGCCCCTACCTGGCGCGCCAAAGATGTCGGGTGAGTGGCTGATCGTGCCCCACGAGCACCTATGGGACCTGGGTCCCTTGTGGTTCGGAGGGGGGCGGAGATCGCGCAAAGAGCGGATCGAGGTGATGCACACGAGCGGGTTTACCTAGCTTCGGAGCTCTCCGGAGAGATAATACTCCTACTGCTGCTTTGTGGATTATCTTGTGTTCTTGCTAGGGAACAATGCTGGCTACAAGACCTAGCTTGAGTGTGATGAACTAAGCTGGAGCTGGATGGAAACCAGCCGAACCGAACCCCTTCTACATTGCCCTCGGACCTCCTTTTATAGGCACAAAGGGGTTACCACATGTGGCAAGTAGACAAGGTTACAATGGTAAAAACATAGGTTGGTACACCGCTTTGTACAGTGTACAGTGATCTATACCTAACTCTGACGGCAAGGGACAAGGGTCATCAATGCCCGTCTCAGTCGCCCGAACAGTGTAACAGGGACCGTTAAGTGCGCCTCCGTCCGCCACGATGGTGGCTTGTCAGCGCCGTTTGTCGCTACTCCCCACTGGCTACACAGCCCGTCGACACGCGTACCTGGGAGAGCCCCGTGGTGACACGTTGGCGGGTGAGCTGGAGCGAAGATGAAGAGAGGTCGCCCGCCCCGGCAAGCGCCTTGCCGCGGCGGGGACCTTGTCGCGCTTGGGGGTTCAGCGCCCACCAAGCCTTCCTGGCAAGCTCCTCTTGCCGGGGCCTTGTTTTCCTTTGCGCCCTGGGTGGCCTTCCTGGCAAGCTCCTCTTGCCGGGGTCTTGACTGCTTCGTTCTTGAATGGCTTCAAGGGAGCTACTGAGGATCTTTGCGGCCATTAGGCCGGCCCGGCCGTGGGGCGCTGCAACTGTCCGTGCACGAGTTCGGGGTACTAGGGTACCCCTACTCTAGTACACCGACAGTATATGGTGGGTGTATGGTACCGGCGAAATTTGCGCGGCACAAGAGAGGCTAGCAATGGTGGAAGGGTGAGAGTGCGTATAATCCATGGACTCAACATTAGTCATAAAGAACCCACATACTTATTGCAAAAATCTATTAGTTATCGAAACAAAGTACTACGCGCATGCTCCTAGGGGGATAGATTGGTAGGAAAAGACCATCGCTCGTCCCCGACCTCCACTCATAAAAAAGACAATCAATAAATAAATCATCCTCCAACTTCATCACATAACCGTTCACCATACGTGCATGCTACGGGAATCACAATCTTTAACACAAGTATCTCTCAAATTCACAATTACTCTACTACCATGACTCTAATATCACCATCTTCATATCTCAAAACAATCATCAAGCATCAAACTTCTCATAGTATTCAACGCACTTTATATGAAAGTTTTTATTATACCCATCTTGGATGCCCATCATATTAGGACTAGTTTTATAGCCAAAGAAAATTACCATGCTGTTCTAAAAGACTCTCAAAATAATATAAGTGAAGCATGAGAGATCAATAATTTATATAAAATAAAACCACCACCGTGCTCTAAAAAGATATAAGTGAAGCACTAGAGCAAAATTATCTAGCTTAAAAGATATAAGTGAAGCACATAGAGTATTCTAATAAATTTCGATTCATGCGTGTCTGTCCCAAAAGGTGTGTACAGCAAGGATGATTGTGGTAAAATAAAAAGCAAAGACTCAAATCATACAAGACGCTCCAAGCAAAACACATATCATGTGGTGAATAAAAATATAGCCTCAAGTAAAGTTATCGATGAAGCGAAGGCGAAGAGGGATGCCTTCAGGGCATCCCCAAGCTTAGGCTTTTCGTTGTCCTTGAATTTTACCTTGGTGTGCCTTGGGCATCCCCAATATTAGGCTCTTTCCAGTACTTATTCCAAAATCCATCAAATCTTTACGCAAAAACTTGAAAACTTCACAACACAAAACTTCAACAGAAAATCTCATGAGCTCCGTTAGTATAAGAAAATAAACCACCACTTTAAGTTACTGTAATGTACTCATTATTTATTTAAATTGGTGTTAAACCTATTGTATTCCAACTTCTCTATGGTCATACCCCCCGATACTACTCATAGATTCATCAAAATAAGCAAACAACACACGAAAAACAGAATCTGTCAAAAACAGAACAGTCTATAGCAAGAATACTTACATAACTCAAACAATTCTGAAATAAATAGGTGGACGTGAGGAATCTGTCTATTAATCATCTGCAAAAAGAATCAACCTAAAATCACTCTCCAGTAAAAAATGGCAGTTAATCTCGTGAGCGCAAAAGTTTCTGTTTTTTACAGCAAGATCGCAAAGACTTCACCCAAGTCTTCCCAAAGGTTCTACTTGGCAAAAACACTAATTAACATAAAACCACATCTAACCAGAGGATAGATGAAATATTTATTGCAAAACAGCAAGGATAAATATTGGGTTGTATCCCAACAAGCGCTTTTCTTTAAAGCCTTTTTACCTAGGCGTTGATAATTTTAATGATGCTCACACGAAAGACAAGAATTGAAGCACAAAGAGAGCATCGTATAGCATGTGACGAACCCATCTAAGTCTAACATACTTCCTATGCATAGGAATTTTATAGGAAAACAAATTAGCAGGGCAAGCAAGATCTAGCATATGCAAGGAAGAAGAAAGAAACAATAGCAATCTCAACATGACGAGAGGTAATTTTGTAACATGAAAGTTTCTACACCCATATTTTCCTCTCTCATAATATTTACATGTAGGATCATAATAAAATTCAACAATATAACTATCACATAAAATTTTATCTTCGTGATCCACATGCATGCAAAGTTGACACTCTTCTGAAATAGTGGGATTATCATAAAATAAAGTCATGACCTCTCCGAACCCACTTTTATCAAAAACTTCATAAGATTGAATATTCCCCAAATATGTGGGATCTAAAGTCGACACTCTTCCAAACCCACTTTCAATATTATTGCAAACACTATTATCAATCGCATATTCATCATGGGGCTTAAATAAATTTTCAAGATCATAAGAAGAATCACCCCAACCATGATCATTGCAACAAGCAGTAGACATAGCAAAACTAGCATCCCCAAGCTTAGGGTTTTGCATATTATTAGCACAATTGACATCAAGAGAATTTATAGTAAAATCATCGGAATCATGCTTTTTATTCAAGGAGCTATCGTGAATCTCTTCATAAATTTCTTCATCACAATCTTTAGATTCACGGATTTCAAGAAAAACCTCATAAAGATAATCTAGTGCACTCAAATCACTAGGAATTGGTTCATCATAATTGGATCTCTGAAAAAGATTAGCAAGGGGATGAGGATCCATAAACTTTTAGCAAGTGAAGATGCAAGCAAAAAGAAGGCACATGGTAACACATGATCGAACGGAAGGAGGGGCGAAGAAAAGGAAAAGGCTTGCAAAAATCATTTTAGAAGTGGGGGAGAGCAAAATGAGAGGCGAATGGCAAATAGTGTAATGCGAGGGAGAAGAGTTTATGATGGGTACTTGGTATGTCTTGACTTGGCGTAGATCTCCCCGGCAACGGCGCCAGTAATCCTTCTTGCTACCTCTTGTGCATGCGTTGGTTTTTCCTTGAAGAGGAAAGGGTGATGCAGCAAAGTAGCGTAAGTATTTTCCTCAGTTTTGAGAACCAAGGTATCAATCCAGTAGGAGACAACGCACAAGACACCTAGTACCTGCACAAACAATGAAGAACCTTGCAACCAACGTGATAAAGGGGCTGTCAATCCCTTTGTCGGTGTCAAAACCGGCGGATCTCGGGTAGGGGGTCCCGAACTGTGCGTCTAGGCGGATGGTAATAGGAGACAAGGGACACGATGTTTTTACCCAGGTTCGGGCCCTCTCGATGGAGGTAAAACCCTACTCCTGCTTGATTAATATTGATGATATGGGTAGTACAAGGGTAGATCTACCACGAGATCAGAGAGGCTAAACCCTAGAAGCTAGCCTATGGTATGATTGTTGTTCATCCTACGGACTAAAACCCTCCGGTTTATATAGACAGCGGAGAGGGTTAGGGTTACACAGAGTCGGTTACAATGGAAGGAGATCTACATATCCGTATCGCCAAGCTTGCCTTCCATGCCAAGTAAAGTCCCATCCGGACACGGGACGAAGTCTTCAATCTTGTATCTTCATAGTCCAGGAGTCCGGCCAAAGGTCATAGTCCGGCCATCCGGACACCACCTAATCCAGGACTCCCTCAGTAGCCCCTGAACCAGGCTTCAATGACGATGAGTCCGGCGCACAGTTTGTCTTCGGCATTGCAAGGCGGGTTCCTCCTCCGAATACTTCATAGAAGATTTTGAACACAAGGATAGTGTCCGGCTCTGCAAAATAATTTCCACATAACACCGTAGAGAGAATAATATTTACACAAATCCCATCTGCTGACGTATTCATGTAGCGTCATCACACTACAGCCAAGCCTTTATTGAATTGTTTTCTTGTCCCACCTCAGTAGCGTTTAGCGGCGGTTTCCTTGGCACGTCTTGTCAAAGCAGAGATAGTGTCCCCTTATTCCAGGATTCTCATCAATACGGGCGTGGGTAACCCAATCGCGCCCGTTGGCACGTATCCTCTATCGAAGGCGAGTCCCCAAACGGTCACGGGGGAGGGCTCTTGGTATTCAACCTCTTTATAAAGAGACCAAGGCTCTACTCCTTTCTTTCAATCTCAATCGAATCCGCCCCTCGCCTCGAGTTCCAACACCCAAAGCTCCAGATTTAGGCGCTTTGGACCTTCGATGATGTCCGGCTCCGACCTTCAAGGTCGGTGGATGCCTTCCTCCGTTACGGAAGAAGACGTGCTAAAGCTGAGAGATGCCAGGTATTTAACCGGCGAAATCTCGCATAGGCTGCCTTCTCAAGGGCAAGTTATTCCCACTCCCAAGCCTGGTGAGAGCGTGGTGTTCGCGCCTCACTTCCTTGAGGTTAGGCTTCCAGCGGACCCCTTCGTGAGGGGCTCATGTTTTATTATGGGTTAGAATTTCACGACTTGGATCCGGTCCATCCTCCACATCTCATCGTTCATCGTGGTGTGTGAAGCCTTCCTCCGCATTACCCTCACTTGGATTGTGGCTCAAGACCTTCAAAGTAGAGCCGAAGATGATCGAGGGCGGCAAGCGGAGTCGGAGGGTTGTTATAAGCAAGAATCAGGCGCTCCATGGCCGAGGCTCTTTTCAAGAGGAGTTCAGCTTATGGCAGCGAGAGTGGTTTTATATCACAGCACCGGGGGCACCAAGTGGGTGGCGCCTCCTATCTTCGCTCGGGTCCTCCCCACGGTGGCGTCATGGGTCAATAAAGGGCTCGACTGGGGGCCGTCCAAGGACGTGCCCTTGTTGCAGGGCCACATTCAAGATCTCCTGGAAAGAGACATCAACCTGGCCATAATGGCGCAGGACATGTTGATTCTCCGCACTTTGCCCTGCAAACGCCGCCCCCTACGCCTGTGGGAGTTTAATCCGGAGGGACCACGAGCTCTCCAACACTTTACGGGCATGACGCCCATGGAGATGTATAAATTGTTCTTCGGATCACAAGCAATGTGTCCGGACTTGACCGAGGACGCAGGGCTAAGCTGCAATCGCCCGGATACTCAAGTAAGTAGACCTGTACCCGGACACGTTATCCGTATATTCGTCATAATATTGCCCTTAAAGGAGTTGTCCCTTTAAATAGGAGTGAATAGCGAAAGCAAAGCTAATCAGGTGTCCGGCCCCCTCCCTGAGACCACACCGGATCCCGTGTTAACTAGGATGCTGGAGGTTGCGCCTTTGGAAGAAGGCGAAGGGGGGAACAAGGAAGCTACCATCTCCTCGAAGGAGGCTATCCGAAAAGGAGGGATCGAGAGTCCCTCCATCTAGGGAAAGAAGAGGACCGCCTCTGAAGACCCGGAGACCATGGTCTCAAAGTGGGGGAAGAGATCTTCGTCAGAGGGTCCTGCGCCGGGAAGTGCCTCGGCCACATTATGCCCTCAAGGGGATCATCCCTCCAGCGAGCCGTAAGTAGAGAGGGGAGTTTCCAAATAAGAGACATCCCTATTTTATTCCTGAGAAAGACAACTGAATTTTTACCTTGTAGTTCGGATCTCCGCCCTTGTGAGCTCATCTTGAGGATCTTCGTCAGGAGATGATGGAGAGCGGGCGCCCCCTCCTACCGTGCCGCCTTGCGGCAGGCGACCCTGAGTGTCGTCGAGGAGGTTTCTCCGAATCCGGCAGGGCGGAAAGCAGCCGTATGGCTCCCAAAGCCCTCTGTGCCCGACCTTCAAAGCGGCCATCGGGACGAGTCCGGCACCGTCCGGTGCTGCAGTCGGAGGATTTGAAGGATCTGCTTGGGCGAGCGTCTATCTCAGAAGAACATCGTGCATTGATGGGCACGGTGATTGAAAGGATTTCATCCCCGGAGAGCGGGTTGCACGAGGCCGTCGGGAGTTTACTGACAGGTTTTGAGGTACGCGATATGATGTACCTTTTGACAGCTCCACATATAAAAAGATGCGCCATGTATAGATAGTAGCCCCTGAGACTCGGTGCATTGTCAAAGATGACAGCGCGCCGAGGATCATAATCCCAGGTATAACATGTTGATCTTCCTATGTAGGTGGTGAAGTGTCCGGTGGCTAGCCGGACTGATGAATTTGCCGAGCTAAAGCGGCAACTTCACGTGGCGGATGCCGACATCGCGCTTGTCACAAGCGGTTGGACGAGTCACAAGGTATGAAATTTTCTCCGCGGACACCTGGTAAGGGGGCTTGATAACCTTGCCTTACAAAATGTATGCTTGATGCAGATGGTGCCGCTGCCATGGAGAACCTTGAGCGGAACTACTTTGAGCCAAGGAGCAGGCGAGAAAAAGTGATCGGCTGCCTTGAAGGCAGCCGAAGAGCTGAAAGCCGAACAAGCTGCTCACTGCCGAAGCAGGAAGGAAATGGCCGAGATGGCGGTGAAGTTGAAGGATGCTGCCGACCGCTGCAAGCTTCTTGAAAAAGAAGATCGGGTGGAACAAAAGGACCTAGAGAAGGCCACTACTGAGGCCAAGGGTGCTCACTCTGCAATGAGAGCCATGAAGCAGGAGCTACGTCAGGCCGGAGATATCGCGGCTGGAAAGCCCTTTATGCTGCGGATGAAGTTCGGGGATCCTAAGTATGCTCAGTTGGACCAGCTGTGGAGTGCGGCAGATACTTGTCTGGATTTGGCAGCAAGTGCCGCAGACGCGGCCGAACACTTTCGAGATCAAAAGGATCACGAAGTGGTAAAGATTTTTTGGTCGCAGTTCCACAATCCAGAGCGCCCACTTCCATTATCCGAGCGATTGGTCGAATGGGCGGAGCTGAATAGGTTATCCAGACTCGCCATGAAGGAAGTCGTGAGTCATCTGTGCCCGGAGGGGCCTGAGCCGAAGAGTTATTTTCGTTTGGTGCAGCAGTTCCTTGGTGCGGTGCCCCATACCAATGCAATGAAGAGGTCAGCATGCATAGAGGGTGCGCGGATGGCTCTAGCCCGTGTCAAGACATACTGGGCGGAGATGAAGACCACCGATGTTGCATCTCGAGATTTGGACGGGAGCTGAGTACCTGCCGAGCACTATTTTCAGGAAGTTCTGCAGGGCGCTCGTTTAATAGAGACGCAGTGCTCGAAGGACATCATGTTCGAATAACATGTATAATTGTAAGACAATGTTTTGATGGAATATAAAAGCTTTTTATACTTGTGCCTACAAGAATTAAAATACCTCCTATGCGGTTGTTAATGTATATGTGTATATAACCTGAAAGATGGCAGTCTTCGGCTTCAACCCCCACGCATATAATGCGGGGGTGTTCGCAAAAGGCGCATTTTCACACTTGATCCAACGTCTTGGTCCTATAAAGGAGGTGATAGCATAGCGAACTAGGCAACCGGACTATAATGCTTTATCACTTTCACTTAGCCATAGGAGTTTGACAGTGGGACTACTATATAGCCCCTAGGGGCACCGCGTTCGCCCGAATTCAGGGTGCGTGTGTGCTGACGAAGCGCCCTTCGTTAATGTGGAGGAATCCTAAAGATTCCGGTGGGTCATCAGTGGTTGACCAGTCTCACGCTACATCATGATGATCAGTTTCGGCTTTCTCTCTTGAGGTGATCGCTTTGGCGAATCGGGCACAATCGCAGATAGTTCTCTGGTGCTGCCTTAGCCGATAGAGCGGAGCGTAAGGCAGCAAAACACAGGAGCCGGGCAAACCCAACATTTGACCAAAGACATGATTCAGAGCTGATGCATATAAGGCCAAACTCGCGATGCCGAACACTCCCTAAGGTATTCGGTCTTTATGAAAATGGGCTGAACAACGCCCTTATTAATAAGCCCCTGGTGTCCAGGTACGTGCAAACATCTGACGTGGACGATGCCAAGATGCCATCCTCCACCTCGGTTATAGCAAGAAACCGGGGGATGTGTATCAACAAGAGACAGTAAAAAAGGTTTACGTGGGGTCTTAATCTGAAAAGAATCCTTGCAACGGGTCCCTACTAGACGTCTGCGCCTGTGTCTCCGTTGTGCCGTATCCTGGACGGGTGTAGCACGGTGTTCATCTGTAAAAAAGAGGAACTTAGTTGAAAAAGATCGTGCGAAAATGTACGTTACATAAACAAAGTATGTTTTTTTAAATGAATAAAATTGAGCTTTATTGTCTCTTGTTGTACATGTGCGGAGCCCCTTGAACGGGGGCATGCGGCTAGTAAGCCCTTACGCCGGACTTGTCTAGCCATGTCCGGGGTCTGAACGACCTGTTTAGGTGCTTTGCCTGATGAGGCCGGTTTAGTGTGTGGCTGTTAATGCAGCTGCACAATCTTCTGTGCTCGAGGAACACTCGATATTTCCCTTTAATGAGATGATGCCTTGTGGACCGGGCATTTTAAGTATAAGGGATGCATAATTCGGTATTGCGTTGAAGCAGGCGAAGGCTTCGCGTCCCAGTAGTGCTTGATAGCTGCTTGTAAATGGTGCGATGTGGAAGGTTAACTTTTCACGGCGGAAGTTGTCGGGTGAGCCGAACATAACTTCTAACAGGAGAGAGCCCGTACAATGGGCATCTGGGCCTGGCGTCACCCCTTGAAAGGAAGTGTTGCTTTGGCGAATTGTTGTTGGGTCTATCCCCAATTTGCGGATTGTGTCCTGATATATCAGGTTTTAATCACTGCCGCCGTCCATTAGGACTTGTGTCAAGTGGAGTCCGTCAATTATCGGATCTAATACCAAGGCAGTCCAGCCTGCGTTCCGGATACTTCTAGAGTAATCCTGATGGTCGAAGGTGATTGGTTTTAACAACCCGGTGGCGGGACTCCTCGGGATAGGCCGTGTGGTGGCGTATCTCTATGGGCGCCACTATTTTCTCCCTTTTTGTCACGTGAAGTGAATTTACTGTTTTGACTTCTTGTGGGAAGTTCTTTTGTTTCTGGTGCTATGCTTGTGGGGTTCGTCATCGTCCTCGCTTGGTGTGTCGAGCCCCTTGTGTTCGGTGTTGGCTTTGCCGGATTGCTTGAAGACCCAACATCTCTGTGGGTATGGTTTGCAGGCTTCCCGGGAGTACTGCGTATTTGACATATCATGTCCAAGATTTTGTTTAAGTTAGCTAGCTCGTCCCTGTTATCTTTGGGGGGCAGCTTTTTCTGATTCTGCCGAGGGCTTTTGAATCCGGCGTTGACTGCCGTGCTCTTCGGGCTATTTCCCTTGGTCCGGCGCTGGTCCTTGCTGCGTCACGGTTTCCTGTTTCCATCCCTAACTTCGATGTACTTGGGTCGCTGGTACTGCATCTTGCCAACCAGCTGTCCTCTCCTGCGCAAAAGCGGGTCATGAGGCTTGTTAGTGCGGCCATTGTTCTTGGCTTTTCTTGGCCGAGGTGTCTGGCGAGCCATTCGTCTCGGACGCTGTGTTTGAAAGCTGCTAAGGCTTCAGCGTCCGGACAGTCGACTATCTGGTTCTTTTTAGTAAGAAATCTGTTCTAGAGTTTCCGGGCTGACTCTCCGGGTTGTTGAGTTATGTGAGTTAGATCATCTGCATCCGGAGTTCGGACATAAGTCCCTTGAAAATTTGCCCAAAAAGCATCCTCGAGCTCTTCCCAACTTCTGATGGTGTTTTTGGGAAGGCTTTTGAGCCAATGCCGGGCTGGCCCTTTGAGTTTGAGTGGTAAGTACTTTATGGCGTGGAGATCATCTCCTCTAGCCATGTGTATGTGGAGGATGTAATCCTCAATCCAGACTCCAGGGTCTGTTGTTCCGTCGTATGCCTCTATGTTTACGGGCTTGAATCCCGCTGGAAATTCATAATCCAGCACCTCATCGGTGAAACATAGGGGGTGTGCGGCGCCCCTATATCTAGGCGTACCGCGATGTTCGGATATTTGATGTGTTGCATTGCTTGCTAGAGCTCGCTTTCTTGGCCCATAGATAGATCTGGCTGGGCCATCATTTTGATGCGAATCCTTGCGCGGATCGCGTGTCGGCTTGTGTGCGGCGTCCTTTGCCGCACTGTATTGGCCATGGGGTCATTTGTCCGACCGGGTGGCTTCCCTATTATTTTTTGATTGCGGGGGCTCTATGGCCTCAGTGTCGAATTCCGGCAATAATTTTCGCTTCGGATAGCTCTTTGTGCGACGACTGTCGCCGTATTTGTCTACGGTGTTGAGTACTTTGCTCCATCTAATTCTGAGTGCATCTTCCGCTGTTTTGAGCTTCCGCTTCTGCTTTTTCAGGCTACGCGCAGTGGCGACGAGCCTTTTTTGGAGGTTCTTCTGCTCCAGCAACTTGTCCGGCGTGACGTCGTTCGGACTGTTGTCTTCGCCGGGGACGGGTTGTTTATCCAAGTTGCCCTGTTCGGGCGGTTGCTCGATGGCATGTTCTTCGTCCGCCAGTTCGCCCTGCTCTATGGATGGGTCTGTATGGCTGTTTTCTCTGTCGAGGTGGGGTTTGGAGCGGCGCTTACGCCGCCGCTTTGATTGCCTTTCGAGGGAACGGTCCCTCTTTGCGTCCCTTTGTTCCTCGTCGTCGTTTCCTTTAGGTGTATCAACCATGTATACATCGTGAGATGGGTTGGTTGTCCAGCAGCCTATAGGCGCTGGTTCCTATTCGTCTCCTACATCGTCGTCCATACCGTCGATGTCTTCGGAGTCGAAGTTAAGCATGTCGGTTAAATCATCGACAGTGGCTACAAAGTGGGTGGTGGGTGGGCATTGAATTTCTTCGTCGTCCGCATCCCAACCTTCCTGACCATAGTCCGGCCGGGGCTCTCCTGATAACGAGAGAGACTTTAGTGAATTCAGAAAGTCACCGAAAGGAGAGTGCTGAAAGATGTCTGCGACGGTGAACTCCATTATCGGCGCCCAATCAGATTCGATTGGCAGGGGCGCGGAAGGTTCGGAGTCCGGAAAGGAGTCCGGCACCTTGAGTCCTGGCGTCGCAAAGGACGGGTATGGTGTTCGGCTCGATCGCCATAGAGATTGCAGCCCCCGAGGCAGTGTCCAGCCACCCATCCTCGATTGGCGCAGTCGGCTCCAAGCTAAGGGTCGGAGCAGACACGGGTGCGGCCTCCAGGACATTGTTCGGCGGTAGAGCTAGATCATGTCCATCGTAATAGTGCGGCGCGCTTGGCTGTGGCTCGAACCCGTCGAAGATCAAGTCTCCGCGGACGTCGGCCGTGTAGTTCAAACTTCCAAATCTGACCTGATGGCCAGGGGCGTAGCTTTCAATCTGCTCCAGATGGCCAAGTGAATTGGCCCGCAGTGCAAAGCCGCCGAATACGAAGATCTGTCCGGGGAGGAAAGACTCACCCTGGACCTCGTCGTTTGTTGATGATTGAAGGAGCCATCGGGCCTAAAGGTGACGACACAGAGGAACTCTCAATGAAAGCACCAATGTCGGTGTCAAAACCGGTGGATCTCGGGTAGGGTCCCGAACTATGCGTCTAGGCGGATGGTAACAGGAGACAAGGGACACGATGTTTTTACCCAGGTTCGGGCCCTCTCGATGGAGGTAATACCCTACTCCTGCTTGATTAATATTGATGATATGGGTAGTACAAGAGTAGATCTACCACGAGATCAGAGAGGCTAAACCCTAGAAGCTAGCCTATGGTATGATTGTTGTTCGTCCTACGGACTAAAACCCTCTGGTTTATGTAGACACCGGAGAGGGTTAGGGTTACACAGAGTCGGTTACAATGGAAGGATATCTACATATCCGTATCGCCAAGCTTGCCTTCCACGCCAAGTAAAGTCCCATCCGGACACGGGACGAAGTCTTCAATCTTGTATCTTCATAGTCCAGGAGTCCGGCCAAAGGTCATAGTCCGGCCATCCGGACACCCCCTAATCCAGGACTCCCTCACCCTTCACGGTCACTCGCAAAAGTGAGATCTAATAGAGATGGTAAAGTAAATATTTTTGGTATTTTTGGTTTATGGAACGGAAAGTAAAGATGGCAAAATAAAGTAAATAGGAAACTAGAATTGTAGATCGGAAACTTATATGATGTAAAATAGACCCGGGGGCCATAGGTTTCACTAGTGGCTTCTCTCAAGATAGCATGTATTACGGTGGGTGAACAAATTATTGCCGAGCAATTGATAGAAAAGCGCATAGTTATGAAGATATATAAGGCAATGATCATGAATATAGGCATCACGTCCGTGTCAAGTAGACCGAAACGATTCTGCATCTACTACTATTACTCCACACATCGACAACTATCCAGCATGCATCTAGAGTATTAAGTTCATAAGAATGGAGTAACGCATTAAGCAAGATGACATGATGTAGAGGGATAAACTCAAGCAATATGATATAAACCCCATCTTTTTATCCTCGATGGCAACAATACAATATGTGCCTTGCTTCCCCTACTGTCACTGGGAAAGGACACCGCAAGATTGAACCCAAAGCTAAGCACTTCTCCCATTGCAAGAAAGATCAATCTTGTAGGCCAAACTAAACCGATAATTCGAAGACCAGACTGTTGTCTTCGCCGGGGATGGGTTGTTTATCCAAGTTACCCTGTTTGGGCGGTTGCTCGATGGCATGTTCTTCGTCCGCCAGTTCACCCTCCTCTATGGCTGGGTCTGTATGGCTGTTTTCTCTGTCGAGGTGGGGTTTGGAGCGGCGCTTACGCCGCCGCTTTGATTGCTTTTCGAGGGAACGGTCCCTCTTTGCGTCCCTTTGTTCCCCGTCGTCGTTTCCTTTAGGTGTATCAACCATGTATACATCGTGAGATGGGGTGGTTGTCTAGCGGCCTATAGGCGCTGGTTCCTGTTCGTCTCCTACATCATCGTCCATACCGTCGATGTCTTCGGAGTCGAAGTTAAGCATGTCGGTTAAATCATTGACAGTGGCTACAAAGTGGGTGGTGGGTGGGCATTGAATTTATTCGTCGTCTGCATCCCAACCTTCCTGACCATAGTCCGGCCGGAGCTCTCCTGATAACGAGAGAGACTTTAGTGAATTCAGAATGTCGCCGAAAGGAGAGTGCTGAAAGATGTCTGCGGCGGTGAACTCCATTATCGGCGCCCAATCAGATTCGATTGGCAGGGGTGCGGAAGGTTCGGAGTCCGGAAAGGAGTCCGGCACCTTGAGTCCTGGCGTCGCAAAGGGCGGGTATGGTGTTATTTCGATCGCCATAGAGATTGCAGCCCCGAGGCGGTGTCCAGCCACCCATCCTCGATTGGCGCAGTCGGCTCCAAGCCAAGGGTCGGAGCGGACACGGGTGCGGCCTCCAGGACACTGTTCGGCGGTAGAGCTAGATCATGTCCATCGTAACAGTGCGGCGCGCTTGGCTGTGGCTCGAACCCGTCGAAGATCAAGTCTCCGCGGACGTCGGCCGTGTAGTTCGAACTTCCAAATCTGACCTGATGGCCAGGGACGTAGCTTTCAATCTGCTCCAGATGGCCAAGCGAATTGGCCCGCAGTGCAAAGCCGCCGAATACGAAGATCTGTCCGGGGAGGAAAGCCTCACCCTGGACCGCGTCGTTTGTTGATGATCGAAGGAGCCATCGGGCCTAAAGGTGATGACACAGAGGAACTCTCAATGAAAGCACCAATGTCGGTGTCAAAACCGGCGGATCTCGGGTAGGGGGTCCCGAACTGTGTGTCTAGGCGGATGGTAACAGGAGACAAGGGACACGATGTTTTTACCCAGGTTCGGGCCCTCTCGATGGAGGTAAAACCCTACTCCTGCTTGATTAATATTGATGATATGGGTAGTACAAGAGTAGATCTACCACGAGATCAGAGAGGCTAAACCCTAGAAGCTAGCCTATGGTATGATTGTTGTTCGTCCTACGGACTAAAACCATCCGGTTTATATAGACACCGGAGATGGTTAGGGTTACACAGAGTCGGTTACAATGGAAGGAGATCTACATATCCGTATCGCTAAGCTTGCCTTCCACGCCAAGTAAAGTCCCATCCGGACACGGGACGAAGTCTTCAATCTTGTATCTTCATAGTCCAGGAGTCCGACCAAAGGTCATAGTCCGGCCATCCGGACACACCCTAATCCAGGACTCCCTCACCCTTCACGGTCACTCGCAAAAGTGACATCTAATAGAGATGGTAAATTAAATATTTTTGGTATTTTTGGTTTATGGAACGAAAAGTAAAGATTGCAAAATAAAGTAAATAGGAAACTAGAATTGTAGATCGGAAACTTATATGATGTAAAATAGACCCGGGGGCCATAGGTTTCACTAGTGGCTTCTCTCAAGATAGCATGTATTACGGTGGGTGAACAAATTATTGCCGAGAAATTGATAGAAAAGCGCATAGTTATGAAGATATATAAGGCAATGATCATGAATATAGGCATCACGTCCGTGTCAAGTAGACCGAAACGATTCTGCATCTACTACTATTACTCCACACATCGACAACTATCCAGCATGCATCTAGAGTATGAAGTTCATAAGAATGGAGTAACGCATTAAGCAAGATGACATGATGTAGAGGGATAAACTCAAGCAATATGATATAAACCCCATCATTTTATCCTCGATGGCAACAATACAATATGTGCCTTGCTTCCCCTACTGTCACTGGGAAAGGACACCGCAAGATTGAACCCAAAGCTAAGCACTTCTCCCATTGCAAGGAAGATCAATCTAGTAGGCCAAACTAAACCGATAATTCGAAGAGACTTGTAAAGATGTCAGATCATGCATATAAGAATTCAGAGAAGAACCAAATAATATTCATAGATAAACTTTTTCATAAATCCACAATTCATCGGATCTTGGCAAACGCACCGCAAAAGAGTATTACATCGAATAGATCTCCAAGAACATCAAGGAGAACTTTGTATTGAGAATCAAAGAGAGAGAAGAAGCCATCTAGCCAATAACTATGGACCCGAAGGTGTGTGGTAAACTACTCACGCTTCATCGGAGAGGCAATGGTGTTGATGTAGAAGCCCTCCGTGATCGATTCCCCCTCCGGAAGATCACCGGAAAAGGCCCCAAGATGGGATCTCACGGGTACAGAAGGTTGCGGCAGTGGTAAAGTGGTTTCGTGGCTCTTCCTGATGTTTCTAGGGTATAAGAGTATATATAGGCGAAAGAAGTATGTCAGTGGAGCTACGAGGGGCCCATGATGGTGGGGGCGCGCCTACCCCCCTGGGCGCGCCCTCCTGCCTCGTGGATACCTCGTGGCGTTTCTGACTTCAACTCCAAGTCTTCTGGTTTGCTTTCGGTCCAAGAAAGATCATCGCGAAGGCTTCATCCGTTTGGACTCTGTTTGGTAATCCTTTTCTGCAAAACTCTAAAATAGGCAAAAAAAAACAGAAACTGGCACTGGGCCTCCGGTAAATAGGTTAGTCCCAAAAATAATATAAAAGAGCATATTAAAGCCCATTAAACATCCAAAATAGATAATATAATAGCATGGAACAATAAAAAAGTATAGGTACGTTGGAGACGTATCAGTATTTATATTGAATGGTGGAGCTGTCAGTTGGTGCAGTTCCAAGCAAAGCGTCGTGGCGGGATTAACGTGTGAAGCGGAGTACATAGCTGCTTCGGAAGCAACAAAAGAAGGATTCTGGATGAAGGAGTTCATATCCGATCTAGGTGTCATACCTAGTGCATCGGGTCCAATGAAAATCCTTTGTGACAATACTGAAGCAATAGCCTTGGCGAAGGAATTCAGATTTCACAAGAGAACCAAACACATCAAGAGACACTTCAATTCCATACGTGATCAAGTCAAGGAGGGAGACATAGATATTTGCAAAATACATACGGATCTGAATGTTACAGACCCGTTGACTAAGCCTCTCTCACGGGCAAAACATGATCAGCGCCAAGACTCCATGGGTGTTAGAATCATTACTGTGTAATCTAGATTATTGACTCTAGTGCAAGTTGGAGACTGAAGGAAATATGCCCTAGAGGCAATAATAAAGTTGTTATTTATATTTCCTTATATCATGAATGCTAGAATTGTATTAACCGGAAACTTAGTACATGTGTGAATACATGGACAAACTGAGTGTCCCTAGTATGCCTCTACTTGGTTAGCTCTATCGGTGTACAAAAAGAGGGGCACGCTTTTGTACCCCTTTACCTATGCACGGGCAGTCAGAGCCGCGCCCACGACCACACCAAGCAGAACAGGGGAGGTGAGCCAAGGTAAGGCCGAAGCCCAAGACAATCAAGGCAACGCCAAGGCCAAGGCCACAAAGAGCAGAGGGACGGAGCAGGTTCCCCCGGCAAGACCCTTGCCGGGCGGCCTCAGCGGCCCCGGCAAGACCCTTGCCGGGGCAGCTCGCCCCACACCAACAGAGCGAGCCACCCTTGAGCCCACGTTCCCCAACGCCACCATCCACGTGGGGCCAGGGCTCGAGAAGGCACCTTTGTGGTGGCATGCAGATCTTTGTGAAGACATATTCAAGATCAGATGAGGATTAGAAGACGACGATCCTCGGCAAGATCCTTGCCGAGGAAGGCCACCAGACCCCCGGCAAGGCCCTTGCCGGGGACGACAGCACGCCACGGCAGGACCCTTGTCGGGCCACCCGGCAAGACCCTTACCGAGCCACCCGGCAAGGCCCTCACCAAGGATGCCAGCAAGGCCACCGCCAGGTCCACACCAACCAACCTTCCACCGCCGTTCAACATGCAGCTGCCAGCCCAACCAGCTGGGCTGGCACCTGCGTGGCAAACATGCAGCTCCCAGGCCAACTCATCAAGCGCCTGCGTGGCGGCATGCAGATCTTCGTGAAGGCTCCACCACCGCGCCACCTCAGCTGCCTGCCTACCTACATGGCGCCGCATGCATCGCTGGCCAGGGCGCGTGTCAAAGCGAGGAGGAGCGGCGACAGACGGGATGGGCCTCGCCCCCGTCCCCCAATAAAGCAAGGGGATACCTAAGCTACGCATTTAATGTGTCTTGTCCTGTAATACGAGCGATAAGCTCAGGGCACTGTACGCCTTTCCACCTCCTGTGTGTCACTGTGGCAGCCCCTTTCAACTATAAAAGGAGGCCCATGGCATACTGGAGAAGGATTCGGCTCTTTCGAACCACGCACTGACCACAGCTAGTTCGAGAGCTCAAGAACTCTCAAAAATACACCCACCAAAGCAGGACTAGGGTTTTACGCATCCTCGTGGCCTGAACCTGGGTAAACGATCCTTATGCTGTCTACTAGCCCTGCTCTCCTTGCAACCCTGCGCCCCGGCAACCGTAGTAGGGATTCTTGTGATCCCATAGGTGTCTTTCCACACCGACATCTTTGGCACGCCAGGTAGGGGGGCGCAATTGTGAGAATCTGGTCTGGTAGTTAGCCTAGCAGTTCTTCGTCGCCATGGCCCCTAAGAAGAAGACGGCCACGACGATCGGCTCATTGGGAGCCGAACGGACCGTGCCGGTGCGAACGAGCAGCGAACCGGTCGCAGACAGGACCCGGGCCGCGGCCCGTGAGCACCAGCATCGCCCAGGCAGTCAGAGCCTGGCGAGCGGCGTCGTTCGTGCGCCAGACGACCGGCTATACGTCGCCAGATCCAAAGACGGAGCTGGGCCCCCCGTAGGTGGCGCCGGGCCCTCCGGGGGTGTCATTGTGCCGACTCCGGGCGGCGCGGCGACCTCCAGGACGCATACACCGGCGACCACCACGCGTTCTTCCCATGGTGTGAACGCCGAACAGCGTCACCACATTGGTGACCCTGGGCACCGCCGTGGGAAGAGCCATGTGCATCGTCAGCAAGATGAAGGGGTTCAGCATGCTCGCCGAAGCGCTGGCAAAAATGGCACGCAGCCGCTGGGTCGTGACGGAGCTCCTTCAAATGTAGTTAGAAGTCGAAGCGCGCTGCGATCCACGCAGCTGTCGCCACCGCCCACGCCAGCGGAAGCTTTGGCGCGCGCGCGCAACAGCTCCTCGATTTCCCTCCTGCCGCGGAGAAGCTCGACGAGTGGAGGGCCACCATCCGGAGCCTCGTCGCCGTTGCCAACAAAGACAATCTACAACCAGCAGGGCCCTTGGGTCAGTGCCCCACCGAGCCACCACATGCTGGCGCTAGGAGGACCGAGGGAGCTGCGGCCACGGTGCACTCTCCTCCTCCTCGCCAACCGCCGCGGGCGTCGGCCCGTCGTGACGACGCTTGTGATAACATCACATAGCGTCGTCCGACCCGCAGACCCTCCGTGACCAGCGCCAGGTCCTTCGGGAACGAGCTCATGAAGACGCTCGAACCACCGTCGAGCGTCGGCGCGAAACGCGCCGCCAGTCGGATAAGCGGGCGGGACCTGCTATGGACCACCCGGCACCGGGGGGCTCTGGCGGCCTACCTTACGAGGTGGGCTGCCCAGCCTTTACCCGTGAGCTGCGGTAGTTCCAGTGGCCGTCCCACCGCACATTCAAGCCCGACGTCGGCGAGAAGTACACTGGCAAAACCCATCCGTCCGAGTTCCTCAACATCTACACCATCGCGATGCAGGCTGCTGGGGCTCGTGACGACAAGGTGCTTGCCAACTATTTCCCACTGGCGCTCAAGCCCAATGTGATGTCTTGGTTGATGCACTTGTCGATGGATTCCATTTCTTCTTGGTCGGATCTGTGCCATGAGTTCGTTGGCGCATTCACAGGAGGCCACCAAGCTCATGGCCAAGCCAGTGATCTGCACATCATTCCCCAGAAGGAAGGGGAGACCCTGCGCAAGTACATCCAGAGATTTAGCCGGGTGCAGTACAACATCCCCGACGTTCATCCTGCCGCTGTGATTAGCACGTTCCACCAGAACGTGCGCAATCGCAAGATGCGCGAAGAACTGGCGATGACCAAAGTTAAGGACGTGGCCGAGCTCTACGTTCTGACCGATAAGTGCGCCCGGGCTGAAGAGGGAAGGAAGTACCCGGCAAAGACGCCGGCGCGGAAACCGACTCTACCGATGAAGACGCCGCCACCCCGATGAAGAAGAGTCGGCGTCGCAACAGGAAACGCAAAGGCAAGGTCGTGCTTGCCGTTGAGGGATCTGACGATACCGGTGCTGGCAAGAAGGTCAAGGCAGACGCCCCCGGCAAGGAGATCGCCGGGTGCGCCGCCTGCCGGGCCCTGGCGGCTACCGACAAGCCAGGAAGCTCCAGCAAGCAATACTGCAAGATCCACCGCACCAAGGGCCACGACCTCCAGAACTGCCGACAAGTAGAGCTGCTTGCTGAGAAGCAAAAGGCTGAGTACAAAAGGCGGGACAAGGAGAAGGACCAAGACGGTGCTGAGGGATCCGGCAAGAAGCGTGGCGGCCAAGGAGGCCGCCCCGGCAAGGACAACCAGCAAGAGAGGCCCGCCCGGGGCCGCGGTAAGAAACAAGAAGATGACAATCACGACGAGGACAACGAGTCTGGTGAGCAAGGGTTCCAAAAGGCTACGGAGGCCATGTGCGTCGATGGCGGTGCCTCGCTGCATACCTCTCACCACCAGCTCAAGCAGTGGGCGCGTGAGATTACAGTAGGAGAGCCATCGTTCGATGCTCAGAAGCCGCTGAAGTGGTTCAGCAGGCCCCTCATCTTTGACGCCGAGGACCACCCTGACCGCACTACCGCAGTCGGGTGTTTGCCATTGTTGGTCTCGCCAACGATACGCAACCTCAGGGTGAACAAGATGTTGGTTGACGTCGGGGCCGGCCTGAACTTGATCTCACCTGTCGTGATCAAAAGGTTGCAAATCCCTGATGGAGACCTCGAGGAAGCGGGCGCGCTTCAAGGGTCAATCGAGGAGGAGCCAGCCGAAGGAAAGGTCACACTTCCGTGACATTTGGGGAGAGTTGAACTAGAGTGCGGAGAGGATGCGTCTTGACGTGGCGAGATCCCTTGCCCCCTGGCAGGATCCTCGGCCGCCCGGCACTAGCCAAGTTCATGGCGGCGTCACACTACGCCTACAACATGCTAAATATGCCCGGGCCGTTGACCATCATCTCCGTCCCCTCCGACAAGAAGGACGCGCTAATCTGCGCCGACCAACTCTACCAGGAAGCAGTTGCAGCAGCTGCCGTCAAGGCACCTGCTCCTGCCGCTGAAGGCCCGGGAGGGAAGAAGGAGCCCGGCAAGACCTCTCGCACCCACTCCGGCAAGCGCACCTCCTCGGAGTGTTGTGCTACCGTTGAGGACGTGCCAGAGAGCTCTACCGACAAGAGCAAGAGATCCGGAGCCGAGCCGCCGCAGACCAAGAAGGTGCCGGTCAGGAAGGATGGCACGGGAGGGGCCTTCATCATAGGCTCCACCCTCGACAGCAAATAGGAAGGCGCGCTCGTCACCTTCCTACGGGCAAATGTCGACGTGTTTGCATGGCAAGCGTCTGACATCCCGGTGTTCCCAGGGAGGTGATTGAGCACCACCTAGTTGTCTGCCCCCACTCGCGGTCCGTCAAGCAGAAGGTCAGAAAGCAGGCTCTGGAAAGGCAGGAGTTCATCACAGAGGAGATCAGGAAGTTGGAAGCGCGGGTTTGGTGAGAGGGGTGCTCCACCCGACGTGGTTGGCCAATCCGGTAGTGGTGCGCAAGGCGAATGGGAAGTGGAGATTGTGTATTGACTACACAGATATCAACAAGGCTTGCGCTGAGGACCCCTTCCCGTTGCCACGCATCGACCAGATTGTTGACTCCACGGTCGGGTGTGACCTGTTGTCATTCCTCGACGCCTACTCAGGCTACCACCAGATCTTCATGACGAGAGAAGATGAAGAGAAGACAGCATTCATCACCCCATGTGGTACGTATTGCTTTTTACGGATGCCTTTCGGGTTGAAGAGTGCTGGCTCAGCGTTTGCAAGAGCAGTCCAAATTGGTTTTGAACCTCAGCTCCATAGAAATATGGAGGCCTACATGGATGACATAGTGGTCAAAACCAAGGACGGGCCAACACTTGTGCAAGATCTGGAAGAGACATTTGCTAACCTGCGCAAGATCAACCTCAAGCTGAACCACGAGAAGTGCGTCTTGGCGTTTAAATCGGCAAGCTACTTGGGTTCTTTGTGTCGCAGCGGATCAAAACAAACCAGACAAGATCAAGGCTATTGAGCAGATCAAGGCGCCTAAGCGGGTCAAGGATGTGCGTCGTCTCACCGGCTGCGTTGCCGCCATGAGCCGATTCATCTCCAAGTCCGCCGAGCGCGCCCTTCCCTTCTTCAAAATCTTGAAGAAGGCAGGCCCAATGGAGTGGACCCCAGAAGCCGAGGCAGCACTTCAGGATCTGAAGAAATACCTTTCCTCCATGCCAATACTGGTTGCACCTAAACCACAAGAGTCGTTGCTGCTGTATCTGGCGGCGACGAATCAAGTGGTCAGCGTCGCACTGGTGGCACAGAGGGAGGTCAACAAGGAGGCAGCAATGGCGGCAGAACCAGCGGATGGCAAGCCAAGGATTCCCCCAGCAGGGCCTGGTGCCGACAAGGCGCGGCCCCCGGCAGAGTCTGGTGCCACCAAGGCAATGCCTGCGCAGTCGAGTGAAGTGGTTCCAAAGAAGAAGATGATGCAGCACCCGGTTTACTTTGTCAGCTCCCTCTTGCAGGGGGCTAGTTCGAGGTATTCCGGCATGCAAAAATTACTCTTCGGCCTCCTTATGGCCTCGAGGAAGCTGCGTCACTACTTCCAGGCACACGAGATCACTGTCGTCACCCGCCTCTCGTTGCAACGGATACTGCACAAACCTGGATGCAACCGGAAGGATTGTGGAATGGGCCTTGGAGCTGTCAAGTTTCGGTTTGAAGTTTGAAAGTACCTCGACAATTCAGAGCAGAGTCTTAGCGGAGTTCATCGCAGAATGGACCTCGACGCCTGACAAAGAAATCCAGGAGACCACTCTCCCTGGCAAGGAAGCAGACCACGACTGGATCATGTACTTTGATGGGGCTTTCTCGCTGCAAGGCGCCGGTGCCGGCGTGCTACTCGTCGCACCCACCGGAGAACACCTCAAGTACGTGATTCGGATGCACTTCCCCAGGGACATGTCCACCAACAACACTGTCAAGTACGAGGGATTGCTTGCCGGTCTCAGGATCATGACAGACCTCGGGGTTAAGAAGCTCATCGTCAGGGGTGACTCGCAGCTCATTGTCAGGCAGGTCAACAAGGATTATCAGAGCCCATTGATGAAAGCTTATGTAGATGAGGTGAGGAAGCTGGAGGAACGCTTTGACGGTATCCAGGCGGAGCACGTCCCCCGAGTCAAGAACGACATCACCGATTACCTGTCAAAGCATGCCGCATTCAAGCTACCTGTGGAACCAGGTACCTTTTTGCTCCGGCTAACTCAACCATCCGTCGAACCATCAGTGGGGCAGAACAAGCAGAGGAAATCAGGTCCCGACAAGTACTTTCCTACCGAGCCCCCTGGGGCTGCCGGCAAGGGTGCTGCCGCGGACGTTGAGCCTGCCCAAGAGCAACTGGCTCCGACAGGGCGTCAAGCCCTGGCCATAGAGACAGACGCTCCCATGGCGGAAGAAATGCCTTTGGTCCTTGCCGTCGAGCCCCATGCTTCGGCATGGGCGCAGCATACCGTCTGCTTCCTCCAAACAGGGGAGCTTCCTGAGGAGCAGGAAGAAGCAGAGAAAGTAGCTCGTCGGTCCGTCCTATACCAGATCGTCGATGACGTCCTGTACCGGAGGAGGCCAAACGGTGTGAAACTCAAATGCATCCCCCGGGAGAAAGGACTGAAGCTGTTGGCGGAGATACATGGAGGCATATGTGGCTCTCACATAGGGTCAAGGGCCCTTTCCAGGATGGCGTTCCGGCAAGGTTTCTTCTGGCCCACCGCCCTCCAGGATGCGACGGCACTAGTAACCAAGTGTGAAGCGTGCCAGTTCCATTCAAAGAAGCTTCATCAGCCAGCTCAAGCCCTTCAAACAATCCCTCTCTCCTGGCCATTCTCGGTCTGGGGGCTCGATATACTGGGCCCTTTCCCCCATGTTGTTGGGGCCTTTGAGTACTTGTACGTTGCAATCGACAAGTTCACAAAGTGGCCGGAAGTGGAAGCAGTGAGGAAGGTGACTGCTCAGTCAGCCGTCAAGTTCTTCAAAGGACTGGTCTACCATTTTGGTGTGCCAAATAGAGTCATCACCGAAAATGGCACGCAGTTCACAAGCCACACCTTCATGCAATACATCCAAGACCTCAGTAGCAAGGTCTGTTTTGCTTCCGTGGCACATCCACGGAACAACGGCCAAGCGGAGAGGGCAAATGCTGAAGTGTTGCGAGGCCTGAAAACGAAGACCTTTGACATGCTGCACAAGAGTGGAAGGCGCTGGATTGATGAGTTGCCGGTGGTTCTTTGGTCGATCAGGACCACGGCAAATCGAGCCACCGGCCAGACACCTTTTGCCCTGTGTCGGGGAAGCTGATCGTGACCCACGGACACCTATGGGACCAAGTCCCTTTTGGTTCGATGGGGGGCGGAGACTGCACGAAGAGTAGATCGAGGAGATGCACACGAGCAGATTTACCCAGCTTCGGAGCTCTCCGGAGAGATAAAACTCCTACTGCTGCTTGTCTGATTATTTGTGTTCTTGCTAGGGAGCAATGAGAGCTACAAAACCTAGCTTGAGAGTGTCTAGTCTCGAATGAGTCGAATCTACGGATGAACCGAACGAGCCGAACCCTTTCTACGTTGCACACGGGCCTCCTTTTATAGGCACCAAGGGGTCACCACAGGTGGCAACGTAGATGAGGGCAAAATGGGAAAACGAGCTGCGGTTGGTACAGCTACATTGTACAGTGGATTCTACCTAACTCTGGCGGCAAGGGACAAGAGTAATAAATGTCCGTCCATGTCGCCTGAACAGTGTGGAAAGGGACCGTTAGGGACGCCACCGTTCGCCACGATGGCACCCCTATCAGCGCCGCTTATCGCTGCTCTCCGCTGGCTGCACAGCCTCTTGACACGCACGCCTGGGATGGCCCCATGGCGACACGTTGATAGATGAGCTGGGGCGGAGGCGAAGAGAGGTTGCTGCGCGGCAAGTGCCTTGCCGCGGCTAACTCCTGTCGCGCTCGGGAGCTTGTCGCTCTCGAGCCTTCCCGCAAGCTCCTCTTGCCGGGTCTTGTCTTCTGCGTGCCTTGAGTGGCCTTCCGGCAAGCTCCTCTTGCCGGGCCTTGTTTCTTAGTAAAACACTTTGTTCTTGAATGGCTCCAAAGGAACCACGGAGGATCTTGGCGCTCACTAGGCAAGCCTTGCCGCTGGTGCTGCGATTGTCCGTGCGAAGTTCGGGATACTAGGGTACCCTACTCTAGTACACCGGCAGAGAGCCCCGAACTGGGCCATACAGTGCCGAAGCGCTGTTGGGCCAGGCCCAAAACAGTCTGCACGGCACGCTGCTGCCTAGATCGCGCCGTTACTCGCTCCGGACCCACCACGCCCCCATTTAACGCACGCCGGGCGTGGCGTCGTGGGAGAGATCGTGGGGGCTTTCTTTAATGGGAAAAGCGGAACGTCCGCCCCCTCTCCCTCCTTATAAACAGAGGAATCAGGGGCAGGTCGCCCACCTTGCCATTGCTGTCACATCTCAAAAACCACATTCGCTCCCCCCTTCTTCTTTGGTTAGAAGAGAGCAAAGCTCCGCCCCCATCGCCACCAGCACCTCCAACGCCGTCGGCCTCCTCCACCGCCTCTGCCATGGCTCCGAAGGGCGACAAGGGGAAAGGCGTGAAGTCGTCCGAGGCGCAGCGGCTCGCGGCGCTGCGCAAGGCGGCCCTCTTGACCCCAGCTCGGCGCAAAGGAGCTGCGGAGATGTACTATCTCTTCTGGTCGACGGAGACGCGGGCGCACCCGCGCACGAGGGTGATCTCCGCCGCTGCATCTGAGAAGGTTTCTGTCGGGTATCCCTTCTTCGCACTTTTCTTCTACTACGGGCTCTGCCCGCCCTTTTCCGAATTCTTCTGTGATGTCATGAATACCTACGGGTTTCGCCTCCTTGATTTCACCCCCAACGCTGTCCTCACCATGGCGGTTTTCGCACACCTCTGCGAGAACTTTGTCGGAGTCCACCCAAATGTAGCCCTTTTCCGCCACTTCTTCATGCCCCGCGTAGAGAGAGGAGAGCCACTTGCCGGAGGGATTGCTTGGGTCTCCAGGATCGGCAAGAAAGAATCTTATCTTGAAGGAGAGCTCCGCAGCAAGTGGGAAGAGTGGAGAGACGATTGGTGTTGGATCGTAGAAGAAAACTCGCAGCCCTTCACTGCCCTGCGCCAAGCTCCCATAGTGCGCGCCAAAGATGTCGGGGAAGCTGATCGTGACCCACGGACACCTATGGGACCGAGTCCCTTTTGGTTCGATGGGGGGCGGAGACTGCACGAAGAGCAGATCGAGGAGATGCACACGAGCAGATTTACCCAGCTTCGGAGCTCTCCGGAGAGATAAAACTCCTACTGCTGCTTGTCTGATTATTTGTATTCTTGCTAGGGAGCAATGAGAGCTACAAAACCTTGCTTGAGAGTGTCTAGTCTCGAATGAGTCGAATCTACGGATGAATCGAACGAGCTGAACCCTTTCTACGTTGCACACGGGCCTCCTTTTATAGGCACCAAGGGGTCACCACAGGTGGCAACGTAGATGAGGGCAAAATGGGAAAACGAGCTGCGGTTGGTACAGCTACATTGTACAGTGGATTCTACCTAACTCTGGCGGCAAGGGACAAGAGTAATAAATGTCCGTCCATGTCGCCTGAACAGTGTGGAAAGGGACCGTTAGGGACGCCACCGTTCGCCACGATGGCACCCCTGTCAGCGCCGCTTATCGCTGCTCTCCGCTGGCTGCACAGCCTCTTGACACGCACGCCTGGGATGGCCCCATGGCGACACGTTGATAGATGAGCTGGAGCGGAGACGAAGAGAGGTTGCCTGCCGCGGCAAGTGCCTTGCCGCGGCTAACTCCTTTTCGCGCTCGGGAGCTTGTCGCTCTCCGAGCCTTCCCGGCAAGCTCCTCTTGCCGGGGTCTTGTCTTCTGCGTGCCTTGAGTGGCCTTCCCGGCAAGCTCCTCTTGCCGGGGCCTTGTTTCCTTAGTAAAACACTTTGTTCTTGAATGGCTCCAAAGGAACCACGGAGGATCTTGGCGCTCACTAGGCAAGCCTTGCCGCGGGGTGCTGCGACTGTCCGTGCACGAGTTCGGGATACTAGGGTACCCCTACTCTAGTACACCGACACCCTGGTATACGGGGCAGAAGCAGTTCTCCCCACGGAACTCATATACGGGTCACCTCGAGTGCTCGCTTATGATGAGCTTGAGCAAGAGTCGTTGCGCCAAGATGATGCGACGCTCCTTGAGGAAGATCGTCTTCAGGCGGCTGTGAGAGCGGCACGCTACCAGCAAGCCTTGCGCCGCTACCATAGCCGCAAGGTTCATGCCCGAAGCTTTGAGGAAGGCGACCTTGTTCTTCGGCGCATTCAGCCGGCCAAGAATTCCAACAAGTTGACGCCGAAGTGGAAAGGCCCTTATCGAGTAATACGAGTCACCAGGCCTGGCGCAGTCCGCCTGGAGACCGAAGATGCCGTCCCAATGAGAAACTCCTGGAACATCGAGCATCTTCGTAAGTTTTACCCATAAGGCGCGGCTTGTCGGGCCTCCCGGCAAGCCACCTTTTGTACAAGCTTTGCCAGCAAGGCATGCGACCCTTTGTACAAAGCCAGGCGCAGACCCTGAGCATAAATAAATGAAGCGTTGGCGCCCTAAGTTATAGCATGCATGCTAGGTCGAGTCTCTTCCTTGGTTAGGGTTGATAGTGCTTAGCGGCGACTAACCCCTGGCCTATAGGTCGAGTGCGCGTCTATCTGTTCCTTTTCTGTCCTTCTTTGGTTCGCAGGGCACATGAGCACTTCTGCTGAGCTACTCGGAAAGAAGGAAATGGACCGGCGCCCCGACCCCGGCGAACCAGAGTTGCCGGGGGCTGCGAGCACAAGGATCCAACCGCGACAAGATGAGATTGCTGAGGGCTGCAGATCCAGATAAGTCTTTTATCCTCTGTCATGCATTTCGAAACCGGACTGGGGTATGTGAAACCTCGTTTTTATCTCTAGGCTGTCGTGCTCCCCTTTTTCCTATACCTAAGGTTTATTTCCTAGGTCCGGATTTGGTCGTAGTCGTGGCGGCAAGGAGGTGAGACAAGGAGCCTGAAGCACACTTCATCCCTGCCTCCGCCAAGAGCGCGAGAATGGTCGAGTGGAGTGGGGGGACGGCAAGGCCTGTTGCCGGGCGAAAAATGTTTATCTTAAAAAATAACAAGGATTCGCTCCTTGTCGCGGGATTTACCCGCGAACGAAAAAACCCGGCAAGCATCCCTTTTTCATTAAAAACATCCCATACAGGTTTTAAATTTAACAAAGGCCCGCAGGCTTACAAACTAAAAAAGAGATAAGATGCCTGATAACCCACAAGTATAGGGGATCTCAACAACTTTCGAGGGTAGAGTATTCAACCCAAATTTATTGATTCGACACAAGGGGAGCCAAAGAATATTCTTGAGTATTAGCAGTTGAGTTGTCAATTCAACCACACCTGGATAACTTAGTATCTGCAGCAAAGTGTTTAGTAGCAAAAGTGGTATGATAATAAAGGTAACGGTAGCAAAAGTAAAGATAAATGTTTTGGGGTTTTTGTAGTAGTTGTACTGATAGCAATGGAAAAGTAAATAAGCGAAGAACAATATATGGAAAGCTCAGAGGCAACGGATCAGTGATGGATAATTATGCGGATGCGATTCCTCATGCAATAGTTATAACATAGGGTGATATAGAACTAGCTCCAATTCATCAATGTAATGTAGGCATGTATTCGTAAATAGTCATACGTGCTTATGGAAAAGAACTTGCATGACATCTTTTGTCCTACCCTCCGTGGCAGCGGGTCCTTCTGAAACTAAGGTATATTAAGGCCTCCTTTTAATAGAGAACCGGAACAAAGCATTAACACATAGTGAATACATGAACACCTCAAACTACGGTCATCACCGAGAAGTATCCTGATTATTGTCACTTCGGGGTTGTCGGATCATAACACATAATAGGTGACTATAGACTTGCAAGATAGGATCAAGAACACACATATATTCATGGAAACATAATAGGTTCAGATCTGAAATCATGGCACTCGGGCCCTAGTGACAAGCATTAAACATAGCAAAGTCATAGCAACATCAATCTCAGAACATAGTGGATACTAGGGATCAAACCCTAACAAAACTAACTTGATTACGTGGTGAATCTCATCCAACCCATCACCGTCCAGCAAGCCTACGATGGAATTACTCACGCACGGCGGTGAGCATCATGAAATTGGTGATGGAGGATGGTTGATGATGACAAACGGACGAATCCCCTCTCCGGAGCCCGAGCGGACTCCAGATCAGCCCTCCCGAGAGAGATTAGGGCTTGGCGGCGGCTCCGTGTCGTGAAACACGATGAAACTTTATCTCTGATTTTTTTTCTCCCCGAGACGGAATATATGGAGTTGGAGTTGAGGTCGGAGGAGGTCCAGGGGGCCCACGAGATAGGGGGCGTGCCCTAGGGGGGGCGCCCCCCTGTCTCGTGGACAGGCCCTGGGCCCCCTGATGTATTTCTTTTGCCCAGTATTTTTTATAAATTCCAAAAAGTGCCTCCGTTGATTTCCAGGTCATTCCGAGAACTTTTCTTTTCTACACATAAAACAACATCATGGTAGTTCTGCTGAAAACAGCGTCAGTCCGGGTTAGTTTCATTCAAATCATGCAAGTTAGAGTCCAAAACAAGGGCAAAACTGTTTGGAAAAGTAGATACGTTGGAGATGTACCAACTCCCCCAAGCTTAAACCTTTGCTTGTCCTCAAGCAATTCAGTTGATAAACTGAAAGTGAAAAAGAAAAACTTTTACAAACTCTGTTGCTCTTGTTGTTGTAAACATGAAAAGCCAGCATTCAAGTTTCAGCAAATATTATGAACTAACCATACTCACAATAACACATAGGTCTCACAATTACTCATATCAATAACATAATCAGCTAGCGAGCCATAATAATAAAACTCGGATGACAACACTTTCTCAAAGTAATCATAACATGATATAACAAAATGGTATCTTGCTAGCCCTTTCTGAGACCGCAAAACATAAATGCAGAGCACCTTTAAAGATCAAGGACTGACTAAACATTGTAATTCATGGTAAAAGAGATCCAGTCAAGTCATACCCAAAATAAACTAATAATAATGAATGCAAATGACAGTGTGCTCTCCAGCGGGTGCTTTTTAATAAGAAGGGATGATGACTCAACATAAAAGTAAATGGATAGGCCCTTCACAGAGGGAAGCAGTGATTTGTAGAGGTGCCAGAGCTCAATTTTAAAATAGAGATTGAATAACATTTTGAGCGGCATACTTTCGCTGTCAACGTAACAACTATGAGATGGTTGTATCTTCCATACTACATGCATTATAGGCAGTTCCCAAACAGAATGGTAAAGGTTTATACTCCCCCTCCTCCACAAGCATCAATCCATGGCTTGCTCGAAACAACGAGTGCCTCCAACATTCAACGGGTCCCAGGGGGAGTTTTGTTTGCAATTATTTTGATTTAGTTTTGATCTTTTGGATCATGGGACTAGGCATCCCGGTTACCGGCCCTTTCTCGTGAATGAGGAGCGGAGTCCACTCCTCTTGAGAATAACCCACCTAGCATGGAAGATAAAGGCAGCCCTAGTTGTACATGAGCTGCTCGAGTATACAAAACAGAATTTCATTTGAAGGTTTGGAGTTTGGCACATACAAATTTACTTGGAACGGCAGGTAGATACCGCATATAGGAAGGTATAGTGAACTCATATGGAACAACTTTGGGGTTTAAGGAGTTTGGATGCACAAGCAATATTCCCGCTTAGTACAAGTGAAGGCTAGCAAAAGACTGGGAAGTGACCAACTGAGAGAGCGACAACAGTCGTAAACATGCATTAAAATTAATTCACACCGAGTACAAGCATGAGTAGGATATAATCTACCATGAATATAAATATCATGAAGGCTATGTTGATTTGATTCAACTGCATGTGTGAACATGTGCCAAGTCTAGTCACTCAATTCATTCAAAGGAGGATACCATCCCATCATACCATATCATAATCATTCTAATAGCATGTTGGCACGCAAGGTAAATCATTATAACTCATAGCTAATCAAGCATGGCACAAGTAACTATAATCTCTAAATGTCATTGCAAATATGTTTACTTCATAATAACTGACTCAGGAACGATGAACTCATCATATTTACAAAAACAAAAGAGGTCGAGTTCATACCAGTTTTTCTCATCCCAATTAGTTCATCATATATCGTCATTATTGCCTTTCACTCGCACGACCGAACGATGTGTATAATAATAAGAGTGCACGTGCATTGGACTAAGCTGGAATCTGCAAGCATTCAACTCAAGAGAGAAGACAGGGTAATATGGACTCTAAGTTAAATAAACATTCATGCATATAAGAGCCACTAAGCATTTTCAATATGGTCTTCTCGACCCCCAAAAGAGAGAAAAGAAAATAAAACTATTTACACGGGAAAGCTCCCAACAAGTAAGAAGAAGAACTAGAAATATTTTTGGATTTTCATTTTAATTTCTACTACAAGCATGGAAATTAAACTAACTAATTTTTTTGGGTTTTTCTTAAGGTTTATCAAACACACAAGAAGAAAACTAGAAAAAGAAATTTAAACTAACATGGATAATACAATGAAAGAGTATGGGCACCGGCGAGTAGTGTGTGAACATGAATGTAAAGTCGGTGAGAAATACGTACTCCCCCAAGCTTAGGCTTTTGGCCTAAGTTGGTCTAGTACCAAGGACCGCCACTACTCTCCCCGGTGTAGTGGGAGGTGTAGTCAGGATACCACTGGCTGGTCATCTCTGGATCCCACTAGACAGATGATGCACGATAAGGGTCCAGCTCAGGTTCCGGCTCAGGTTCAGGTTCTGGAGTAAAAGCTTGAGCTCGGTGATTGTACACCGCTTCCGGTGTAACAAGAAAATTATCTGCAGTCAAATCAAACAACAGAGGTGCAGGCAAAATAATAGTCTCATTGTGTTTCTTATTAAATCTAAGGTTATACAAGAGCATCTTCTCTTCGTTGTCAACAATAAATTTGTGTGGTACCATGCTCTTGTAATCTAAAATGTGAGGAGGTAATTTTGTCTCCTCCTCCTCATAATGCCTAATGGGTATCTGAAAATGTTCAGCAAGCCGTGCAGCATAGATACCTCCAAATATGGGGCCTTTTGTACGATTCAGGGCTAGCCGTTTAGCAACGACGGCACCCATACTAAAAGTATTGTCTCCCAGCAAAGCATGTTGAAGAATAATAATATCTGGAACACTCAAATTTCCACTATTTCCACGACCCATCAAGCATCTACTAGCAAATATAGCAAAATAGTGTAAAACAGGGAAGTGTATGCTAGTGACCTTCGCCTCGGAGCCCTTCTTTGGCTCCTCTACAGCAATAGTAGTAACAAAGCCACCCACATCCTCACGATGGGGTTCATCTAATTCTCCCTCATAAGGTATCCTACATACCGCGCAAAAATGACGTAAAGACATTTCTTTGAACTCATCATATAAATGAAATGATACTACAGGCGGTGATTTCTTAGGATAATAATAAAAGTTTTGCACGAAAGTATTGGTAAGTAAGAGATACTGATCGATTTGGTCGTTGATGAAACCGGTGAGGCCTGCAGTCTCGATTAAAGCATAAAAATCTTCATGAATTCCGGCTTCTTTCAAGAAGTCCTCGCATGGCCATTCACACGACCGTACTTCCGCTAAGCGAGGAAGATTATACTTGGGTTTTTCCTTCTCTTTGTCTTGTTTTTCCTTAGAGCTTTGGCTAGAAGAGCCTTTAAAGAGCCTCCTTAACATTTTCTGAAAATTTCTGAAATTTTAGTAACTTCAAAATGAAAGTGCATAAAACTAAACAAGATTGATAGCAACTACTCCTACAAGTGCCTAGAGCCTATATCATGCATTGGAATTGCTTGGGACCTCAAAAATTTAACATGCAAGCTCAAGAACATGGTCACCTATGCAGCGAAAATTTGCAATGAATAAAGCACTAGAACAAAAACTAATTGGACCAATGGAGGAGTCACATACCAAGCAACAATCTCCCAAAGCAGTTTTGTGAATGGAGCTTTGAGCAAGGAGTTCGAAAATCGCAGCAAGAAGAGCTAGAACTCGTGCTTGAGCTGGATGAGGATTTTTTTGGGTAGAAGATGAAGTGTGTGGGTGCAGGAATAAGTGGAGGGGGGCCACCAGGGGCCCACGAGACAGGCGCGCCCTGAGGCGCCCTCCTCTCTCGTGGCTGGTGCTTGCCCCTCTGCAGATGTTTTCATGCCTAAAATCCTCAAATATTCCAGAAAAAATCATACTAGATTTGCAGGGCATTTGGAGCACTTTTATTTTCGGGCTATTTTTTAATGCATGGATAATTCAGAAAACAGACGGATAATACTATTTTTGCTTTATTTCAACTAAATAACAGAAACTAAAAGGAGGGTACAGAAGGTTGTGCCTTCTAGTTTCATCCATCTCGTGATCATTGAAACGAACCCACTAACAAGGTTGATAAAGTCTTGTTAACGAACTCATTCCGAATAACACGGAACCGGAGAAATTTCGAATAACACTAAGTTACCTCAACGGGGATATGAAAATCCCCAACAATAATAATATCATACTTTTTCTTGACAGTAGGGAGAGGAAATTCAAAACCTCCAAAAATGATAGTTGGAACTTTTCCAATTGAATTGATGCTATGAACTTGAGATTGTTTCCTCGGAAAGTGTACTGTATGCTCATTACCATTAACATGAAAAGTGACATTGCCTTTGTTGCAATCAATAACAGCCCCTGAAGTATTAAGAAAAGGTCTACCAAGGATAATAGACATACTATCATCCTTAGGAATATCAAGAATAACAAAGTCCATTAAGATAGTGACATTTGCTACTACAACAGGCACATCCTCACAAATACCGACAGGTATAGCAGTATATTTATCAGCCATTTGCAAAGATATTTCAGTAGGTGTCAACTTATTCAATTCAAGTCTACGATATAAAGAGAGAGGCATAACACTAACACCTGCTCCAAGATCACATAAAGCAGTTCTAACATAATTTCTTTTAATAGAGCATGGTATAGTTGGTACACCCGGATCTCCAAGTTTCTTTGGTATTCCACCCTTAAAAGTGTAATTGGCAAGCATGGTGGAAATTTCAGCTTCCGGTATCTTTCTTTTATTTGTGATGATATCCTTCATATACTTAGCATAAGGATTTACTTTAAGCATATCAGTTAAGTGCATACGTAAGAAAATAGGTCTAATTATTTCAGCAAAGCGCTCAAAATCCTCATCATCCTTTGACTTGGATGGTTTAGGAGGAAAGGGCATGGGTTTCTGAACCCATGGTTCTCTTTCCTTACCGTGCTTCCTAGCAACAAAATCTCTCTTATCATAATGTTGATTCTTTGGTTGTGGGTTATCAAGATCAACAGCAGGTTCAATCTCTACATCATTATCATTGCTAGGTTGTGCATCAACATGAACATTATCATTAACATTATCACTAGGTTCATGTTCATCACCTGATTGAGTTTCAGCATCAGAGATAGAAATATTATTGGCATTCTCGGGTGTGTCTACAGTAGGTTCACTAGAAGCATGCAAAGTTTTATCGTTTTTCTTCTTCTTCTTTTTAGAAGAACTAGGTGCCTCTAAATTATTTCTCTGAGAATCTTGCTCGATTCTCTTAGGGTGGCCTTCAGGATACAAAAGTTCCTGAGTCATTCTACCAGTTCTAGTAGCCACTCTAACAGCAAAGTCATTTTTTATTGTTTAATTCATCAAGAAAATTGTTTTGAGCTTTAAGTACTTGCTCAGCTTGAGTAGCAACCATAGAAGCATGTTTGCTAACGCGGTGAAGTTCATCTTTAACTCTAGCCAGATTATCACCTATGTGTCCTATTTCGAAAGCATTATTCTTTAACTCTCTACCAACATAAGCATTAAAACTTTATTGTCTAGCCATAAAGTCATCAAATTCATCTAAGCAAGGGCTATGAAATTTAGTAGAGGGTATTTCGACTTTATCATATCTATAGAGAGAATTTACCTTCACTACCTGTGTCGGGTTATCAAGACAATTTGGTTCTTCAGGCGGTAAATTAAGACCATGTATTTCTTCAATAGGTGGTAAATTCTTAACATCTTCAGCTTTAATACCTTTTTCTTTCATTGATTTCTTTTCCTCTTGCATATCTTCAGGACTGAGAAATAAAACACCTCTCTTCTTTGGAGTGGGTTTAGGAATAGGCTCAGAAGTTGGCTCAATTGGTTCAGGAATTACTTCAGGAACTGGCTCAGGAAGAGTCCAATTATTTTCATTAGTCAACATATTATTCAATAATATTTCAGCTTCGTCGACTGTTCTTTCCCTGAAAACACAACCAGCACAACTATCCAAGTGGTCCTTGGAAGCATCAGTTAGTCCATTATAAAAGATATCAAGTATTTCATTTTTCTTAAGAGCATGATCAGGCAAAGCATTAAGTTATCGGAGAAGCCTCCCCAAGCTTGTGGGACTCTCTTCTTTGATTTGCACAAAATTATATATTTCCATAAGGCAGCTTGTTTCTTATGAGCAGGAAATATTTAGCGAGAAGTAATAAATCATATCCAGGGACTATGCACAGAACCAGGAGCAAGAGAATTATACCAAGTCTTAGCATCACCCTTTAATGAGAACGGAAATATCTTTAGGATATATAAATGGCGAGACTTCTCATCATGAGTAAATAGGGTGGCTATATCATTCAACTTGGTAAGATGTGCCACAACAGTTTCAGATTCAAGGTCATAAAAAGGATCAGATTCAACTAAAGTAATAATATTAGGATCAACAGAGAATTCATAATCCTTATCAGTAACACAAATAGGTGAAGTAACAAAAGCAGTATCGGGTTTCATTCTAGCATTAAGAGACTGCTGCTTCCATTTAGCTAATAATTTCTTAAGATCATTCCTATCATTGCAGGCAAGGATTTCCAGAGCAGCTTTTTCATGCATAACATAACCCTTAGGAACAACAGGTAAAACATAATCATTTGGGAACCTTCATCATCACTATCATCAGTAATAGGATCTTCAGTAATTTCATCCCCTCTAACTCTAGCAAGTTGTTCATCTAGAAATTCACCTAATGGCAAAGTAGTATCACGCACAGAAGTAGTTTCATCATGCATAACAGAAGTGGCATCATCGATAACATGCGACATATCAGAATTCATAGCAGTAGCAGGTTTAGGTGTCGCAAGCTTATTAATAACGGAAGGAGAATCTAATGCAGAGCTAGATGGCAGTTCCTTACCTCCCCTCGTAGTTGAGGGATAAATTGTTGTCTTAGCGTCTTTCAGGTTCTTCATAGTGATCAACAGATATAAATCCCAAGTGACTCAGAGAATAGAGCTATGCTCCCCGGCAACGGTGCCAGAAATTAGTCTTGATAACCCACAAGTATAGGGGATCGCAACAGCTTTCGAGGTGTAGAGTATTCAACCCAAATTTATTGATTCGACACAAGGGGAGCCAAAGAATATTCTTGAGTATTAGCAGTTGAGTTGTCAATTCAACCACACCTGGATAATTTAGTATCTGCAGCGAAGTGTTTAGTAGCAAAAGTGGTATGATAATAAAGGTAACGGTACCAAAGTAAAGATAAATGTTTTTGGGTTTTTTGTAGTAGTTGTAACAGTAGCAACGAAAAAGTAAATAAGCGAAGAACAATATATGGAAAGCTCGTAGGCACCGGATCAGTGATGGATAATTATGCCGGATGTGATTCCTCATGCAATAGTTATAACATAGGGTGATATAGAACTAGCTCCAATTCATCAATGTAATGTAGGCATGTATTCCGTAAATAGCCATACGTGCTTATGGAAAAGAACTTGCATGACATCTTTTGTCCTACCCTCCCGTGGCAGCGGGGTCCTTACGGAAACTAAGGGATATTAAGGCCTCCTTTTAATAGAGAACCGGAACAAAGCATTAACACATAGTGAATACATGAACTCCTCAAACTACGGTCATCACCGAGAAGTATCCCGATTATTGTCACATCGGGGTTGTCGGATCATAACACATAATAGGTGACTATAGACTTGCAAGATAGGATCAAGAACACACATATATTCATGGAAACATAATAGGTTCAGATCTGAAATCATGGCACTCGGGCCCTAGTGACAAGCATTAAGCATAGCAAAGTCATAGCAACATCAATCTCAGAACATAGTGGATACTAGGGATCAAACCCTAACAAAACTAACTTGATTACGTGGTGAATCTCATCCAACCCATCACCGTCCAGCAAGCCTACGATGGAATTACTCACGCACGGCGGTGAGCATCATGAAATTGGTGATGGAGGATGGTTGATGATGACGACGGCGACAAATCCCCCTCTCCGGAGCCCCGAACGAACTCTAGATCAGCCCTCCCGAGAGAGATTAGGGCTTGGCGGCGGCTCCGTGTCGTGAAACGCGATGAAACTTTCTCTCTGATTTTTTTCTCCCCGAGACGGAATATATGGAGTTAAAGTTGAGGTCAGAGGAGGTCCAGGGGGCCCACGAGATAGGGGGCGCGCCCTAGGGGGGTGGGCGCGCCCCCCTGTCTCGTGGACAGGCCCTGGGCCCCCTGATGTATTTCTTTCACCCAGTATTTTTTATAAATTCCAAAAAGTGCCTCCGTTGATTTCCAGGTCATTCCGAGAACTTTTCTTTTCTACACATAAAACAACATCATGATAGTTCTGCTGAAAACAGCGTCAGTCCGGGTTAGTTTCATTCAAATCATGCAAGTTAGAGTCCAAAACAAGTGCAAAAGTGTTTGGAAAAGTAGATACGTTGGAGACGTATCAATGTCCGTAATCCCTTTCTTGTCCCTCTCCTCAGGAGGCAGGTCAAGGAGGCGAAAGGGCAAAAGGGGCGCCTAGGCGAGCTACGAGCAGCAGAAAGCACCAAGAGAACGCCTCGGTGGCCACCCACGGGCGGGCCGGTGATGATGGATCCGGGAAAGGAGCTGGAAGACGAGGTGGCAGGACCGGCAATACACGATCAAGGCGTCGGTGCCCGCATACTCCGAGTTGACGGCCTTGCCGCCCGCCCTCTTCCTCTTCCGCAGCCTCCTGACGCCAGCCGCCCAAGGAGACGGCCCCGAGAAGTTCAAGGAGCTGGCCCCGCCCCCGGCAAACCTCTGCCGGAGGAGCGGCCAGGTGCAGATGTTGTTGCTGCCGCACCTGCCCAGGCGCGGGGCGTCCGACGCCTAGTTGGACTCGTCCCCGCTATCCGCCCGTTGTCCTCCTCATCACTTTCGCTCTAGGAAGAGCTTCCATCATCAGAATCTCCATCGGAGGAGCTCTCCACGCAGCACTTCAGGCGAGTCCCGAACTCTCCGAAGACCTTGACGGAGAGTAGGCCGTCCTCCATTAATCTGAAGTAGAGGACGAGCCCCGCCGTCAGGCTGTGGATGCGAGCGAACATCTTCCACCCACGACGGAGGTACATGACTCGAGGAGCCGGGAAGTCGACGTCGACCCACGTGCCCCCGTTCCCGCAACCCCTCATGTGCAATCTGAGGGATTGGGGCCGGTCACGCTCCATCTCCCGAGCAAACGGGGCGGGAAGACGAAGGCGGCGACGCGGAGGCCGGCGCAGGCTGATGAAGAACTCGCGGGGCTGGTCTCTGACATGGCCTTCCATCGGGAAAGGCATCATTGGCGGGGGCGAAGCCGGCGCGCCGCCCCGTCCTCCTCTTCCCCGAGCACTGCGACCTCTGCCCCAGCCTCGCCCACGGCCTCGCCCCCTCCCCCTTCCCCTCGTAGCCGGCTCCACCACCGCAGGCTCAGGAAGAGGAGGGACGCGTTGTCGAGCAGCGACCCTCGCCGCCACCGTCGAAGGACCAGGATTCCCTTTCTCCATGGCGAGTGAAAGGAAGAAGCAGAAGCAAGAGGAGATAGATGACAGAAGAGTGCGGGACGCCATCCCACTTCCCCCTCCTTATAAAGGAGCGGGGTCGGGGCTCGGCCGCCCCGTTCGGCCAATCTAGCCACCAGAGGCGCGCGGAATCGGGACCGACCCGCTGCCCCAACCAGCGACGGCCCGGTTTCCCTCCCCCACCGCTTGCTACCCCAAGTGCATGGGGGACGCGTGGCGGACGTGCAGAACCGAGGGGATAGGCGAAGCGACCTCTCCCCACGCCGTGATGGTGGGGAGCGGACGCCTTGAAGACCGCACCCCGGCCACGTTCAGTAAATGAGTCGCGCCTCCACGCCTCCCTCTTTTTACGGGGAAGGCGCGAGCTGCCTCTTTACTGCGATGTGACGCATGCGTGTGAAAACCGCCCCATGCATGCCGCCCACGTCACGCACGCCCCGATACGTCTCCAACGTATCTCTAATTTTTGATTGCTCCATGCTATATTATCTATTGTTTTGGAATATTGGGCTTTATTTTCCACTTTTATATTACTTTTGGGACTAACCTATTAACAGGAGGCCCAGCCCAGAATTGATGTTTTTGCCTATTTCAGTGTTTCGAAGAAACGGAATATCAAATGGAGTCCAAACAGAATGGAACCTTCGGGAACGTGATTTTCTCATCAGATAAGATCCAGGAGAATTGGACCCTCCATCAAGAAAGCCACGAGGTGGCCACGAGGGTGGAGGGCGCCCCCCCTAGGGCGCGCCCCCTGCCTCGTGGGCCCCCCGAAGCTCCACCGACGTACTCCTTCCTCCTATATATACCCACGCACTTCAACAGATCGATACGGAGCCAAAACCTAATTCCACCGCCACAACTTTCTCGTATCCATGAGATCCCATCTTGGGGCCTGTTAGGAGCTCCACGGAAGGGATTCCACCACGGAGGGCTTCTACATCATCACCATAGCCTCTCCGATGAAGTGTGAGTAGTTTACTTCAGACCTTCGGGTCCAGAGTTAGTAGCTAGATAGCTTCTTCTCTCTTTTTGGATCTCAATACAATGTACTCCCCCTCTCTCGTGGAGATCTATTCGATGTAATCTTCTTTTTGCGGTGTGTTTGTTGACACCGATGAATTGCGGGTTTATGATCAAGATTATCTATGAGCAATATTTGAATCTTCTCTGAATTCTTTTATGTATGATTGAGTTATCTTTGCAAGTCTCTTCGAATTATCTGTTTGGTTTGGCCAACTAGATTGGTAGTTATTGCAATGGGAGAAGTGTTTAGCTTTGGATTCAATCTTGCGGTGTCCTTACCTAGTGACAGAAAGGGTTGCAAGGCACGTATTGTATTGTTGCCATCGAGGATAACAAGATGGGGTATTTATCATATTGCATGAATTTATTCCTCTACATCATGTCATCTTGCTTAAGGCGTTACTCTGTTTTCATTAACTTAATACTCTAGATGCATCTTTGGATAGCGGTCGATAAGTGGAGTAATAGTAGTAGATGCAGGCAGAGTCGGTCTACTTGTCTCGGACGTGATGCCTATATACATGATCATACCTAGATACTCTCATAACTATGCTCAATTCATCAATTGCTCAACAGTAATTCGTTCACCCACCGTAAAATACCTATGCTCTTGAGAGAAGCCACTAGTGAAATCTATGGCCCCGGGTCTATTTTCATCATATTAATCTTCCCACGCTTTATTATTGCTTTGCTTTTTACTTTGCCTTTTATTTTACTTTGCATCTTTATACCAAAAATACCAAAAATATTATCTATCATCTCTATCAGATCTCACTCTTGTAAGTGACCGTGAAGGGATTGACAACCCCTATTCGCGTTGGTTGCGAGGAGTTATTTGCTTGTGTAGGTACGAGGGGCTTGCGCGTGCCCTCCTACTGGATTGATACCTTGGTTCTCAAAAACTGAGGGAAATACTTACGCTACTCTGCTGCATCATCCTCTCCTCTTCGGGGAAAACCAACGCAAGCTCAAGACGTAGCAAGAAGGATTTTTGGCGCCGTTGTCGGGGAGTCTACGCAAAAGTTAACATACCAAGTACCCATCACAATCCCTTATCTCTCGCATTACATTATTTCTCATTTGCCTCTCGTTTTCCTCTCCCCCACTTCACCCTTGTCGTTTTATTCGCCCTCTCTTACCCAATCTCCTCCTCTCTTTTCCGTTTGCCTTTTTCTCGTTCGCTTGTTTGCTCGTGTGTTGGATCGCTTGCTTGTCGTTATGGCTAGTCCTCTTTCTGCTCCTTTGTCCCCCCGAGTTTGAGGCTCTTCACTTCAAACAAAAACAAGGAGAGAACTTAAAGTATGCTTGGTTTAGAATGATGGAATCTTATCGTAATTGCACCCTAGAAGTGAATTTCAGAATTTTGCTTTGCAACTTTTATGTTGGACTCAATATGTCTCATAGACAACTTTTGGATTGCGTTGCTAAAGGCAATTTTATTGAAATTGATCCCAGTATCGCGCATGAAATTATAGAAGGTATAGTAGGAACTCTACCTCAACAAAAGGGTCCTCATCACACCCAATAGGAAACGCAAGTTTTTGAGAAAATTTGCGAAGTAACTAAAATTTTACAAAAGTCTCTTGAACCTCTTAAGAGTGTTAGCGGGAATCTCCACCGTATGAATATGTTGATTACTCTTTGCAATAAGCGGTTGGACTCTTTAGATCTTAAGATTTCTGAATATGAAGGGAAGCATAAAGAACCTCCCGGATTCGAGCATAATGTCGCTAAAAAAAATTAAGAATCAAGATGACAATACCTAGTTCTATCCTTGCTTTTATGCCTAGCTAGGGGCGTTAAACGATAGCGCTTGTTGGGAGGCAACCCAATTTTATTTTTAGTTTTTTGTTTTTGTTTCTGTTTAGGAATAAATAATCCATCTACCTTCTGTTTAGATGTGTCTATATGTTTTAATTAGTGTTTGTGCCAAGTTAAACCTATAGGATCTTCTTGGATAATAGTTATTTGATCTTGCTGTAATTTCCAGAAACTTTTGGCTCACGAAAAAAATTGTTAAAAATCACCAGAACGTGATAAAATAGTGATTACAATTGCTGCTGATAAATAAAAAAATTGCCTAGGTCTTCCTATTTTGTCTGAATTTTTGGAGTTCCAGAAGTTTGCGTTAGTTACAGATTACTACAGACTGTTCTGTTTTTGACAGATTCTGTTTATCGTGTGTTGTTTGCTTATTTTGATGAATCTATGGCTAGTAAAATAGTTTATAATCCATAGAGAAGTTTGAATACACTAGGTTTAACACCAATATAAATAAATAATGAGTTCATTACAGTACCTTGAAGTGGTCTTTTGTTTTCTTTCGCTAACGGAGCTCACGAGTTTTCTGTTGAGTTTTGTGTTGTGGAGTTTTCAAGTTTTGGGTGAATTTTTTTTATGGATTATGGAACAAGGAGTGGCAAGAGCCTAAGCTTGGGGATGCCCATGGCACCCCCATGATAATCCAAGGACACCAAAAAGTCAAAGCTTGGGGATGCCACGGAAGGCATCCCCTCTTTCATCCACTTCCATCGTTAACTTTACTTGGAGCTATATTTTTATTCACCACATGATATGTGTTTTGCTTGGAGCGTCTTGTATTATTTGCGTCTTTGCTTGTTAGTTTACCACAATCATCCTTGTTGTACACACATTTTGAGAGAGTCATACATGAATTGGAATTTGTTAGAATACTCTATGTGCTTCACTTATATCTTTTGAGCTTGATAGTTTTGCTCTATGCGCTTCACTTATATCTTTTGAGCTTGATAGTTTTGCTCTAGTGCTTCACTTATACCTTTTAGAGCACGGTGGTGGATTTTTTTAAAGAAACTATTGATCTCTCATGCTTCACTTAGATTATTTTGAGAGTCTTAAATAGCATGGTAATTTGCTTAAAATAATAATATGCTTGGTATTCAAGATTTCTAAAACTTTCTTTTGAGTGTGTTGAATACTAAGAAAAGTTTGATGCTTGATAATTGTTTTGGGATATGTAGGTGATAATATTAAAGTCATGCTAGTTGAGTAGTCGTGAATTTGAGAAATGCTTGAGTTGAAGTTTGCAAGTCCCGTAGCATGCACGTATGGTAAACGTTATGTAACAAATTTGAAACATGAGGTGTTATTTGATTGTCCTCCTTATGAGTGGCGGTCGGGGACGAGCGATGGTCTTTTCCTACCACTCTATCCCCCTAGGAGCATGCGCGTAGTGCTTTGGTTTTTGATGGCTTGTAGATTTTTGCAATAAGTATGTGAGTTCTTTATGACTAATGTTGAGTCCATGGATTATACGCACTCTCACCTTCCATCATTGCTAGCCTCTTCGGTACCATGCATTGCCCTTTCTCACATTGAGAGTTGGTGCAAACTTAGCGGTGCATCAAACCCCGTGATATGATACTCGCTCTTTCACACATAAACCTCCTTATATCTTCCTCAAAACAGCCACCATACCTACCTATTATGGCATTTCCATAGCCATTCCGAGATATATTGCCATGCAACTTTCCACCATATCGTTCTTCATGACACATTCCTTATTGTCATATTGCTTAGCATGATCATGTAGTTGACATAGTATTTGTGGCAAAGCCACCGTTCATAATTCTTTCATACATGTCACTCTTGATTCATTGCATATCCCGGTACACCACCGGAGGCATTCATATAGAGTCATACTTTGTTCTAGTATCGAGTTGTAAATAAATAGAAGTGTGACGATCATCATTATTAGAGCATTGCCCCAAAAAAAGGCCAAAAAAAAAGAAGGCCCAAAAAAAAGAATAAATAAAAGTGGCAATGTTACTATCTCTTTTTCCACACTTGTGCTTCAAAGTAGCACCATGTTCTTCATATAGCGAGTCTCATATATTGTGCTTCAAAGTAGCACCATGTTTTTCATATAGAGAGTTTCATATGTTGTCACTTTCATATACTAGTGGGAATTTTTCATTATAGAACTTGGCTTGTATATTCCAACGATGGGCTTCCTCAAATGCCCTAGGTCTTCGTGAGCAAGCAAGTTGGATGCACACCCACTTAGTTTCTTTTTTTGAGCTTTCATACATTTATAGCTCTAGTGCATCCGTTGCATGGCAATCCCTACTCCTTGCATTAACATCAAAAGATGGGCATCTCCATAGCCCGTTGATTAGCCTCGTTGATGTGAGACCTTCTCCTTTTTTGTCTTCTCCACATAACCCCCATCATTATATTCTATTCCACCCATAGTGCTATGTCCATGGCTCGCGCTCTTATATTGCGTGAAAGTTTATAGGTTTGAGATTACTAAAGTATGAAACAATTGCTTGGCTTGTCATCGGGGTTGTGCATGATGAGAGCATTCTTGTGTGACGAAAATGGAGCATGACTAAACTATATGATTTTGTAGGGATGAACTTTCTTTGGCCATGTTATTTTGAGAAGACATAATTGCTTAATTAGTATGCTTGAAGTATTATTATTTTTATGTCAATATGAACTTTTGTCTTGAATCTTTCGGATCTGAATATTCATACCACAATTAAGAAAAATTACATTGAAATTATGCCAAGTAGAACTCCGCATCAAAAATTCTCTTTTTATCATTTACCTACTCGAGGACGAGCATGAATTAAGCTTGGGGATGCCTGATACATCTCCAACGTATCTATAATTTTTGATTGCTCCATGCTATAGTATTTATTGTTTTGGACTATATTGGGCTTTATTTTCCACTTTTATATTACTTTTGGGACTAACCTATTAACCGGAGGCCCAGCCCAGAATTGCTGTTTTTTTTTGCCTATTTCAGTGTTTCAAAGAAACGGAATATCAAACGGAGTCCAAACGGAATGAAACCTTCGGGAACGTGATTTTCTCATCAGATAAGATCCAGGAGACTTGGACCCTCCGTCAAGAAAGCCATGAGGCGGCCACGAGGGTGGAGGGCGCGCCACCCTGCATCGTGGGCCCCCCTAAGCTCCACCGACGTACTCCTTCCTCCTATATATACCTACGTGAAGGAAATATGCCCTAGAGGCAATAATAAAGTTATTATTTATTTCCTTATATCATGATAAATGTTTATTATTCATGCTAGAATTGTATTAACCGGAAACATAATACATGTGTGAATACATAGACAAACAGAGTGTCACTAGTATGCCTCTACTTGACTAGCTCGTTAATCAAAGATGGTTATGTTTACTAACCATAGACATGAGTTGTCATTTGATTAACGGGATCACATCATTAGGAGAATGATCTGATTGACATGACCCATTCAGTTAGCCTAGCACTTGATCGTTTAGTATGTTGCTATTGCTTTCTTCATGACTTATACATGTTCCTGTAACTATGAGATTATGCAACTCCCGTTTACCGGAGGAACACTTTGGGTACTACCAAACATCACAACGTAACTGGGTGATTATAAAGGAGTACTACAGGTGTCTCTAAAGGTACATGTTGGGTTGGCGTATTTCGAGATTAGGTTTTGTCACTCCGATTGTCGGAGAGGTATCTCTGGGCCCTCTCGGTAATGCACATCACTATAACCCTTGCAAGCAATGTAGCTAATGAGTTAGTTACGGAATGATGCATTACGTAACGAGTAAAGAGACTTGCCGGTAACAAGATTGAACTAGGTATTGGATACCGACGATCAAATCTCGGGCAAGTAACATACCCGATGACAAAGGGAACAACGTATGTTGTTATGCGGTTTGACCGATAAAGATCTTCGTAGAATATGTAGGAGCCAATATGGGCATCCAGGTTCCGCTATTGGTTATTGACCGAGAATAGTTCTAGGTCATGTCTACATAGTTCTCGAACCCGTAGGGTCCGCACGCTAAGGTTTCGATGGTTATATTATGAGTTTATGAGTTTTGATGTACCGAAGGAGTTCGAGTCCCGGATGAGATCGGGGACATGACGAGGAGTCTCGAAATGGTCGAGACGTAAAGATCGATATATTGGACGACTATATTCGGAGTTCGGAAAGGTTCGAATGATTCGGTATTTTCGGAGTACCGGAGAGTTACGGGAATTCGCCGGGAGAAGTATTGGGCCTTATTGGGCCTGGAAGAGAGAGAGGGCTGCCTAGGGCAGGCCGCGCCCATGGCCTAGTCCGAATTGGACTAGGGGAGGCCGCACCCTTCCTTCCCTCCTTCTCTCTTCCCTTACTTGTCTCCTACTCCCAATACATGGAAGGACTCCTAGTTGGACTAGGAAGGGGAATCCTACTCCCGGTGGGAGTAGGACTCCCCATGGCGCGCCCTACTAGGGCCGGCCTCCTCCTCCCTCCCTCCTTTATATACGGGGCAGGGGCACCCCATGGACACACAAGTTGATCTACGGATCGTTCCTTAGCCGCAGCGGTGCCCCCTCCACCATATTCCACTTCGGTCATATCGTCGCGGAGCTTAGGCGAAGCCCTGCGCGGAGAAGTCATATCGTCGCGGAGCTTAGGTGAAGCCCTGCGTCGGTGGAGCATCATCATCGCCACCACGCCGTCGTCTTGACGGAACTCATCCCGACACTTTGCTGGATCGGAGTCCGGGATCGTCATCGAGCTGAACGTGTGCTGAACTCGGAGGTGCCGTCGTTCGGTACTTGGATCGGTCGAATCGTGAAGACGTCGACTACATCAACAGCGTTGATATAACGCTTCGCCACGGTCTCACGAGGGTGCGTGGACAATACTCTCCCTCTCGTTGCTATGCCATCACCATGATCTTGCGTGTGTGTAGGAAATTTTGAAATTACTACGTTCCCCAACAGTGGCATCGAGCCTAGGTTTTATGGTTTGATGTTTTGCACGAGTAGAACACAAGTGAGTTGTGGGCGATACAAGTCATACTGCCTACCAGCATGTCATACTTTGGTTCAGCGGTATTGTGAGATGAAGCGGCCGGACCGACATTACGCCAGACGCTTACGCGAGACTGGTTTCACCGTTACGAGCACTCGTGCTTAAAGGTGGCTGGCGGGTGTCTGTCTCTCTCACTTTAGTTGAACCGAGTGTGGCTCGCCCGGTCCTTGAGAAGGTTAAACGGAGTCTATTTGACGAAATATCGTTGTGGTTTTGATGCGTAGGTGAGATTGGTTCTTGCTTAAGCCCGTAGCAGCCACGTAAAATTTGCAACAACAAAGTAGAGGACGTCTAACTTGTTTTTGCAGGGCATGTTGTGATGTGATATGGTCAAGACATGATGCTATATTTTATTGTATGAGATGATCATGTTTTGTTGAAGTTATCGGCAACTGGCAGAAGCCTTATGGTTGTCTCTTTATTGCATAAGATGCAAGCGCCAAATAATTGCTTTACTTTATCGCTATGCGATAGCAATAGTTGCAAGAGCAATAGTTGGCGAGACGACCATGTGATGACACATTGATATAGATCAAGATGATGGAGATCATGGTGTCATGCTGGTGACGATGGAAATCATGACGATGCTTTGGAGATGGAGATCAAAGGCACAAGATGATGATGGCCATATCATGTCACATATTTTGATTGCATGTGATGTTTATCTGTTATACATCTTATTCTGCTTTGATTGACGGTAGCATTTTAAGATGATCTCTCACTAAAAATTATCAAGACGTGTTCTCCCTGAGTATGCACCGTTGCCAAAGTTCGTCGTGCCGGACACCACGTGATGATCGGGTGTGATAAGCTCTCGTCCATCTACAACGGGTGCAAGCCAGTTTTGCACACGCAGAATACTCAGGTTATACTTGACGAGCCTAGCATATGCAGATATGGCCTCGAACACGGAGACCGAAAGGTCGGCGTGAATCATATAGTAGATATGATCAACATAAGATGTTCACCATTGAAAACTACTCCATCTCACGTGATGATCGGTTATGGTTTAGTTGATTTGGATCACGTGATCACTTAGATGACTAGAGAGATGTCTGTCTAAGTGGGAGTTCTTAAGTAATATGATTAATTGAACTTTAATTTATCATGAACTTAGTCCCGTAGTATTTTGCAAATTATGTTGTAGATCAATAGCTCGCGTTGTTGCTTCCCTATGTTTTTATATGTGTTCCTAGAGAAAATTGTATTGAAAAATGTTAGTAGCAATGATGCGGATTGGATCCGTGATCGAGGTTTATCCTCATTGCTGCCGGAAGAATTATGTCCTTGATGCACCGCTAGGTGACAGACCTATTGCAGGAGCAGATGCAGACGTTATGAACGTTTGGCTAGCTCAATATGATGACTACTTGATAGTTTAGTGCACCATGCTTAACGGCTTAGAATCGGGACTTCAAAGACATTTTGAACGTCATGGACCATATGAGATGTTCCAGGAGTTGAAGTTAATATTTCAAGCAAATACCCGAGTTGAGAGATATGAAGTCTCCAACAAGTTCTAAAGCTAAAAAAATGGAGGAGAATCGCTCAACTAGTGAGCATGTGCTCAGATTGTCTGGGTACTTCAATCGCTTGAATCAAGTGGGAGTTAATCTTCCAGATAAGATAGTGATTGACAGAATTCTCTAGTCACTATCACCAAGTTAGTAGAACTTCGTGATGAACTATAATATGCAAGGGATGACAAAAGTAATTCCCAAGCTCTTCGTGATGCTGAAATTGACGAAGGTAGAAATCAAGAAAAGAGCATCAAGAGTTGATGATTGACAAGACCACTAGTTTCAAAGTAAAGGGCAAAGGGAAGAAGGGGAACTTCAAGAAGAACGGCAAGCAAGTTGCTGCTCAGAGTGAAGAAGCCCAAGTCTGGACCTAAGCCTGAGACTAAGTGCTTTTGCTGCAATGGAACTGGTTCAGTTGCTAAGAGTAGTAACTTGAAACGGGAGTTGCAGAATGAACAGAAACTAGTTGAAGGGGAAGTGACGATGAGTGTTGGAAGTAGTTCCAAGATTGATATGATCATCATCGCACACTCCCTATACTTTCGGGATTAGTGTGGAACCTAAATAAGTGTTATTTGGTGTTGAGCATAAATATGATTTGATCATGTTTATTGCAATACAGTTATTCATTTAAGTAAGAGAATAAATTGTTGTTCTATTTACATGAATAAAACCTTATATGGTTACACACCCAATAAAAATGGTTCATTGGATCTCGATCGTAGTGATACGCATATTCATAATATTGATGCCAAAAGATGCAAAGTTAATAATGATAGTGCAACTTATTTGTGGTAATCGCCGTTTGGGTCATATCGGTATAAAGCGCATGAAGAAACTCCATAAGGATGGATTTTGGAATCACTTGGTTATGAATCATTTGATGCTTGCGAACCGTGCCTTTTGGGCAAGATGACTAAAACTCCGTTCTCCGGAACAATGGAACAAGCTACTGACTTGTTGGAAATAACACATATATACCGATATATGCGATCCAATGAGTGTTGATGCTCGTGGCAAGTATCGTTATTTTTCCGACCTTCACAAGATGATTTGAGTAGATATGGGTATATCTACTTGATGAAACATAAGTCTGAAATAGTTGAAAGGTTCAAAGAATTTCAGAGTGAAGTGGAAAATCATCGCAACAAGAAAATAAAGTTTCTGCGATCTGATCGTAGAGATGAATATTTGAGTTCTGAGTTTGGTCTTCAATGAAAACAATGTGGAATAGTTTCACAGCTCACGCCACCGGAACACCACAACGTTATGGTGTGTCCGAACGTCGTAACCGTACTTTATTTTGATATGGTGCGATCTATGATGTATCTTACCGATTTCGACTATCGCTTTGGGGTTATGCATTAGAGACGGCTGCATTCACGTTTAATAGGGCACCATCTAAATCCGTTGAGATGACACCGTATGAACTATGGTTTAGCAATAAACCTAAGCTGTCATTTCTTAAAGTTTGAGTTGTGATGCTTATGTGAAAAAGTTTTCACCGATAAGCTCGAACCCAAATCGGAGAATGCGTCTTCATAGAATACCCAAAGGTAACTATTGGGTACACCTTCTATCACAGATCCGAAAGCAAGATATTTGTTGCTAAGATGGATCCTTTCTAGAGAAGAAGTTTCTCTCAAAAGAAGTGAGTGGGAGGAAAGTAGAACTTGATAAGGTAATTGTACCTTCTCCTTATTGGAAAGTAGTTCATCACAGAATCAGTTCGAGTGATTCCTACACCAATTAGTGAGGAAGTTAATGATGATGATCATGAAACTTCAGATCAAGTTGCTACCAAACCTCGTAGGTCTTCGAGTAAGATCCGCACTGAGTGGTGCGGTAATCCTATTCTAGAAGTCATGTTACTAGACCATGATGAACCTACGAACTATGAGGAAGCGATGATGAGCCCAGATTCCGCGAAATGGTTTGAGACCATGAAATCTGAGATGGGATCCATATATGAGAACAAAGTGTGGACTTTGATGGAGTTGCCCGATGATCGGCAAGCCATATTATATAAATGGATCTTCAAGAGGAAGGCAGATCTTGATAGTAGTATTACTATCTACAAAGCTCGACTTGTCGCAGAAAGGTTTTCGACAAGTTCAAGGTGTTGACTACAATGAGATTTACTCAACTGTAGCGATGCTTATGTCTGTCCGAATCATGTTAGCAATCGCCACATTTTATGAAATCTGGCAAATGGATGTCAAAACTACATTCTTTAATGGATTTATTAAAGAAGAGTTGTATATGATGCAACCGAAGGTTTTGTCAATCCTAAAGGAGCTAACAAAATGTGCAAGCTCCAATGATCCATCTATGGACTGGTGCAAGCATCTCGGAGATGGAATAAACACTTTGATAGTGTGGTCAAAGCATATAGTTTTATCTGACTTGCGGTGAAGCCTGTATTTACAAGAAAGTGAGTGGGAGCACTACAACATTTCGATAAGTATATGTGAATGACATATTGTAGATCGGAAATAATGTAGAATTATTCTGCAAAGCATAAAGGAGGTTTTAAAAGGAGTTTTTCAAAGAAAGACCTCGGTGAAGCTGCTTACATATTGAGCATTAAGATCTATAGAGATAGATCAAGACGCTTGACAAGTTTTTTCAATGAGTACATACCTTGACAAGATTTTGAAGTAGTTCAAAATGGAACAGTCAAAGAAAGAGTTCTTGCCTGTGTTACAAGGTATGAAATTGAGTAAGACTCAAAACCCGACCACGGCAGAAGATAGAAAGAGAATGAAAGTCATTCCCTATGCCTTGGCCATAGGTTCTATAAAGTATGCCATGCTGTGTACCAGATCTATTGTATACCCCTGCACCGAGTTTGGCAAGGGGTACAATAGTGATCTAGGAGTAGATCACTGGACAGCGGTCAAAATTATCCTTAGTGGAATAAGGATATGTTTCTCGATTATGGAAGTGAAAAAAGGTTCGTCGTAAAGGGTTACGTCGATGCAAGTTTTGACACCGATCTGGATGACTCTAAGTCTCGATCTAGATACATATTGAAAGTGGGAGCAATTAGCTAGGGTAGCTCCGTGCAGAGCATTGTAGACATAGAAAATTGCAAAATACATAACGGATCTGAATGTGAAAGACCTGTTGACTAAGATTATCTCACAAGCAAAACATGATCACACCTTAGTACTCTTTGGGTGTTAGTCACATAGCGATGTGAACTAGATTACTGACTCTAGTAAACCCTTTGGGCGTTGGTCACATGTCGATGTGAATTATGGGTGTTAACCACATATAGATGTGAACTATTGATGTTAAATCACATGGCGATGTGAACTAGATTATTGACTCTAGTGCAAGTGGGAGACTGAAGGAAATATGCCCTAGAGGCAATAATAAAGTTATTATTTATTTCCTTATATCATGATAAATGTTTATTATTCATGCTAGAATTGTATTAACCGGAAACATAATACATGTGTGAATACATAGACAAACAGAGTGTCACTAGTATGCCTCTACTTGACTAGCTCGTTAATCAAAGATGTTTATGTTTCCTAACCATAGACATGAGTTGTCATTTGATTAACGGGATCACATCATTAGGAGAATGATCTGATTGACATGACCCATTCAGTTAGCCTAGCACTTGATCGTTTAGTATGTTGCTATTGCTTTCTTCATGACTTATACATGTTCCTGTAACTATGAGATTATGCAACTCCGTTTACGGAGGAACACTTTGGTACTACCAAACGTCACAACGTAATCTGGGTGATTATAAAGGAGTACTACAGGTGTCTCCAAAGGTACATGTTGGGTTGGCGTATTTGAGATTAGGTTTTGTCACCCGATTGTCGGAGAGGTATCTCGGCCCTCTCGGTAATGCACATCACTATAAGCCTTGCAAGCAATGTAGCTAATGAGTTAGTTACGGAATGATGCATTACGTACGAGTAAAGAGACTTGCCGGTAACGAGATTGAACTAGGTATTGGATACCGAAGATCAAATCTCGGGCAAGTAACATACCGATGACAAAGGGAACAACGTATGTTGTTATGCGGTTTGACCGATAAAGATCTTCGTAGAATATGTAGGAGCCAATATGGGCATCCAGGTTCCGCTATTGGTTATTGACCGAGAATAGTTCTAGGTCATGTCTACATAGTTCTCGAACCCGTAGGGTCCGCACGCTTAAGGTTTCGATGGCGATGCTTATATTATGAGTTTATGAGTTTTGATGTACGAAGGAGTTGAGTCCCGGATGAGATCGGGGACATGACGAGGAGTCTCGAAGTGGTCGAGGCGTAAAGATCGATATATTGGACGACTATATTCGGAGTTCGGAAAGGTTCGAATGATTCGGTATTTTCGAGTACCGGAGAGTTACGGAATTCGCCGGGAGAAGTATTGGGCCTTATTGGGCCTGGGAAAGAGAGAGGGCTGCCTAGGGCAGGCGCGCCCCCATGGCCTAGTCCGAATTGGACTAGGGGAGGGCCGCACCCTTCCTTCCCTCCTTCTCTCTTCCCTTACTTGTCTCCTACTCCCAATACATGGAAGGACTCCTAGTTGGACTAGGAAGGGGAATCCTACCCGGTGGGAGTAGGACTCCCCATGCGCGCCCCTACTAGGGCCGGCCTCCTCCTCCCTCCCTCCTTTATATCTGGGGCAGGGGCACCCCATGGACACACAAGTTGATCTACGGATCGTTCCTTAGCCGTGTCGGTGCCCCCTCCACCATATTCCACTTGGTCATATCGTCATGAGCTTAGCGAAGCCTGCGCCGGAGAAGTCATATCGTCGAGGAGCTTAGGCGAAGCCCTGCGTCGGTGGAGCATCATCATCGCCACCACGCCGTCGTGCTGACGGAACTCATCCCCGACACTTTGCTGGATCGGAGTCCGGGGATCGTCATCGAGCTGAACGTGTGCTGAACTCGGAGGTGCCGTACGTTCGGTACTTGGATCGGTCGAATCGTGAAGACATACGACTACATCAACCGCGTTGATATAACGCTTCCGCTTACGGTCTACGAGGGTACGTGGACAATACTCTCCCCTCTCGTTGCTATGCCATCACCATGATCTTGCGTGTGCGTAGGAAATTTTTGAAATTACTACGTTCCCCAACACTACGTACCCCCAACAGATCAGATACGGAGCCAAAAACCTAATTCCACCGCCGAACCTTTCTGTATCCACGAGATCCCATCTTGGGGCCTATTCCGGAGCTCCACCGGAAGGGGATTCCACCACGGAGGGCTTCTACATCATCACCATAGCCTCTCCGATGAAGTGTGAGTAGTTTACTTCAGACCTTCGGGTCCATAGTTAGTAGCTAGATAGCTTCTTCTCTCTTTTTGGATCTCAATACAATGTTCTCCCCCTCTCTCGTGGAGATCTATTCGATGTAATCTTCTTTTTGCGGTGTGTTTGTTGAGACCGATGAATTGTGGGTTTATGATCAAGATTATCTATGAGCAATATTTGAATCTTCTCTGAATTCTTTTATGTATGATTGAGTTATCTTTGCAAGTCTCTTCGAATTATCTGTTTGGTTTGGCCAACTAGATTGGTAGTTCTTGCAATGGGAGAAGTGTTTAGCTTTGGGTTCAATCTTGCGGTGTCCTTACCCAAAGTGATGAAAGGGTTGCAAGGCACGATTGTATTGTTGCCATCAAGGATAACAAGATGGGGTATTTATCATATTGCATGAATTTATTCCTCTACATCATGTCATCTTGCTTAAGGCGTTACTCTGTTTTCATTAACTTAATACTCTAGATGCATCTTTGGATAGCGGTCGATGAGTGGAGTAATAGTAGTAGATGCAGGCAGGAGTCGGTCTACTTGTCTCGGACGTGATGCCTATATACATGATCATACCTAGATACTCTCATAACTATGCTCAATTCTGTCAATTGCTCAACAGTAATTCGTTCACCCACCGTAAAATACCTATGCTCTTGAGAGAAGCCACTAGTGAAATCTATGGCCCCCGGGTCTATTTTCATCATATTAATCTTCCTGCGCTTTATTATTGCTTTGCTTTTTTACTTTGCCTTTTATTTTACTTTGCATCTTTATACCAAAAATACCAAAAATATTATCTATCATCTCTATCAGATCTCACTCTTGTAAGTGACCGTGAAGGGATTGACAACCCCTATTCGCGTTGGTTGCGAGGAGTTATTTGCTTGTGTAGGTACGAGGGACTTGCACGTGGCCTCCTACTGGATTGATACCTTGGTTCTCAAAAACTGAGGGAAATACTTACGCTACTCTGCTGCATCATCCTCTCCTCTTCGGGGAAAACCAACGCAAGCTCAAGACATAGCACGCCCCTCCACGCCGCACCTCACGCACGGGTCGGGGGAAGCGGAGTGCGCGAAAAGTCTTACCACGGTAAAAACCGCCCTGCCTGCCCGCGCACCGTTTTGGGCCTGGCCCAACAATGTGTCGCGCTTATGTGTGGCCCAGGGCCGGGGGCTCCTGTCGGTGTACAAAAAGAGGGGCACGCTTTTGTACCCCTTTACCTGTGCACGGGCAGTCAGAGCCGCGCCCACGACCACACCAAGCAGAACAGGGGAGGTGAGCCAAGGTAAGGCCGAAGCCCAAGACAATCATGGCAACGCCAAGGCCAAGGCCACAAAAAGCAGAGGGACGGAGCAGGTTCCCCCGGTAAGACCCTTGCCGGGGCAGCTCGTCCCACACCAACAGAGCGAGCTACCCTTGAGCCCACGGTCCCCAACGCCACCATCCACGTGGGGCCAGGGCTCGGGAAGGCACCTCTGTGGTGGCATGCAAATCTTTGTGAAGACATATTCAAGATCAGATGAGGATTAGAAGACGACGATCCTCGGCAAGATCCTTGCCGAGGAAGGCCACCAAACCCCCGGCAAGGCCCTTGCCGGGGACGACATCACGCCACGGTAAGACCCTTGACGGGCCACCCGGCAAGGCCCTCACCAAGGACGCCAGCAAGGCCACTGCCAGGTCCACGCAAACCAAGCTTCCACCGCCGTTCAACATGCAGCTGCCAGCCCAACCAGCTGGGCGGGCACCTGCGTGGCAAACAAGCAGCTCCCAGGCCAACTCATCGAGTGCCTGCGTGGCGGCATGCAGATCTTCATGAAGGCTCCACCACCACGCCACCTCAGCTGCCTGCCTGCCTATATGGCGCCGCATGCATCACTGGCCAGGGCGCGTGTCAAAGCGAGGAGGAGCGGCGACGGAAGTTACGGGCCTCGCCCCCGTCCCCCAATAAAGCAAGGGGACACCTAAGCTACGCATTTAATGCGTCTTGTCCTATGTCTGACGATAAGCTCAGGGCATCAGACGCCTTTCCACCTCCTGTGTGTCACTGTGGCAGCCCCTTTCAACTATAAAAGGAGGCCCATGGCATACTGGAGAAGGATTCGGCTCTTTTGAACCATGCGCTGACCACAGCTAGTTCGAGAGCTCAAGAACTCTCAGAAATACACCCACCAAAGCATGACTAGGGTTTTACGCATCCTCGCGGTCCGAACCTGGGTAAACGATCCTTGTGCTGTCTACTAGCCCTGCTCTCCTCGCAACCCTACGCCCTGGCAACCATAGTCGGGATTCTTGTGATCCCATAGGTGTCGTTCCACACCAACAAGCTCGTTAATCAAAGATGGTTAAGTTTCCTAGCCATAGACATGTGTTGTCATTTGATGAACAGGATCACATCATTAGGGAATGATGTGATGGACAAGACCCATCCTTAGCTTAGCACTATGATCGTTTAGTTTATTGCTATTGCTTTCTTCATGACTTATACATGTTCCTATGACAATGAGATATGCAACTCCCGAATACCGGAGGGACACTTAGTGTGCTATCAAATATCACAACGTAACTGGGTGATTATAAAGATGCTCTACAGGTGTCTCTGATGGTGTTTGTTGAGTTGGCATAGATCGAGATTAGGATTTGTCACTCTAAGTATTGGAGAGGTATCTCTGGGCCCTCTCGATAATACACATCACTATGAGCCTTGCAAGCAATGTGACTAATGAGTTAGTTGAGGGATGATACATTATGAAATGGGTAAAGAGACTTGCCGTTAACGAGATTGAACTAGGTATGATGATACCGACGATCGAATCTCGGGCAAGTAACATACCGATGACAAAGGGAACAACGTATGTTGTTATGCAGTTTGACCGATAAAGATCTTCGTAGAATATGTAGGAGCTGAAGGAAATATGCCCTAGAGGCAATAATAAAGTTATTATTTATTTCCTCATATCATGATAAATGTTTATTATTCATGCTAGAATTGTATTAACCGGAAACATAATACATGTGTGAATACATAGACAAACATAGTGTCACTAGTATGCCTCTACTTGACTAGCTCGTTAATCAAAGATGGTTAAGTTTCCTAGCCATGGACATGAGTTGTCATTTGATTAACGGGATCACATCATTAGGAGAACGATGTGATTGACTTGACCCATTCCGTTAGCTTAGCACTTGATCGTTTAGTTTACTGCTATTGCTTTCTCCATGACTTATACATGTTCCTGTGACTATCAGATTATGCAACTCCCGAATACCGGAAGAACACTTTGTGTGCTACCAAACATCACAACATAAGTGGGTGACTATAAATGTGCTCTACTGGTGTCTTCGATGGTGTTTGTTGAGTTGGCATAGATCGAGATTAGGATTTGTCACTCTGATTGTCGGAGAGGTATCTCTGGGCCCTCTCGGTAATGCACATCAAAATAAGACTTGCAAGTAATGTGACTAATGAGATAGTTGTTGGATGATGCATTACGGAACAAGTAAAGAGACTTGCCGGTAACAAGATTGAGCTAGGTATTAAGATACCGACGATCGAACCTCGGGCAAGTAACATACCGATGACAAAGGGAACAACGTATGTTGTTATGCGGTTTGACCGATAAATATCTTCGTAGAATATGTAGGAACCAATATGAGCATCCAGGTTCCGCTATTGGTTATTGACCGGAGACATGTCTCGGTCATGTCTACGTAGTTCTCGAACCCGTAGGGTCCGCACGCTTAAAGTTCTGTGACGATCGATATTATGAGTTCTTGTGTTTTGATGTAGCGAAGATAGTTCTGAGTCCCGGATATGATCACGGACATGACGAGGAGTCTCGTAATGGTCGAGATGTAAAGATCGATATATTGGACGACTATGTTCGGACACCGGAAGTGTTTCGGGAGGTTTCGGACATATACCGGAGTACCGGGGGATTACCGGAACCCTCCGGGGAGTATAATGGGCCTATTGGGCCTTGGTGGAGAAGAGGAGGGGCGACCAGGGCATGCCGCGCCCCCCTCCCCCTCTAGTCTGAATTGGACAAGGAGGGGGGGCGCCCCCCTTTCGGGAGTAGGACTCCCCCCTTGGCGCGCCCTCCTCCTGGGCGGCCGCCTCCCCCTAGCTCCTTTATATACGGGGGCGGGGGGCACCCCAAAGACACAATAATTGATCATTGATCTCTTAGCCGTGTGCGGTGCCCCCCTCCACCATAATCCACCTCGGTCATATCATAGCGATGCTTAGGCGAAGCCCTATGTCGGTAGCATCATCATCACTGTCACCACGCCGTCGTGCTGACGAAGCTCTTCCCGGAAGCTCTACTGGATCTTGAGTTCGCGGGACGTCACTGAGCTGAATGTGTGCTGAACACGGAGGTGCCGTACGTTCGGTGCTGAGGATCGGTCGATCGTGAAGACGTACGACTACATCAACCGCGTTGTTATAATGCTTCCGCTTACGGTCTACGAGGGTACGTAGACGACACTCTCCCCTCTCGTTGTTATGCATCACCATGATCTTGCGTGTGCGTAGGAATTTTTTTGAAATTTCTACGTTCCCCAACATGAGCCAATATGAGCATCCAGGTTCCACTATTGGTTATTGACCGAAGATGTGTCTCGGTCATGTCTACATAGTTCTCGAACCCGTAGGGTCCGTACGCTTAACGCTTGATGACGATTTGTATTATGAGTTATGTGATTTGATGTACCAAAGTTTGTTCGGAGTCTGTGATGAGATCACAGACATGATGAGGAGTCTCGAAATGGTCGAGACAGAAAGATTGATATATTGGAAGGTTGTGTTTGGACACCGGAATGGTTTCAGAAAGGTTCGGACATTTTCCGAAGTACTGGGGGTTGCCGGACCCCCCCCCCCCGGGGGGAGTTAATGGGCCTTCATGGGCCCTAGTGCAGAGAGGAGGCGGAGGCCAGGTGGAGGCGTCCCCCCCCAAGCCCAAACCGAATTGGACTAGGGTTGGGGGGCGGCCCCCTTTCCTTCTCTCCTCCTCCTCCTCCCCTCCTCCTAGTGGGAATAGGAAAAGGGGGGGGATCCTACTTGGACCGGGAGTCCAAGTATGTAACACCCCCAGTGTTATGCTACAGTAATCACCTGTTAATGGTGCCATGTCATCATGTTACTATTGCTAATCTTCACTTGATCCAAATCACCATTCAAATTCAAATCCAATCTAAAGTCAAAAGTTCTTATTTGTGAGACATGAAATCTAAAATGTTCATCTTATGGAAAATAATCATTTGTTAATATTGGTGGTGGACCAACATTTTTGCAAGGTGTTTAAATGGCCTAAACCAATTAAAGCAGTGGCTAAAACAATAGATTAAATGGCTTTTTAATTTATAAAAATTGCTACCTTTTTCAAAAAGCCTCACAATCTTTTTGTGGCAATGCAAAATAATTCTTTGGAATTGTTTTAGCCAGTGGCATAATTTTGCAAAGTCATTAGTGGCTAAAAGAAAAGGCAAAAGCTGCTGGAAAAGAAAAAAAAGAAAAAGAAAAAGAAAAGGAAAGAAGAAGGGGTGGGAGAGCCCTTGGCCTCCCCTTGGGCTTCGGCCCATCCCAGTAGGCCGGCCCACCTACCTTTACCCGGTCCTGTTCCCCTCCCCCTATTCAATCGACCAAGAGCACGCGCCCGCGCGTCGCCGCCGGACCAGCTTGCCGTCCCCGTCGCCGAGACGATAAGGTTGCCGCCTCGGACGCCTCGAGCCCTCCCCCTCACCTACCGCCACATCCACTCCCCCTGGACGCCTCGCCAGTTTCCCCCTTCCCTCTTCCTCGCACGCTCACTCCCCTCTCTCTGACCCAAGCGCCCGCTGCCATCCTCCGTCATCACCGCGGCCACCGGAGCCGTCTCGTCCTCCTGACCTGTCCACCAGCACCGTTGACGTCTTCTCCCTCTTCCCCGGCCTCGCGTCTGGGCCGGAGGCCACTACATCGCCCGGGTCGAGCCGGCGACCACCGTGGATCGCCAGAGCTCCTCCACTCCGTCCGTCGCCGACTCCGCCGACCCGCTGCGCTCCTAAACATCCAAGGGCCACCGTGAGCCGCACCGTAAGCCGCCGCATCGAACCCCTCTCTTTCTCCTCTCTCCCCCCGCTCTCAATCGTTGTTCTTCTTCATGGCCGAACCTCCGCCGCCCGTGCTCATCGTCAGCGTGCCTCCGATGACCAAATGGTCACGGGTGTGCGCCCAACAGCTTCACCGCGCCGCGTAGAACCTGCCCAGCATATTCTTTTGCTCGTAGTAGCATCTTTGTTTAAATCGTCTCCTTCACCCACCATTGGTGGCACACTGGGCCACCACAGGTCCTTGCCGGTGGGGCCCCAACCCTCGTTAACCAGTTGACCTGGTCAACTGTGCTGACTGGGCAGGCCCCAGCCACTTACGTGCGGGCCCCACCGCTTAATCCTATAATTAAAATGTTTTAATAATTAAAACTAATTATTTTAGCTAATTAGTCTATGACAGGTGGGACCCACTGGTCAATTTGACCTGGTCAGCCGTCCTGTTGACTGCTGACGTCACAATGATGTCATGCTGGCGTAGTAATTCCTTTCTGTTAATTTAATTAATTCCATAAAATGTTTAAATCTTTAGAAAATCATAGAAAATAAACCATAGCTCGGATGAAAATGTTTTCTATATGAAAGTTGCTCAGAAAAATCCTACGAATCCGAATATGCGGTCCGTTCATCTATCACATGCCCCTAGCATGCTGAACATGGAACTTTCCCCCTCCGGTCATCTCATCGACACAGTCCGGAACAGTGAAAACATTCGGTTGACTTCCCCTTCACGATATCGTAGCACCGTGTTAGAACACGTCTAGCTCTGCCTGTTGTCCTGTTATGCCCTTGCTTGCTATGTATTTACTGTTTATCCCCCCTCTTTTCTTTGGTAGACCCCGTGACGATGTTGATGCCTCTGTGATCGACTACGTCACCGACGACCCCTCCTTCCCGTCTGAGCAACCAGGCAAGCCCCCCCTTTGGTCATCCCGATATCGCCCATTCCATTCTCTCATGCTTGCATTAGATTTTGCTACTGTAATTGTTTGCTCCTATTCTGATGCATAGCCTGCTTTTGTATCTGCTGTTGTACCTTACCTGCTTATCCTTAACTGCTTAGTATAGGTTGGTTAGTGATCCATCAGTGACCCCCACCTTGTCCTTGTTGCCCCTGCTTCATCATCGAAGACCCCATCAACAGGATCGAAGACCAGTCCCCGGCACCGCACATCACTTTCCCCTTAGTTGCTCGACACTACTGGGTTACTATCGAGTGCCGAGGGTGAGACCTCATCAGCACTTCTGATGTTAACCCTGTAGTGTAGCTATTCCATCGTGGTCATCGAGGGTGATTCCGCCTTAACCACTTCCGATACGACTCTGTCGTGCAACCCCTCAAGTGTGAACCTCGAATGTGGATCCTCTTACGTTCACCTTGATGATTACATCGAGTGGAATCCGTCGAGGGTGAGTCCTCAGGTATGCCCCTTGGTGTTAGACACACGGTTACTATGGTTACTATGACTTTACACTAAACCATGTTACTAAAGACGGGTCGGCCCTGAGGGGTACCCTTACGAGCATATTTGCAGTGATGAGGAGTCGGGTTGACTGGAGGGTGCCCGAGATAATTACTAGGCGTGGCGGGCATTCTTAGCCCTTGGCGCAAGTCCTTGAGACGGGGCGACGGGGTCACATCTTTCGTGAGTCTCTGCTTGTTACCGCGCGTTCCTAATCCACTATGATTTGGATATTTGATCCGAGGGGCCTCTGGCCTGATAGCACTAACCATCACGTTGGCATAGTATGGGTGTTCTGCGTCGTATGCTTCAGCCGAAGCTTTAATAGACGTCAGCGACTGAGCGGTGTGCGCCGGGTTGTACTGCGTAAGCACCTGCCTTTTTGAAGGAGGTAGCTAGGTCTGCTCACCGGCCGTGTTCGCAATGTGCATGAGTTCCCGGGGCGATGGCCCATGACCCCTGGGGGCATAGGTTTCGTCCGGCGTGCTGACCTCTCTATTAAGCCTAGGTCGGGTTGCGGCGTATTGTTTGGCTGAGGCCGGGCATGACCCAGGAAAGTGTGTCCGCCCGGAGTTAATCGAGCGTGGTGGGTAAGTTGGTGCACCCCTACAGGGAAGAAAACATCTATCTATAGCATGTCCTATGGTAACAGACACTTGGAGTTGTATCTCGATCGATACAACTAGAACTGGATACTTGAGATGAGACATGGATATGAGAAATGGATAGTATGGCTCTGGGATTGCTTTCTCGCAGGGAGTCGAGAAAGGATCTCTGGCCAAGGTTGATAACACTTCTACTACTTTACTTTATGCTACTCTACTCCCTCCTATTGCAAGATGGTAGTTTCCAGAAGATGCTAGTCTTCGATAGGTTAGGCTTTCCCCTTCTCTTCTGGCATTATGTAGTACAGTCCACAAATATAGCCCATTTCGTTGATACTGATGCATATGTAGTGTAGATCCTTGCTTGCGAGTACTTTGGATGAGTACTCACGGTTGCTTTGCTCCCCCTTTTCCCCCTTTCTTCTTGTTTTCGGTTGATGCAACCAGATGTTGGAGCCCAGGAGCCAGATGCCACCGCCGATGCCTGCTACCACGTGGAGACCGCTAACGACCAGGAGTAGTTAGGAGGCTCCCAGGCAAGAGCCCTTGCCTTTTCGATCGTTGTTGTTTTTGTGCTAGCCTTCTTAAGGCAAACTTGTCTAACTCATGTCTGTACTCAGATATTGTTGCTTCCGCTGACACTTGTGTATTCGAGCCCTCGAGGCCCCTGGCTTGTAATATAAAGCTTGTATTATTTTAATTTGTGTCTAGAGTTGTGTTGTGATATCTTCCCGTGAGTCCTTGATCTTGATCGTACATATTTGCGTGTATGATTAGTGTACGATTGAATTGAGGGCGTCACAAAGTAGGACTCCCCCCACGGCGCGACCCCCCTTGGGCCGGCCACCTCTCCTCCCCCTTTATATACGTGGGAGGGGGCATCCCAAAGACAGACCAAGCCTTCTCTTAGCCGTGTGCGGTGCCCCCCTCCATAGTTACACACCTCGGTCATATCGTCGTAGTGCTTAGGCGAAGCCCTGCGCCGGTAACTTCATCATCACCGTCGCCACGCCGTCTTGCTGACGGAACTCCCCCTCGGCCTCAACTGGATCAAGAGCTCGAGGGACGTCATCGAGCTGAACGTGTGATGAACACACAGGTGCTCCACTACGATTTGGATATTTGATCCGAGGGGCCTCTATCCTGATAGCACTAACCATCACGTGGGCATAGTATGGGCGTTCTGCGTCGTATGCATCAGCTGGAGCTTTAATAGACGTCAGCGACTGAGCGGCGCGCGCCGGGTTGGACTGCGTAAGCACCTGCCTTTTTGAAGGAGGTAGCTAGGTATGCTCACCGGCCACGTTCGCAACGTGCAGGAGTTCCCGGGTGATGGCTCATGACCCCTGGGGGCATAGGTTTAGTCTGGCGTGCTGACCTCTCTATTAAGCCTAGGTCGGGTTGCGGCGTATTGTTTGGCCGAGGCCGGGCATGACCCAGGAAAGTGTGTCCGGCCGGAGTTAATCGAGTGTGGTGGGTAAGTTGGTGCACCCCTGCAGGGAGGAAAACATCTATCGATAGCCTGTCCTACAGTAACGGACACTTGGAGTTGTATCCCGATCGATAAAACTAGAACTGGATACTTGAGATGAGACATGGATATGAGAAATGGATAGTATGGCTCTGGGATTGCTTTCTTGCAGGGAGTCGAGAAAGGATCTCTGGCCGAGGTTGATAACACTTCTACTACTTTACTTTATGCTACTCTACTCCCTCCTGTTGCTGCAAGATGGTGGTTTCCAGAAGATGCTAGTCTTCGATAGGCTAGGCTTTCCCCTTCTCTTCTGGCATTCTGCAGTCCAGGCCACAGATATAGCCCATTTCATTGATACAGATGCATATGTAGTGTAGATCCTTGCTTGCGAGTACTTTGGATGAGTTCTCACGGTTGCTTTGCTCCCCCCTTTTCCCCCTTTCTTCTTCTTTCCGGTTGATGCAACCAGATGTCGGAGCCCAGGAGCCAGATGCCACCGCCGATGCCTGCTACCACGTGGAGACAGCTGACGACCAGGAGTAGTTAGGAGGCTCCCAGGCAGGAGGCCTTGCCTTTTCGATCGTTGTTGTTTTTGTGCTAGCCTTCTTAAGGCAAACTTGTCTGACTCATGTCTGTACTCAGATCTTGTTGCTTCCGCTGACACTTGTGTATTCGAGCTTATGTATTCGATCCCTCGAGGCCCCTGGCTTGTAATATAAAGCTTGTATTATTTTAATTTGTGTCTAGAGTTGTGTTGTGATATTTTCCCGTGAGTCCTTGATCTTGATCGTACACATTTGTGTGTATGATTAGTGTACGATTGAATCGAGGGCGTCACAAAGTAGGACTCCCCCCATGGCGCGACCCCCCTTGGGCCGGCCACCTCTCCTCCCCCTTTATATACGTGGGAGGGGGGCACACTAAATACAGACCAAGCCTTCTCTTAGCCGTGTGCGGTTCCCCCCTCCACACTTACACACCTCGGTCATATCGTCGTAGTGCTTAGGCGAAGCCCTGTGCCGGTAACTTCATCATCACCGTCGCCACGCCGTCTTGCTGACGGAACCTTCCCTCGGCCTCAACTGGACCAAGAGCTCGAGGGACATCATCGAGCTGAACGTGTGCTGAACGCGGAGGTGCCGTACGTTCGGTGCTTGGATCGGTTGGATCATGAAGACGTTCGACTACATCAACCGCGTTACTAAACGCTTCCGCTTTCGGTCTACGAGGGTACGTGGACACACTCTCCCCGCTCGTTGCTATGCTTCTCCTAGATAGATCTTGCGTGATCATAGGAATTTTTTTGAAATACTACGTTCCCCAACAAAATTATCAAAGTAGCGAACACGAACCGAACCAACATGATGAAAGTGACTAGATGAAATTCCCGTGTACCCTCAAGAACGCTTTGCTTATCATAAGAGACCGTTTTGGCATGTCCTTTGCCTCAAAAGGATTTGGCTACCTTGCTGCACTTTTGTTACTATTACTGTTACTTGCTCATTAAAATTATCTTGCTATCAAACTACTCTGTTACTTACAATTTCAGCACTTGCAGACATTACCTTGCTGAAAACCACTTGTCATTTCCTTCTGCTCCTCGTTGGGTTCGACACTCTTACTTATTGAAAAGACTACAATTGATCCCATATACTTGTGGGTCATCAAGGGACTGAGAAATTAATCAAGTACAAAACTTATCTTCAAGCTTTACCTTATTTTGATCGTTTAGAAGGTGGTCGTGAAGTCACTGAATGAAGTCCTCCCTCCCTATCTTTCGGAGGTGCTGCCCCACTGCAAGGCAAATATGACTAAGTGACATATTGAATATGATGACGACTACACCATGTTGTAGAAGGAGATAAGAGCTGGAGCCAATGACCCACTAAGACTCACGTATGTACAACTACATTCCCGAGGTCAAAATAAGACCCACTAAGACCACTTAACTAGCAAGCAGAATATCAGCTTGCTAGTTAAGTGGTGGTGAAAACTTGATACACAGCAAGGCCTTTGGCAAGATGTGATTCAAGCTAAATATCTTAATCAAGACATGATGGCTTCGGAACAGGGTTTCAAATGGGATCTCTTCGGAACAGAGACTTGCGGCAGCGACAAAATTCTTCTGGAGGTACAACAGATGGTTTATTACGGTGGAAATAGGTCAAGGCGGTATCTGTGGGCCCCACATGGACGAGGGCACGGCCACCCCCGGGCCACGCTGTCACGCCCAATATGCGACCCTATCCAAAAGGAACTCGACGGTCCCACCAAGGATAGACCCGCATATTGAAACGCTTTTGCAAGGTGGATATCATTACATCAACATTACATAATAGATGGGGATACATACATAAGGCACAAATGCCACAAGAATACATCAACATCATATACAAGATCAACATCCGACTACGGATGAAACATAAACAGAAGCTCAAACAATATCCACCCTGCTAGCCCAGGCTGCCGACCTGGAACCTATCCCCTGAACGAAGAAGCAGAAGAAGAACTCCAACACAAGCAAACATCGCTCTCGCGTCATGATCATCGCAAACCTGTTCCTGCAACTGGTGGTGTAGTAATCTGTGAGCCACGAGGACTCAGCAATCCCATTACCATGGGTATCAAGACTAGCAAAGCTTAATGGGAAAGGAAAGGGTAAAGTGGTGAGGTTGCAGCAGCGACTAAGCATATATGGTGGCTAACATACGCAACTGAGAGCGAGAAGAGAAACAAAGGCGGTCGCCAACTAGTAATGATCAAGAAGTGATCCTGAACTCCTACTTACGTCAGACATAACCCAGAAACCGTGTTCTCCTCTCGATCAACCCCGAAAAGAGACACTCACGGTTACGCACACGGTTGGTGTATTTTAGAAGAGTTCGCTTCAAGTTTACTACAACCGGATATTAACAAATTCCCATCTGCCACATAACCGCGGGCACGGCTTTGAAAGTTCAAACCTGCAGGGTGTCCCAACTTAGCCCATGATAAGCTCTCGCGATCAACGAAGGATATTCCTTCTCCCGGAAGACCCGATCAGTCTCGGAATCCGGCTACAAGACATTTCGACAACAATAAAACAAGACCAACAAAGCCGCCGGATGTGCCGACAAATCCTGATAGGAGTCGCACGTACCTCGGTCTCGGGGCACACCGGATAAGTCAAGCTACGAGTAAAACCAACCCTCGAGTTGCCCGTGGTGGCCCCCGCAGTTCTTTCGGTTCGGACCAACACTCGAAGGAGCACCGGCCGGGGGCTAAAATAAAGATGACCCTCGGGCTCCGAAACCCAAGGGAAAAAGGGTATAGGTGAGGCAAATGTTAAAACCAATGTTGGGCCTTCTTTGGAGGAGTCTTATTCAAAGCGAACTGTCAAGGGGTCCCATAAATCACCCGGCGCGTTAGGGACGCAAAATCCGGGAACATAATACCGATATGACGGAAACTAGGGCGGCAAGAGTGGAACAAAACACCAGGCATAAGGCCGAGCCTTCCACCCTTTACCAAGTATATAGATGCATTAATTAAATAAGATATATTGTGATATCCCAGCAAGTAAACATGTTCCAACAAGGAACAACATCTCCATGTTCCAACAAGGAACAAACTTCATCTTCACCTGCAACTAACAAAGCTATAAGAGGGGTTGAGCAAGGCGGTAACATAGCCAAACAACGGTTTGCTAGGAAGGGTGCAAAAGGTTAGGGGCTGACATGGCAATTTAGGATGGCTTGAGCAGCAAGTGATAGGTATCGCAGCATAGCGAAAGAACGAAGCAACTAGCATAGCAATGATAGTAGTGAGATCCAGGGTAGCGGTCATATTGCCTGAAATCCCGCAAGGAAGAAGAACGAGTCCATGAAGAAGACGAACGGATGAAGCCGAACCAAGCGTAGACGAACGAATCCTCACGATCGCAACGAAACAGGAACTAACAAGAAGAAGCACACAACATAGGTAAACACACCACACATAGACAAGACATGATGCACAACAAACATGATGCATAACAAAGCTACATGAGGCTACTCATGGCAAGAGATAATGCAAACAAGAGCAACACATCAAAGCAAGTTTAAATGAGGCCGGAAACAACATATAACAATTCCGGTAAGTCCTCATATGCAAATTTCAAAATTGGTCCAGATCTGAATAAACCTTATGTTCAAGTTGTTAAACAGCAAGTTAAGATGCACCACGATGATCTACACGAAATTCTAGTCAAGTTACATATAAAGTTCATTAGATTCGGAGCTACGGCTTAGAAGATATGAGCAAAACAAGATAAGCATGACATTGATGCAAAATGCATACAAACATCAAGCAAACACCTCAAAATATGGATGCAACATGATAATATGAAACTACATGCAAAATCAAGCAAGTTTCATATAGAGCACACTCAAAACGGAGCAACGGTTCAACACATACACACTATACAAGACATGACAACAATCTGTCCAAAACAGCAACTAGGCATATTGTAAGCATCAAAACAACATGCTACAGGATCTCAACATAATAACAAAAGGCATGGGCATGATGTACAGGTAAAGCATGACAAAACATGAACACTGAGCTACCTCCATAAATGACTAGAACATGCTCAAAATGACATGGCAAGATTGCAAATAATGACAGTTTCAGGCATTGTCAGAAATAACATCAGGTTGCAATGTTCAGAGCAAGAAAACTACATGCTACAGGAACTTATAATAGCAAAACAAGGCATGGCATGAATCTACTAATTGCATAGAACAAAAGTCCTTTACTGACCATAAGCCAAAAAGGATCAGAAAATATGATGGCACCCACGTAAACATGGCAAGTTATATTACAGATTTAACCATGGCAGGAACAACAATAAGTAGGCATGTTGGTGAGCTTGAATCACTCACCACAGAGCAATACATGGCATGAAAAGGCAACCAACAGTAAGAAGACATGGCCTAGAAGCTATACATGACAAGAACAACAACATAGCATGCAAGGATCAACCACAACAACCTTGGCAAAATTGAATAACATGTAAACAATCTGCCAGGAACATTTTATAGCAAAAGTAGAGCTCGATTGACTCAAGCTATGACACTCCATAATTGCAAACAAGGGCATGGATGGATAGAGCAAGACATGTATAACAAAACATCCTTACTGAAGTATCTCAAAATATGCATGGATCTCTCTGTAGCATCAAGTTAACATGGCATCAAAATATCAGCAAAACAGGGCTGAAATCAGCAACATCAGGAAGCCTACTTTGCATGCTTGTGCTAGTCACCACATTGATCACAAAAATACATGGCATACACCCCTGGAAAGATGGCATGGCATATTACAAAACACATGTAGGACTCAAGTCCATAGGATGCACACATCAATCATGGCAAAATGACAAAGTGCATGTTCGATAAGAATCAGAAACTAACATCACATAGCACTCTTCTAACAGCATTTCGGGCATGAAGATGAGCTCAAATGAAAATGATGCAATGAGATGAAATGATCTAATCATCGAGACGAACATTTTGACATATTATACACGCAAAACGGAGCAATAATGACAGAGTTACGATGCAACGAAAATGCAACAAAAAGTTAGCAGAAACGGGGACTTAGTGAGAAAAAAGGGGGAGAGGTCAACCCTTGCGCGGAAAACGAGGATGGCCGGGATCTGGCCGGAGCTCGGCCGGAGGGGGTCGGAGGAGGCGGCCCCGGCTCGGATTTCGCCGGATCCGGCCGGCGGCGGGCTGGGACGGCGGCGGGCGAGGAGAACCGCGGCGCCGGAGGGCGAAGGCGGGCTGGGGGCAAGGCGCTGGCGGTGCAGAGAGCGCGGGCGGCGGCGGCGCGCCGGCGGCGGCGGGTCGGGAAGGAGGGCGCGCCCAGATCGGGAGCTCCTCTCCCGATCGGGCGAGCGGGACGAGCGGGCGCGGGGCGCGGCCCGGTTCGAGCCCGGACGGGCCGGAACTGGGCCCGCAGGTCTGGCGCGTGGAGGTGGGAACTGGCGGCGGGAGGCGACGTGGCAGCTTGCCCATCGCCACGCGGCGGCGGCGCAGCGACGGCTGGCTAATCCGGGCGCCAAGTGGCGGCGGCGAGGTGGCTCGCGGAATTTGAGGAGGAGGCGGCGGCGCGCGATCCGAGGAAGAGGTGGGAGGTGGCTGGCTGCGGAAAATGAGGAGGCGAGTAGGTAGGAGGCCAAAAATGGCAGGGGAGGCGTCTATATATAGAAAGGGGTCTAGGTTTAGGGGTTTTACTCCGTTTTCGGACCGTCGGATCACGATCGGAAGGCTCCGGACACGAGGAGGAGTTAGGAGAGTCCAAATGAGGTGCGGTTTTCGGCCACGCGATCGTGATCGAACGACCGAGAGCATGGAGAGGAGTTAGGTGGGTTTTGGGCCAGTTTGGAAGGGGTGTTGGGCTGCAACTCAAAGAGGGCTTTGTGGTTACCCGGTTAACCGTTGGAGTACCAAACGACCTCCAAATGATCCGAAACTTGACAAGCGGTCTACCGGTGCTATACCAAGGCCACTTGACAAACCTCGGTCCATTCCGAGACCGTTTAATACCCGCACATGAAAAGAGGTAAAAGGGGGCGCCGGGAGACATAGGAGTGCCGGATTGAAAAACGGACAACGGGGAAAATGCTCGGATGCAAGAGACGAACACGTATGCAAAATGAAATGCACATGATGGCATGATATGAAATGCAGAAGATGACATGGCAAAGTGCAACACGCAAGCACATGACATGGCAACGACGGCGAATAACTGGCGGACACCTGGCGCATCGAATCCGGGGCGTTACACACGCCACCTATTCGTGTGGGCCCCTCGTGACTCATCTTGACTCCTCTGAAGCTTCCAGTGTTTCCAGTCTGCAGCGGTGCCAAATTATCCCACGCTGTGAGTGCGGTGCCAAAAGTTTTTCACTTGACATCGAAGCCTGCGTGGTATACTTTTCAGAAGTATGGCATCCAACACATAGTGGAAGGCCTAAGAAACTCTAACCTAAACTATTACTACCTCCGTCCGGGATTAGAGGGCCGGTGAGCCACTTTACCCTGTCCGCATTTGTTAGGCCGATGCTTTAGATCAGTGTGTTTTCCTCTCAATTCCTGACTCCTCTCGTCGAGTGATTGGCCATGCATGTGCATGTGGTCAGGAGAGAGAAACAAGTTGCTGCATGCAGAGCAATTCATAGGTTGCATGCCGGCAGAGCAAAGAAAGCATGCAAGCTTTTGGGAAGAATCGAGGCTGTCTTGGTCCAAGATATTTGGTCGTTCGGCCTTGAAAACCCGGACGGAGGTAGTAACCGGAGCAGAGGCAGCAGGATTCCCTCTCCGCCATCGATCACCGAAGTGGGAGGCAGAGGGGAGGCGAAACCACGGGCTTGCCGGCCGGTCAAGACCAAACTGACAACACGTTTTTTCTTTTTTTAGATGACTGACGTCACGTTCTACTACCTGTATTTTTTCCTTCAAAAGAAATACTATTACCTGCATTTTTACCGCCACGAATTTACCCTACCAGCCTGCTCCGTACAACCGGAGCCACTTCGCGCACTGTGCACCTCCGCCGCAGTCCATTCACCGCGGTTTACCTTCCCCGTGAGAAAAGGGCCGGACTCCCAAGCGTCCATTGATCACTCCCTCCCTAGAATCCCAAAAGCCTAGTAGCCCCGTAGCATCTTCTCCCAGAAGCAAAAGATTTCTGCCTGCGCAGCAGTAGCACGCACCCCTCTCCTTCCTCTCACGTCCCGTCGAGGCGTCGACCACTCCTGCCTTTCTCCACACAAGGCAGCAGCCACCCCACCCCGCCTCCCCCTTTGACTCGGTGAGGTTGCTCCACACCCCCTTCCTTCCGCTTCCTCCTCGCAAATGCCGCCTACTCGCTCGGTCGCTCCGGTGTTGGCGCGTGAGCCCGCGGCTGGGGCGCGAGAGGACGGCCGGTGATAGCTAGTGCGATAGCCCCGGTCTCCGGCGACATGGGGGAGGTGGATTTGGGCGACGTGGTGCTCTCCTGGTCCGTCCGGGACATCAACGACGACGACCTCTACAGGGCCAAGGTTCGTGCGCCCGTCATCGATCCTAGTTCCGGTGATGTCTTCCGCGAGCGCGCGGTTGCCAGTTTGAGCTTCTTTTCTTTCTTTTTTTGATTGAATCTGCGCGCAGTCCCCGAACGGGCGAAGTTGTATGCATGCATGCATACGCGCGCTAGGTTTCCAGCCGTGCTTAAATCCGGTGAATCGGTGATTGATTAGTGGCTTCTAGTGCTGGTCACGGACTGGCTGTTGCTGCGCAATTGGCGATTCATGGTATTTCTGAAAAATTACCTGTTGCTTTTTTTTTTTGCGAATTACATGTTGCTTGTTGGTGCCATTTGTGACTGATTCATGATGGTGTCCACTGATGTTCAAAACAATGACCGCGCTAGTTTGATCTTTGATGTGCCCACGATGCACGATCATTTGTCAAGTGTTGCACTGCTTGTAAGTCGTCGTAGCATAATCGAGCCAGCCTCATTCCAAATACTGTAGATAACACGATAAATACATGTGGTTAGATCTGACAAGTATGTTAATGTGAAAGGTATATGTAGGTTGGGATGTTGTATAAGTTGGTGACACAAATTATATTTTATTTTCTTTGGCAAGTTATGTCTTCAGACTTTGGTTGATTATTACTCCATAACATCCTAGGTGATATGAGCAGCTTATGTGTGCTCTGTATTTATCCTTGCTTGATTTTGCAGTATATGAAATTGACCACATAGTGTTCTGCTATAATTAGTTGCATGCCATTTCCGTGCTCAAGCAATTATTGAAGAATGCTTTGCTATACTATGATCATATATTCGTTTATACCCTTTTTATGTAGGTTGAGACTATTCCCTGCAAATTCAGTTCACTTGATCACTATCTCCAATCATATCGTGCTCCACTGATTGAAGAAACAAGGTCGGATCTATGCTCATGCCTTGAACTCATCAGTGAAGCGCCCTCGTCGAAAATACTTTCCATGAAGGTAGCAGGAAAATCAGGATTATACTTCATGGATGTGGACTTTTGGGACAATGGTGCTGGCTTTTCTACTGAGGCATATACGGCGAGGAGCGGTGATATATTCATTTTGTCTAGCTCAAAACCTGAATCTGCAGAGGACCTTAACCGCTACGGTGTGATATATTGCTTGGCAATGGTTACTGAGGTTTCTCTGGATGATGAATACCACAAGTGTTTCAGAGTTAAAGTTGCAAAGGATATTGGTTTGGAAGAAGAATTGAGTAAATTCAGACATGCAATATTTCTCAGTAATATCATGACAAGCATACGGATATGGAAAGCACTTTCCTATGACACACACATGGATAACAATTTCACAGTAATCAAGTCGCTGTTAGCCCCAACAAATTTGGTAATATAAACTGGATAGTTGTGATTTAGTTTTACTTGGTTTTTTCTTTACCACCATAAATTGGTCTCTTAACTTTTTGAACTCCTCTCTGTTGGGTCTTTTGCAGGGTGAAGATATATGTGGTATCTGCATTGAACAGGATGGGGCCTGTTTGCCTTCCTTGACAGAGCAATTACTTTCGATTAAACTTAATCAGTCACAAGTGGATGCCATCGAATCTGTGATCTCAGCTGTACGATGTAGGCATATGAACCTGTTGAAGCTTATATGGGGCCCACCAGGTACTGGGAAGACCAAGACTGTTAGTGCTTTACTATGGGCTTTGGCGTGTATGAAATGCAGAACTCTTACTTGTGCTCCCACTAATGTTGCTGTCGTTGGAGTTTGCACTCGTTTCCTTCAAAACTTGAAGGATTTCAACCAGCATATTGATGAAAACGGTCTACCCTTTTCTCTTGGAGATGTCGTGCTCTTTGGGAACAAGCAAAGAATGGACATCACCGAGGATCTTCAGGAAGTTTTCTTGGATTTTCGTGTGGACGAACTTCTTGAGTGCTTTTCTTCGTTGTCTGGATGGAACTACAGAATAGCTTCAATGGTGTCCTTTTTTGATGATTGTGCTTCACGTTACGATATGCTTCTTGAGGATGATGGAAATAGTGATCCTGTCAGCTTTCTGGACTTCATAAAAAAGCAGTTTGATGTGGCAGCAGTAGCTCTTAAGAGATGTATAATGAATTTGTTGGTTCACCTTCCTCGAAGGTGCTTTTCTCGCGATAGTGTCATAAATATATCTACATTGCTTAATATGCTGCAAAAATTTGGCGGCCTTCTGTGTGACGCAGACTTGACTGACGAGGGCTTGAAAAGGGGCCTTGGTTGTTTGTTAACTGAAAACTCCGTTTGTGCACGGCCAATATCTTCTATTGAGAAGGAACTGGATGGAGCGAGATCTGCATGCCTTAAATTGCTTAAAGATCTACAACACTCACTCAATTTACCCACTGGAGTAGACAAAAACTGGGTCCAGAGCTACTGCATACGCAATGCTACACTTCTTTTCTGTACTACCTCCAGCTCTTATCGGTTGCATCACATGAAGATTGCACCCCTCGACGTCTTAATCGTTGACGAGGCTGCTCAAGTGCGGGAGTGTGAGTTGGTGATCCCACTACGTTTGCATTGGTTGAAGCATGTTGTTTTGGTAGGAGATGACTGTCAGCTGAGTGCAATGGTTAAAAGTAAAGTAAGTTTCGCCTTACCCTCTTTATACTGTATGGTGTCATACTGTCATTCCGTAGTCATCAGTTCAGTTCTCTACACCATCAACTTCCGATAATAAAATGACACAACATTCTTTTTTGTTATTGGTGTATCTGTCTACAGAACTATTGACCACGCATGTGAATGCATGTCTTGTCTAATATAAATTAATAAAAAAAATCTATTTTACAGTACAATATTTTTTTACATTGTAAATTTAATGAAGATTTATACCATAAAAGTTGGAAGCATCAAAATTAACCAAACATGGAATTGTCTGCATCGGATAATTTTAATATTTTCTTTTAAGTTGGATGGATAACACGATCCATACAACTGTTCAAATGGCTAAAAATAGATGGATTTGGTACAAGTATTTTTTGGGATATTTGGTACTCCCTCCGTCCGGAAATACTTTTAGGAGAAATGAATGTATCTAGACCTATTTTAGTTCTAGACACATCCATTTTTATCCATTTATGCGACAAATAATTCCGGACGGAGGGATTATTTCTTTTCGGGAGATTGGTTCATGATAATCTTAGTTCTTGCCTTTCATTTGGAAAAAAAAGCTAGATCTGTTCATGATAATAGTAGTTCTTACCTTTCATTGTTTTATCTTTAGGTATGCAAAGAAGCTGGCTTTGGTACAAGTCTTTTTGGGAGATTGGTTACACTGAAATTCGATAAACATTTGTTGAATATACAGTATCGAATGAATCCTTGTATTAGCCTGTTTCCAAATGCTCAGTTTTACGAGAGGAAGATATTAGATGGTTCAAATGTCCTGTCTCCTAGCTATAACAAGGATTATGCATCCCTCCCGTTTGGCAGCTACACTCTTATAAATGTCACGGATGGAAGGGAAGACAAAGAGGGCACAGGAAAGAGTCGACGAAACATGGTTGAAGTTGCTGTTGTTCTGCACCTCATCCAAACCATCTTTAAATGTATGTCTAAGCTGAACCCTGTTTTCTTCCAATATATCGTGCCCCGATATCCTTGGTTGTTATTAAATTGTTTCTGTATTAAGTGACTTTGCTGATACAACACGGCATCTTTAGAAGCTTATAAGGTCTTCCTTTCTTGTATTACATGTTGCATAACCTTCGTTGATAGAAAGGTGATCACTGCAATACTTTATGTTCAACAATCCAGTTTGTTACCAATGTATATCTTCTGATTTTTTAACTCCATCATTCTGGGTTAATGCAAATTCAATTCCCTATATATGTCTGTCAGCAAGTCCACTGTCATCTACTTCCCTGTTTAATAGATAATGTGACATTTTTATTTAGATAACTGAGAACATTAAGTTGATGACATGAAAGATGAAACATAGCTCTATTAAAGTTGTTGGCCACTACATGTACTCACTTTTTGACATTTGTTTTTTACCTTCAGAGCTGAAAAGTAATGTTATGTCAACTGTAAGATGATACAGAATCAACTTAAGTTTGCTAAAGAAAATTCACTTGCTATCCTTGTGCAAAATCGACCCCAATTTATCAGTAAATACTTGACAGTTTAGTTTTTTCTGCAGGTTGGAAAAGTACAGGCAAAGCGCTTAGCGTCGGTGTGGTCTCTCCATATAGTTCTCAAGTTGATGCAGTTAATGTTAGACTCGGCAAAAAGTACGACACATGTGATGGCTTTCATGTGCGCGCCAAGTCTATTGATGGTTTTCAAGGAGAAGAGGATGACATAATAATACTATCAACGGTTAGATCCAATGGAAATGGAGTTGTTGGGTTTCTTGCTGATAACCAAAGAACAAATGTTGCTCTTACCAGGGCCAAGTAAGCCTTTTTTTTCAGGACTTTGTTTTGGTACTGCTTAAAGTATGTCAGATTGATAATATAATTCATCTAATCGATGATTTATTTGATACAGGCACTGTCTTTGGATTGTTGGTAATGCTCATACACTGCATAAAAGTGGAACTGTCTGGACAGACCTTGTTTCTGATGCTCAAAGACGTAAATGTGTTTTCAGTGCCACTAATGACGCGGCCTTATGCAAGTTGGTTTTGCAAGTAAAGAAAGAGCTCGATGAACTTGAGGATCTTCTTAATACTGATTCATCTGTTTTCAGCAATACCAGATGGAAGGTAAGTAACACAGTGATGTTTAGTCAGTTTGACTTTGCCCATACTTTCATATGCTCCCTCTATGTGTGCCTTTCTTTTCCTCCTTATCTTTTCGTTAGTAGTTTAGGTTGTAGCTTTTTCCTCTGTTGGCTGGCTTGGCTTCACCTTGGGTGGCTGCCAATTTTGTGCCATTTTGTAGCATGTTTGGACGCATGCTCGAGAATTTTTTTTTAAATTGTGGTCCTGTTATCTGCATTTAGTGTACTGGAATGCAAACCACATGTATGCATATTATTCTGATAAGAGACTCATACTTGTTGTCAGGGAGTACGGTTCCTTTATAACATGTTTTTTTTGTATGGTCATGAACAAATGTGTCTACTTGTTGGAACCATCCATGTGGTTTGCTTGTCTCTGTTATGCTGTTTGTAATTAAGATTTGCAGGGACGTGCTACTTTCCACTATGGTATGTCTAGATTGCAGACCATCTTGTGAATCTCCTTACTTTCTCTTTAAAGAACATACCTGTTGATATATTCTTGAATTCGTTCTTACTCAGACTCTATTTTTGTGTACCTGTTGATATATTCTTGAACTAGTTCTTTCTCTGACTCTATCTTATGTACTGGTAAATTTAACAGGTCATTGTTAGCGACGAGTTTAGAAAGTCTTTCACCAAGCTAAAATCATCACAACTCAGGAGGGAAGTACTCCAAAAGCTAATCAAACTTGGCGATGGTTGGAGGACAACAGTTAGGAACTTAAATATACCTGGTGTTTCCCCTCTTGCAAAAGTATACAAGATCAGGGACCTTTGTCTTATTTGGAGTACTGACGTGGAGAAAAGTGAAGGCAGGTATATCCAGATGATAAGAATTTGGGACCTACTGTCACAACAGCATGTTGCTAGAACCGTTCAACGTCTCGAGAACCTTTTTTCCATGTACACAGATGATTACATGGATCACTGCAGAAGAGTGCAGACACTGGGGTATGCATTGTTCATTATTATTGGGCTATTCTTTGTTACTAGTATTATTCTTTTATCTTTGATGCTTGAAAATGAACTGTTCTTAAATAGTCAGGCTTATAAATGGGCTGCTTGTAGACATTCTTCTTATTCTTTGCCTCCTTTTTTGGTGGATTACAGGAAACTGGAGGTTCCTATGGTTTGGGATGTTCAGCATGATATTATTCGCTATAAGAAAGATTGCAGAGTTGATGCCCAGGAAGAGCTTGATCTAGTGGATACATCATATGCTATGGAAAATTCAAAAGTTCGCGAAAGCTTCTTGCTGATGAAATTCTACTCGTTATCATCTGGAGTGGCAAAACATTTGCTTACAGCTGCTGATGGTTCCGAAATTGATATCCCCTTTGAATTGACCCATGAAGAGAAGATGATAATCCAATTCCCGCTCACTAGTTTTATACTTGGGAGGTCAGGCACCGGAAAAACAACTGTATTGACAATGAAATTGATTCAAAAAGAGCAACACTCATTGCTTGCGTCCCAAGGTCTAAATTTGGATGGAGCTGATTTATCTGGGGTGGATGATAAAAATATTATGCCACTGAAGGACACAGGAGAAAGTTTTGTGAAACAAGTGTTTATAACTGTAAGCCCAAAGCTCTGTTCAGCCATAAAGAATCACATTTCCGGACTAAAAAAGTAAGTTGGTTGAACTAGCGCCCTATTTTAGAAGTTTACATGTGCTTAGCATTTTAAAAAATGTTTGTGAATATATTTAATGTGGACAGGAATATGTGTGCAAGTTGGTTCAAGATAAATTCTAACTGTACTCAATCCATTTTATTGTATTTACGTCATTTTTTTTGCTTACCATGGTACCTATTTATAACATTGAACTCTATAGATTTTTCCTTTGTTATGCCCTTTCGAAGTGTTAGCGATTTTATACATTTGAAGTACATTTTCTCTTATATACTTTACTAATTATAAAAAACACTATACCTATAGCCGTTGTGGGTGGCTTGCACTCACACGAATAGCCAACTGAGGGATTCTCCGTTTTTTTTTGTTGAATTTACACTCTTTGAATGATATTCACTTTGGTTATTTTATGAGTTATATCAACCATATTCCTCATATTGGTTGTAAATTATCTCAATCTTTTTTATAGGTTTGGCTCTGGTGATGTCTCTGATCAGCCGAGTATTCTTCATATGCACGACATCTTTGATGACCAGGAAGAGTTTACAGAAATACCCGACAATTTTAGCAATCTACCTCATGAGCACTATCCTCTTACTATAACATATCGAAAGTTCTTGATGATGCTTGATGGAACATTCCGGATATCATTTTTTGATGTGTTTTATGGTGAACTGAAGTCTAGCATTGATAGACGGCATTCAAACTCCCGGGCGCTGCAAACTTTTATTGAATCAAAGGAAGTTACCTATGAGAAATTTGCTGCTTCCTATTGGCCTCGTTTTAATGCAGAACTGACAAAGAATCTTGATGCATCCACTGTCTTCACTGAAATAATTTCTCATATAAAGGGTAGATATCAAGCAGGCAACCCTTATATTGGCAAGCTTGGGAGGCAAGATTATGTGATGCTCTCAGACAAAAGATTTTCATCTCTGAACAGTGAAAAGAGAGATAGGATTTATAATATTTTCAATACTTATGAGAGTATAAAATCCACTGCCAGAGAGTTTGATTTATCAGATTTTGTCAACAGTCTTCACATCAGTCTTGTATCCGAGGGCTACAGTGGAGATCTGGTGGATTTTGTATACATAGATGAGGTGCAGGATCTAACCATGACACAGATTGCACTTCTTAAGTATGTCTGCAGGAACTTCAAGGAAGGCTTCCTTTTTGCTGGTGACACTGCACAGACTATTGCAAGGGGTATCGATTTCAGGTTTGAAGATATCCGTTCACTTTTTTATACTGCATTTCTCTCCGAAAATGAGGCGTTTAATCAGGGAGTTCAACATGGTAAACAAGTCCAACTCTCTGATATGTTCCAACTTACTCAAAATTTCCGCACACATTGTGGCATCCTTCGCATGGCACAAAGTATCATGAGCCTTCTCTACTTCTTTTTCCCATCAAGTGTTGACAAGCTTAATCCAGAGACTGGACTAGTATATGGAGAAGCTCCCGTGCTGCTGGAGTCTGGTAATGATGAAAGTGCAATTATGACTATATTTGGAGAAATCAAAAGTAAGCATGGTAACACGCAAGGGTTTGGTGCTGAGCAAGTTATATTAGTTCGTGATGATGCTACCAAAAAACAAATTGTTGATCTTGTTGGCAAACAGGCTCTTGTTTTGACTATTATTGAATGCAAGGGCCTTGAGTTCCAGGTATGAGCATCTAAATTCACTTTCCTATGTGTTCATTTTGCAAACGCAATTATTAGTAAAACGCTATATTTTAACCTTTAAGATTTTGAGTATTCTTACTGACTTTAAAGACATGGTGTAGGATGTGCTGTTGTACAACTTTTTCGGCTCATCGCCTTTGAGGAGCAAATGGAGAGTGCTGTACAGCTACATGAAAGATGAAGATATTATAGCACAATCTGAGGTGATCTCTCATCCGGATTTCGACAGAAGCAAGCATCATCTTCTCTGCTCAGAGCTGAAGCAACTCTATGTTGCAATCACACGCACGAGGCAAAGACTGTGGATATGTGAAAATACAGATGATTACTGTCGACCAATGTTTGACTATTGGAAAAAGTTGGGTCTTGTAGAGGTGAGATTACTTGATCCTTCCCTCATTCAAGCAATGCAGACAGGAAGCAGTGCTGATGATTGGAGACTACGGGGAACCAAGGTTAGTGATCTTTACTTGTTTTCTGTGGAAAGCCAGTTTACCTTGCCATGTGTTATGTTTGGACCTTTTTATTTTCATGAAATTCATGGGCCTTTCTTATTTGACAATTGGTCTATGCACATAAAATCTGTTTAGAGGTGTGTGCATACACACTTTCAATTCTGTTTAGAGGTGTAATTGTGCATACACATTTCTCTTTTGAGGTTGTTATTCCATATCAGAAGTGCTTGTTTTCTTGTAGTTATTCAACGAGGGGCAATTTGAAATGGCTACGATGTGTTTTGAAAAGGCTGGTGACGCATACAGAGAGAAGTGGGCAAGAGCTGCCGGACTTGTAGCAATTGCTGAACGTGCCACGTCCTCAAATTTGGAGAATGGCAAGGCTCCAATGCAGAAAGCATCAGAAATCTACGAGTCCATTGGCATGCATGAGAAAGCTGCTACCTGTTATATCAAATTAGGAGACTACAAAAAAGCAGGTCTGCTGACTCTTCATAATTTTCAAGCTGTATCCATTACTTCTGAGATTTATCATTCCATAACGTTTTTAGCTTCCATATGCACTCTACGCTTCTCTATCTGACTAAACGTTATTTTCCTTTCATTTCCCTAGGTATGGTCTATATGGAAAAATGTGGTGCTTCCAGGCTTGAGGATGCTGGTGATTGTTTTGCCATGACTGAGTGCTGGTCAGAGGCAGCTGAAGTATTCTTCAAAGCGAAATGTTACACCAAGTGTTTATCAATGTGCTCGAAAGGAAAACTATTCAATCGTGGCTTGCAGTTCCTGCAACAGTTGAAGGAAGAACATTTGCTTGAGAATTCAAAATCCTTGGAGGTTTCTGCTATTAGAAAGACGTATCTTGAAAGCTGTGCTCAGCATTATTCCGAGCAGGGCGACATAAAGCATATGATGCCTTTTGTTAGGGCTTTCAGTTCTATGGATCATGTACGAGCATTCTTGAAGTCCAAGAATCTTCTTGAAGAACTGTTTAGCTTAGAGGTGGATAGGGGTAATTTCCTTGAAGCTGCAGGAATAGCAAAGCATAAAGGAGATGTCATACAGGAGGTAAACATGCTCGAGAAGGCAGATCGGATTGAGGATGCAACGCGGCTTCTCCTCCTCCATATAATTGCAAATTCCTTTTGGTCTTCAAGTAGTAGAGGATGGCCTCCCAAAAGATATCCAGAGAAGGAACAGTTGCTTGCAAGAACCAAAGAAATGGCGAAAAAGGTCTCTGAGGGCTTCTACTGCTTTGTTTGCCTGCAAGCTGATGCACTGTCAGATATGAACAAGCCTCTTGCCAGTTTAAATTACACTTTTCTTGAGGGCAGAAAATGTGGAAACTTGTTCGCTGAATTTATTGCTTCCCGTTGGATTCTTCATGTTCATCTTCAGTCTCAAGTCTCTGGATACAATTTGGAATTAGGGCCAGGATCTGAAGATGAAAGTAGTTGTAATGATATGGTGGCTCGTAACCAGATATCACCCGAAACCCTAGCGTATGCCTGGAATCACTGGAAGTCAATCATAATCAAAGTACTATCTCATCTTCGAAACACTGATGGTCCAGAATTATATGAGTATGAAGATCTGTGCACTAAGTACTTTGGGTTGAGGAAAGATGGTGAAGGTGGCCGATATGTTGTGCTAAACATGAACTCAAGTTGGCTCTCCAACGCAGGCAGAAATTCTTTGCAGCAAGATGGCAGGCGTTGTTGGCTGGATGTCCTTCAGTATCATTCATGTGCCCAGTCTTTCTTGATGAATGAGTTATCTTCTGTTGGTTTCAGTGTACTTAAGAAGTTGGAGTCCATTGCTCGAATTTCTCCAAATCCAGCATCTTCATATGCCCTGGTGAGAACCATCCTTATTGTAAAGGAGATAGCTAACTTTCTGGAAGAACCAGAGTTCAGTATGCCGAAAAGTATAATGAAGTTAAGAAGCTTCTCTGTTCTCTGGGAGCGTCGCTTCTTCGAATTAATTTTTCTTGTCTGGGGAGATGGGGCAAGGAGGAGCCTCTCGCATATACTTGACTCACCAGCTTCATATGATTTGATTTCTGATTACATTGGTGCAAATCTTCAACCTAGAAAACTGACTCATGGGCATCTTGGGAGGACAACCATACTTCTGCTCCATGCAGCACGATTGGATGATGCACTAATTTCAAGGCTGCTACAGTACCTAGGCAATGATTCTGAGTGGGCAAATTTTTATCGATCTTTGAAGAGTTTTCTTGATACTGGTGTTGATCCCTCTTTGATCTCGAACTTCAGGCTTGCTCTTGACTTTACCTTCAATGGTGTGACATGGAGGAATGAACTGGACTTCATATCTCCAATATGCTATGTGGGTCTGATGGAGTGCCTTGGTTTTTTGTCTTCAGCACACCTGCTACAGAAAGGTTGTGGTGTGTACTGCACGAGATCTCAGTTGGTCAATATGCTGGAGTGCCGCACCAGCAAGGTTTACCTTGAAACCTGCCTGGCATCTACTTCAAGACCAGATTACGATCTTTATCAGACGATATTCGAATCAGGCCGTTTCATATTTCGGACAATTATGGATATCTTGACAGATAAGAAAATGCTTCTGGAGTGGGTCCGGAGGACTTCAACTCCTAGTAGTTCATACAATGAAGTCCTCCTGAGACTAGTGGTCACACTTTATCCACTGATCCTAACTCATGACGTGGGGATTTCCTATCATAAGATCACAAATACTCTTCTGGAGTGTAGAGTCTTCGAGGATTTACCTCGGGAGTTCTCTCAGAAGATCTTACATGCTTTGCAAATGAGGCCTCGCGCACCAAGCAATTTCATAAGAGTGCTTCCTGACGCACTTGCTGCAATAGGAGATCGTATGGTCGTTATGGGTTCGTCCAAAGGCCCAGCAATCTGTGAGAACATAAATGTTGATATGATTAGCAAGGAGGATTTGTATGATGTTCCGAAGATAATGGCTATTCTTCATCCTGAGGAGGCAAGTTCTGTAAAGCAAGAGGCTGCACTGCCAGAAAAATCGGATGGTAACAAATTGTGCAATGTTGCTGGAAACGTTCCTAAGGCTGTACATGATACCAAGGTGGACAGTACTGCCTTCTGGGAGATGGTTGAGACTTTTCAGGTCAACAAGGAAGGCAAGGTGAGTTTCGTATGTTACAATGCCTGTTCTGTTAATTTTCCACTTTGTCCCATTGCTTCGCAGCTGCTAACTTATTCTGAAAGCAAATTTTCTGCAGAAAGATGCAAGGTTTATTATTCAGTTCCTTAGGAGTGCCGTTCCATGGCTGACTGATGCACAACTGCTGGAAGAGGTCAGGCACATCTGCAGAAAATTCGAAGAACGTTCTGCCAGGTAGGCAAATGTTAAATCAGGGCCAACTCTAAATATCTTAATGGTGGTACACATGCTGTACCGCACTTGATAGTAGACCGGTATGAGTGACTTCTTGTAAAACATGGCTAGGCGATCCTGATTTTTTGTGAAAATTTGCCATTTGCGCAGGACGGAGAAGACAGCATGTCTGACTGTGGAGGATCTGTACTCAATGTGGCAAGATGGCGAGAGCAAACTGCAGACGATCATCAGCTTCCTGCGTTCCGCAAGGGCGTCCAGGAAAGAAGATGGCAGAAGGAATGAAGCCGCAGCCTCCGTCCAGCCGCAGACTGACGCGGCAGACGGACAGGCCGGATGTTCGGGCAAGGAGGCGGAATCGGTGAAGGAAGAAGCGGCCACACAAAAGGGGGCTCAGAAGAAGAAGAACAAGAAGAAACCCAAAAAACCCAAAGGCCGTGGCAAGAAGTGAGCCGCTGTAGGCTGTAGCTGGTGCCCATTGGTGCAGTTTCCATCTGTAATTGCAAACCGTTGCCTACAGTAGAGACACTTTTGTTTCGTTCCCATCACTGTAAAACCAACGAATGGCTGCCAGGCGCTTGTTTTGGTTGGATGTATGCTGCCTTGGTGCTACTGGATGTGCATAAGTGCATTTTGGCTTTTCTGGGAAGGATCAGATGGTTCTGACTTGACCTCAAAAAAGATGGTTCTGACTTACTAGGTGAGAATAAAACTGGGTGGATCACCATCCCAAAAGAAGATCAACATGAAAATCATACGCATATTTGACTTACTAGGTGGGTAGAGTTCATATGCCGGCAATATCACATACCTCGACCCTCTGTCACGTCTCGAGCAAGGACTCATCCTCGAGTCGTCCCTCCCCGGAGCCGCCACGGAGAAGAGAGAGACGAGGGAAAGTAGGTGTCATGGTCGTCGGGAATGGGGGCGGCACCGTATGAGCCAAAGGAAGTGGCGGCGACTCACAGCAGTGGTGGCTAATGTGTTTGGCAATGTCGATGTTTTTGGGCGTCAGCGGCGATAACCGAGGGGAAGAGGGGATTCCCTGAGGACCTGAACATGGGTAAATCTGGTCTCCTGTCTACTCACCTCGCTGGGATACCCTACGGAGGGATCTGCTGGAATTAGCTCCGACAACTAAAAAAGGTAGTCATGTGCATCTATGACGCAGAGAACAAAAGCAATAAATCTTTATTTTTCTAAAAAAAAGACGACAAGACACAGCCAAAACATTAACTCTCCCCCATATCAAACTCACTCTCCATACACACCCAATTGCTCGCAGATATGCCCAGTGCAATCATCAATCACAGCTTCAGTTTACCCAAGTTAATCTTTTGCTTGGGGTATGTGTAGGCCTCGTAGTTTATCTTCTGGCCCAGGTAGCTCAGCTTGGTGACCGCGGTTATCAGGTCTACCTGCCATATATACATTCAGAAGCACAGGTTAAAAACCAGAGGTGAGGATTTCAAAACATATATATGTCCTGTGGCATTGGCATTGGCAGCTTGAACATGCCCATTAAATCCCTTACCTCGTAGTCGGTCCGGGAGACCGTCTCGCGACTGCGCTGGTACTTCTCGACCCACGGCCGGCAGTCTGGATCAGCGATCAGTTTCTCCTCCGTGGCAGCTTGGTCGGGTCCGAAGAAGGCCGACATCACAGCAACCTGCAGTATAATTCTCTTGGCATTGGTTAGACTGAAATCACAGCTTTTTTTGCAGACTTATCAAAAAGTGGTTTATAGCAAAAACAGAAGTTACGAGTAGAAGTGACCTGACGAGGACCGAGACCGACGGCGATGAACTTGTCCTTCATTTCCTGCACAGAAGCGCTACCCCACTGAGGCACCCTACCCTCTGGATCAGGCTCTTGCGCGTCCTCTCGCCCAAATATTTTGTCGAAGAAACCCCACTACAGTCGTAGACACAATTAAAATGCATATCACCATGTATTAGTCACACTAGGCCTATATACACAGAGGAAAAATGAACAGACAAACTCCGGTCTGGCTGAGTGAATGAGTACCTGCCCACTTGAACCGTATGCTGAGTATAGGGTTCTTCCCTTCTCTTGGTTCCCACCGGTCTTGGCAATGGCCGCATCAAGGAATGTTTTCTTAAGTGCCTGCGATGCTGTTGCAGGTAAAAGTAGATTTGAGTATACAGCAGTACCAACAAAGATCATCATACTGCTAATGAATTTATACTAATTATCACACCTGCTATTTGGATCAAATCTGCAAATGAAAGGGGACCTCCCTTGGAATATGAATCTATCTCTTTCTTTGCTTCAACTAGCAGATCCAAGGCAGCAGAAAGTCCACTGTTTTCAGGTCTGCTTATTTCTGCACTTTATTGTTTAACATGAATTGATCAAACAACAAGGCCAAGCAACTTGTTAGGCTGTCATCTGCAGAGCATAACTGCAACATCAACGCAACGATGTAGAGACAGAAGCTGGTAGCTACTACCTTAGCCTGATGGATCCATTTGGGCCTCCTGTCTTTGTTGCCTGCAGAAGAGTTCAGTTAACAGCCAGTAGTACCATCGGTTATTTCCATGTGAACTGGTAACTAATTGCCAGAAGCCATTTACAGAGCAGACCTTGTCGTATGTCATAGCATCATTCAGTGCTAAGGTCAAGAGAGATGGGACGAGCTCTGGCTTTGCCTGCAAAAGAGTTTCAGCCGACAATGGGACAGACAGGTGACATGGATAACGATCCGAGTGTGCACATAATCTGCAGTTATCTCACCTCTATGGCTGCCGTGAGAGTGCTTTTGATGCTTGCTGAAGAAACAAAACAACGGAGTGCATCAAGGCGGAAGGTCATTAAGAATCATATATGTACTAGCATTTGAAGCAAAAAGAGGGAGCTGAGGCGACCCACATTGGAACTCGGAGCGCTGCCGGCGTTCGATCAGGTCAGCCGCAGCAGCCACCCCTGTGAACCTTGTCGAGGCCTCGGCGATTTCCTAACACACCGCATAAACAACCAACTGTAATTACGATAGATAAGAGCCATGGAGGTCATCATTCTTCCATCATGCATGCTGCATTTGTTTAGCTGTGCCATACTGCCATGATGATGCAGAACTGAGCCGCATAGAGAAGTATTGCATCACATACCAAGCCAACGGCGGCGCCGAAGCAGCCCCCGATCAGATCCCTTCTGCGGAGCCGCAGAGCCTCTTCGCAAGCGGCGGCAGCCTCGGAGCCCCCGGATTTGGCCTGGCAGCACACCTGAATCTGCACGGAGAAAGCGAGCAGCGTTCCTGTTAACTTGCATCAGAGCCTCAGAGGAAACTCGGAATCGGAATCTGGAAGCATACATACGTGTGCGTGTCTGCGCGCCGGCGACGAGACGGAAGGGAGGCCACGGGGGGCGAGCAGCGCCGGAGCCGAGAGGAACGTCGCGCCCGCCATTTCCCTCACTCCGTTCGACTCGAGCGCTCGCACGGTCTCGGTCACGGGGCTGGCTGGCTGGCCGGCGCGTGTGTTGTGCGCTCGGCATGCAGCGGGAGGATTCGGCGGATAAGGCAGCCAATCACGGGCCTGCACGTGCATTCTCCCCTGTCTCCACAGCCACCACACATTTGCTGGTAAAACGCATCGCGCCGCTGCGCAGTTCCTCCGCGTCCCGGATTGGCTTCCACGCTGTTACAGAACCGGGCTCCCGCGGTCATTGATCATGGCAGTGCTCGTGCGAGAACAGAGAGTTGGATGCTGCTACTCGGTTCAGAAAATGGCGAGCTCACTACTACCTACACCAGGTTACAGGGGGCTGAAACAGGGTAGGGAGAGTTCATCACGAGTGGAAATAGTCTCTCACAGGTCACAGCTCCAAACACATGAACTTTTTTTCCTTTCCGCCGTAAACCAGATACCGTAACCAAAACAACGGAACAAGTCACTTACAGTAGTACATGCAGTACTTAACCTACAGTTCGTGAATGAAGAAAATAAGCGCCCAGATATGGCGAGGCTACAACGCAGCAAAGACGACGAGGGGAATTTCGGGCGTGGGGCAGTTGCTACATCTAGGGCAAGAGCGATAGCAATGGGGCGCTTGCAGTAGAACGACGGGTCACCGTTGGTAGGCCTGGTTCTCCCTCCGCTTCACATAGCGAGTCCGGTCGCTGTAACGCGGTCTATCTTGAGCTCTCTGAGGCACCGGCTCCACCCTTCTCTGCCTTTCCGGTGATCGTTGGACGATCTCTCCGTTCACAAATAACTCGGCTGCAAAGAAGGGCAGCATGATGAAAATCCGGGACAAATATGATCACATTTGTGAGAAATGTTCTTCATGGAGAACAGAAGTATGCATAGGTGTAGTATATACTTCAGGTCTGAAAGGATCAATTGCAGTTGTACAATTAACGGCTCAGGAGGCATGTGAACAGTCTTGAGGATGGTATAAACCCTTGAATAGAAAGCCATGCAAATCATGTTTGAAGGATCAGTCTTTCCAAAAGGATCATTTAAGGACTATAACCTTAACACTGACTAATAAATTAATGCACCTTTATACTCCTAAATAAGGTTTCCTCAATCATGTAATGTAGTAACTATTACCTCCGTCCAAAAAAGCTTGTCTTAGATTTGTCTACATACGAATGTATCTACGGAGGGAGTATATTGAATCAAACTGTGCAGTGAGCACATCAATGCACAGAACTGATAGTGGCTCATTAAGTAGAATCAAGTCATTTGGATTACGGTATCACAAATCTGATTGACCAATTCTACTTCAAGGACAATCGTAAAGTATGGCCTACCAACAGCTAGCATAAAATTCAAAAAATTCGCCAAAACAATGGAATAGAGAGAACACAAGCAATAAGCTTACCACCATAGTCCTTGTTCTCAGCATCAACATAGGAATCCGGAAGCACAAAAAGAACACCTGGGAGGCCTGTATATTGAAAACACAAACTACGGTTATGAAACCACCAGAAATAACATCAAAATATCTCTGAATATTAGCTACTGACATTAAACAAATGTACATATGCAGATAAGTATATAAATACCATAACACTGGAGCTGTACTCAATAGCAATTTTTCTCTTCAGATTAGTTACCGAACATTCGACAAACAAGTATATGCCAAACATAAGGCTGTTACAGCACATTTCACATAATAAACCTTCTAGAATCAAAATATCTAGAAATCGAATCCCTGATACACCACCAACAAAGGCAAAAGTGTAGTAGCATGCCATACAACCCAAGTGAGATATACAAATAACACTGTCCATGAACCAATATACCCATCACCAAAGGATCACAGATTGCATTAGTGCAGCACAATTCAGTCTACTAATATGTGACAGACATGACCATGTTACAACTTGCCCTTTTGTAAGTATTATGTAATCCTTGGACCTTGGCATTCACACATTTTGCACTTGAAATGTTTTGACCCGCAGTTAGCAAAAGGATGTGTTAATCATGTTATTAAACTAGACAACAGAATACTGAAATACGACTGTACATCAACTGGAAACTGAAACCTAAGATGGCACTCATATCCAATTATCACAATGTGTGCTTAAATATGGAAAAAAGTTTGCATTTCGCTGATGTATACCTTCCAGCTTGTTGGACGTTTCCTCGTCAATCTCGCACCCAAACCCAAAGTAGCGCTCACAGGACACGTTGTAGATCCTCTTCTTCGACTCCTCCTCGCTACACCAGCGACCAACAATAAAACCAAAATTAGCCTCATCCACGAAGCACCCACGGTCGGGGCGGATAGAAATCAAGCCAAACAAGCGCGGATTACCTCCCCACGACCTTGGCGAGGGTCTGGATGTAGCAGTCGATCATCTGCTGCTTGGTGGCGCCCTCGCCGCCGGGCTTGTCCATGACGATGAGCCAGTGCTCGTAGTCGCATCCGGGGAACAGCGGCGCCATCTCCGTGGGCGCGCGGTCCCCGCCCTGCCCCGGCCGCAGCGGCGAGTACGAGGCATCGGGCCGCCGCGCCATGCAGCGGACGGCGCGGCCGACGCCAGGCCGCGCGGGGCGGGCGGATGGGCACGGGAGTCGCCGCGGCTGGAGCACCGGCCGCGACGGGCGCGCGGCGGCGGCGACGGCGCGCGCTGCGGTGGCCATGGCGGGAGTGGCCGCTGGCGGAAGGAGACGAGCGGACGAGGAGGAGGTGGAACCGGAATGGATGGGGTTTTGATTGGGGGTTTGGGAGAAGAGATATTATTAGTTGCTGCCCGCGCCTCTGGGCCTTGGTGCTAACGGGCCCTATTCGTAACCAAGTGGGCCTGGCTGGGCCTTGGAGCATGGGGGCACTGGAAACGCCCGGCTCGGCCCGGCCCTGCGTGGCACAAGACAACGATACAATTGTGCGGCCGTAATAAATAGTCTTGAAATCGTCGGGGCCACGACGGCGAGAGGAGCAGCAGAGGATAGCTTTTCCCCACGGATCCTTCTCGTCTTCCACGTGATTCGAGTCGTCTCGCCTCTCTCCGTCAGGTACGAACTCGATCCGCCTCCCCGCAGGGGGATTCTCCGTCGATTTCTTTTCCCGTCGCGTCGATCTGGGCGGATCTGGGCCGGAATCGGCCGCGCTTGATGCTGGGTCGCTTCGTCGATTCGAACCTGCTCGCCCCCGCTATTTCAATTTGGGCGCTGCTTGTTTGATGATCCGGTCGATTGGGGATAAGCAAAGAGGGTCGGGGATCGTTGATTTTTGAAGTAGCTGGCCTCCGCTGCTGGATCTTAGCTGATCTGATCTGGATTTGCAGCTTGAGGTCGGGGTCCGTAATGTGTGGGCATCTAGCTGGCGTGTAAGCTTGTGTAGAACTGCCTGGGTATATCCAACTATTCTGTAGTGGTTGTTGGTATGTAGGGTAAATTAACCTGATTAGCTTGCTGTTCCAAGGTAGTTGGGTCCTGGATGGAATCAGGCAGTTGCATATGAATGTTTAAGCCGCTTGCAGCGAATACTACTGACTGCTGTGGTAGTTTTGTAGCTCCACCTTGTGGAGGTAGTGTTGGTATTTGGTATTCTGATGAGGAGCAGCAGTTATTTGGGATTTTAAATCCAGCTATATTTGTCTGTAAAACTGCAGCTAGTTACATGTCGGACATCATGGATAGTGATATATTCTTCTCTTTTGTTAGGACTTTTGTGATGTTGTGTGACATTCTATGTTTCAGACCTCCTAACCATGTAACAATATTGCATACCATTTGCATTTCATTGACTATTGTTCCTCATTCCGCAGCCCAAACATGGACTCTAGCAGGCGCCCTAGTGGAATCCAGCAATTGCTTGCTGCAGAGCAAGAAGCCCAGCAAATTGTAAATGCTGCTAGGGCTGGTAAATTTCTTATTTTTGGCTTAATTAATTATGTATCGAGCATAATATTGTGCAGTGAGAACATTATGAAGTCTGTGAGGTTCTGCTCTGTTTGCTACAGTGTATACTTTATATTTTGATGCATTCACCGACTTTTGTAGGATTTGTCATGATGTAATGTCATTTTCTAATGTATTTGCTATGTCTTGTCTGCTATACTAAGTGAATTTTAAAGTCATGATAGATGTTGTTCCATTGTGAGTTATGAGATCATCATCTAGTTTATAGCACAGAGCATGGTTGCTAGCGTTCTGTAACTTTGCCTGGTAATATTGTCTTACTTACTTGATAGGCCATGTCATCTTTTCTTTTCTTGGGTACAGAAAGTGAAATGTTTGCATTGCATTGTTGAGTTGTCAAAATCTGTTACGGTTATCAAAGCATATACTCCCTCTGTTCCTAGATATAAGTCTTTTTAGAGATTTCAATAAGGACTACATACGGATGTATATGGACATATTTTAGAGTGTAGATTCACTCATTTTCCGTATGTAGTCTGCATTGGAATCTCTATAAAAAGACTTATACTTAGGAACGGAGGGAGTACCATAGAAATATCTGAACTTCTATGAATATTACTGTTCACTGCGAAGCTGAAATTGAAGTACTCCTATCTACTTTTGTCTATCAACTGAAATCTGATGTCTCTGTCAGCTAAAACGGCGAGGCTTAGGCAAGCCAAAGAAGAGGCTGAGAGAGAAATAGCCGAGTACCGTGCACAAATGGAGGCTGATTTCCAGAGGAAGCTCACTGAGGTATGTACCGTGCATCTGCACATTCAATCTGTTCGTTTATAAGATAATAATAACAGGGCTTCTGATCATTTATATTCTTGTCATTTCCACTTCCAGACCAGCGGTGACTCTGGCGCAAACGTCAAACGCCTTGAGCAAGAGACAAACGTAAAGATTGAGCAGCTCAAGCAGCAGGCAGCAAACATCTCTCCAGAGGTGATTCAGATGCTTCTGAGGCACGTCACCACTGTGAAGAACTAAAGGTTGACGAGTCAGCCCTGCATATGATGGCAACTTTGTACTATCTGTTTATTTCTTTGGGAGGTGTTATAAGAAATGGCTTTTGCCACTTCCAGCTGTAATTCCTTGTTCTTTGTCTTGGAAATAAGCTGCTACAGTTCAGCAGCAGCCATGTCTGATACTACTTGCTAAACCTTTGGTGATTAGTTCGTAAATTTTGTCGATTTCCGCCCTTTTTGTCTCTCCCTTGTATGGCTATCAGTATATGTACTTTTTTATGTGAGATAATTCATAAGAGTAAATAAGTTTTTAAACCATGGTGAAATTTGGCAAGCTATGTTGTTCTGACAACAGAAATGGGTTGGTAAAAATGGAATGCTTCAGATGCTCGAAAGCTTTTGAATGCATGAATTTTAGACGCTGGAAAATTTTTGTATGCAGGAAACGCATCATGATTCAAATCATAATGCAGCTATAGGCTATTGATCTGCCATTGTATGTTCATTGGTAGTGTTTTATTCTTAGGATATGTTTGGATGGTGCTAAACCTTCCTACTAATATTTCGGTCATGTCCAAAATATTGGCCTTTGTTTTGATTGTTTCCATATACTTGGATGCCTAATTTTATGTTAATCTAAATATCTAAATAGCCACCCCACACTGACATATTTCTCTCAACATGCAAACTTACCACCTTAGCATGCAACATAGTACATGAGAAAAAGGTCACCTTCATGTGCAAACATGCTTCAGAATTTTCGTCCTATTATGCAATTTATATTCAACAAATATTCTGCAACTATACAATAATCAAACACAATAAATTATAGTATGTATTTTCAGTTTTGGTTCTTATATTATTATTGGACGCGACTAACGTCCAATCGACTGGACACTAAGCATCAGATCCGCACGATCGTAAACCCACGTCCCTCCCGCGTGACCCGCTTCGCCAGAGCCACCCACGATGACCCAGGCTTCTTTCGCGAGGCCTAGCACGCGCAGCGCATGAGGCCCGAGATAAAAGACAGCCCCGCTGGCCCACCTTCCCCCGCACGTGACTTACCACCCAAGACCCTAGTTTCTTACCTCCATCGCAAGAAACAGCCACCTGCCCCCGACCTGTTCTCCTCTCTCCCCGACGCGCCTCCATTGTCGACGACCTGCGCCCCAGATCTGATCCACCAAAAAAAACCATCAAAAACACTACCAAACACAAGGATTTGAGAGAGGGCCTGGTTTACCACATCATCATCACAAGGGTTACCGCATGCTACAGGGACAATTACCTCAGTACGTCTGAATTTCGCCATAATCAGGCAAAAATTCAAGGAGGTAAATGATTCAACCTCTATACACGTGCTGCATTTTCATTTCATACCAATAAAATGAAGGCAAAAATTACATGGGATAAGAACAACGAGAACTAAAGAACAAAGTCAAAAAGATGCAGAAAAAGATAGCCCTTTTACTGCATGTGTGGTATTCCTCCATTGAATTTGACTTGCCATTCAAATTCAGACAAGTTACCAACAAAGATTGTATTAATTGGCCTTTTTTAAAGCAAAAATGTTGGTAAAATTGATCCATTTTCCTACCTACAGATTATACATTAGTTCTTTCAGCCCTCATCATTGAGTTACCATCGTAAATCCATATAGGTTATCATCATCATTTTATTAAGCTATCTTTTTTTTGAAGCATGTTAGAGCCCACCTTCAATGTAGCGCGCTACAAAAAATAGCGTCGCCCCTGAAAATATGCTATTAGCGTGCTATAGCATGCTATAGCGTGCTATTAGCAAGACATTGTACATTGATCAATTTAGCGAGACAATTCTTTACACGCTATAGCGCGCTATTTTTTCAATGGTTAGAACTACATGTATGAAATTTCTCATTAATAATTGAGTTACCATTTCGAATCAATATAGATTACCAAAGTGTATGCACTGAGTAATCAGCATCGTTTAACACTTATTGACCGTAAAAAAGATCTTTTTTATTGAACAAACCCATGACAGATTATCATGCTAATTCATGACAATTTACTAGAACTTAGAACCAAAGGTGCTAAACCACTACAAGAATACCATGTGTTGATTTACATTGTTGCAACCAGAATTGTTTGATAAGAAATGATGTTGATGAAATGAGGTTGTAGGAACTATCGTTGTCATACTCCCATACGTTGGTTACTCCCAAAATGATACCTGCTATAAAAAATGAAGTAATCAGTGCAAAAACGAAAAAAATTATAGTTGTTGTGAAAAAATAATCAAAATTGCTTGTAAGTGTGGAATTGATGGATGCAATTATATGTGCTAGCAGGTGCTGCAACACAAAAAAATGGCGCAGGACAACGGGGGTAATGTGGATATCATGATGAGTGGTGTGGGGACAAACCAACAGTGTGAGTATGCACACAAGGCAAGCTTTGGTTCTGCCAACCTCAACAGAACAGACGAAGGTAAAACATTTACCATGCTACCACATTTTTATACACAGACCTGTTACCATCATACTTGAATTGCAATTACCAACTATGTTGTTTACAACTACCACATTCACCATGCATCCGTTCACAATCACCAAGCTTAATGCACACAAGTTACCATGAAATTTGGTACAATTACAACACTTACTGCATACGAATTATCATGCAATCTGTATTACAATTACATGCTTTCATGTTACAACTACTAAACAACTTACTGCATGCAAACTTTACCAGTCAAGTGGAGTACAAGTTACCACACGTTTTGGCGTGCAGAAAAATAACACAAACTAACAACTTCAAAAACATTACAGGTGCTACATATAGAAGCAACCCAATGGTCCGAGAGACAAGCAAAGAACCGACTACTAGCAGCATAGGGGGGAGAGAAAGCTTCTTTGATCAGTGAGTCAGCGAGCCAGCGAGTCCAGAAACAGGAGGAGAAAATGCTGATCAGGGAGACAAAAACACCGAGGCATACTCCACACCGAAGCCTCCTGATGAAACGATGAAGTTTGATACTTATGAGGAAGCTTACTACAAGCAATATGCGCTCAGCCATGGGTTTGGGATAAGGCCGGAATACAGAAAAACAATTAAAGATGATACTGTAAGCAGAGTCCTCTTGGTTTATGGGAAAAGCGGCAAGCCAAAAAAACAAGGAGGAGACACAGGATGTGCAGAACCCAAAAGGCATCATGAAGAAGAGGAAAAGAGGGAAGGTTGTGAGGTCGGTATGTTCGGTCCACCTTTACATTACCCACACGGATGCGTGGTGGAGAGTCAAACGCTTCAACGACGATCACAACCACCCTCTAATCAGAAAGCCATCCTTGACAAAGTTCCTATCATCACATAGGAACATTCCCAAGGATGAGCGGGACTTCTTGAAGATATTGCACCGATGCAACATAGAGACAACAGTACAAATGCAATTAATGCCATGGTTTTACGGGTCTCCTAAAGATGTACCATACACGACAAAGGACATCGCAAACCAGCGAGCTAAATTCCGCATGGAGTACCGCCACGCTGATGTGGGGAGCACAATATCATGCTTCCAAGATATGAAGGCACAAGATCTAGATTTCTATTGGAGAATAAAGCTTGATGATGAGGACAGAGTGGAAAATTTGTTCTGGATAGATGGTGCGTCGCACAGGACATATGCTAGATACAATGATGTCATCTCATTTGACACAACATACATGAAAAACATGTACAAGATGCCATGTGCGCCCTTCATTGCCATTAATAACCATGGGCAGTCAATCCAGTTTGGTTGTCGATTTGTTCAAAACGAACTATCTGGTAACTTTGTGTGGCCGTTTAATGCATTCTTGCATGCAATGGGTGGAATTGCGCCAAAGAACATAATAACAGATCAAGATTTTGCAATGAGGAGTGCTATTGATGAGGTGTTCATTAGGATAGTACACAGGAATTGCCGTTGGCTTATAATGAAAAAAGCACAGGAGAAGATTGGGAAGCTGATGGCTGACGATGAGCCACTAAACAAGGTATTCAAGTATTGTGTTGACAACAGCCTGACTAGTATTTTACTTCCCACCCTCACTACCTTGAACACAAGAAATGGGTTTACATGCATGAGATCAACAGTTACCATGTAAGAAGGTGACAGGTTACCACAGGATTATAACAAAATTACCTCCATTCATTATTTTCTGTACTGAACCTATCATGTTTGTTGCATGCATTTCGGTTGTACGCCCCACTAGTTATGAAATAACTTTTCAATCACCAACTAGTGGTGATTGATAGGAATCTTTTTTTTGCTAGTTAAAACTGTTGCTTGTACTACACACATAGAGTGGTATTCACCGTAGACAAAAAATCATCCTATGTGCAATGTACTTACAATGATGCTTGAAATAAAATAACCAAGTGTGTGTGATAGAATTATCAACAACTATGGTGTTCTAGTTACCAATATGTATGAACCAAGGTTACCACCCTTCAATACTTGATGTTACCATGTTTCTGTTATGAATGCAGTTGAGGAGTTTGAACACAAGTGGTGGGTAATGATGGAAGCGTATGGCTAGACTGACAACGAGCATTTCCATTGGCTATTGGAAAGCAAGAAGTGTTGGGTCCCGGCATACTATATGCACGATTTTTTCTTGTTCTTGCAGACCACGGAAAGAAGTGAGGGTTTTAACTCTGTGCTCAAGAAGTATGTCAACCCAAAAAACTCACTGGTCGAATTCGCACAACAGTACACTGCGATACAGGATAAGGTGATGGCTAGTATGTCAAAAGAGCAGTTGGAAACAATGTACAAAGAAACCGAAATGTACTCAATGAACCCGCTGGAGATGCAGGTGTGGGGAATGTACACGCATAACCTGTTTTGCAAGTTCCAGGTGGAGATGAAGGTGAAATCAGCCTACAGATGCGACACATTGGATGATGGTACCTTCAAGGTTAGCTTAGCGCGGGGGATAATACCAAAATATGGGGACAGGGACTACCATGTGCAAGCAAACATGGATGAAGAGACATAATCATGTTCTTGCTACAAGTTTGATCGTGACAGAATACTGTGCGCACACGTACTACGAGTGATGGACCAGATTGGGGTTGACGAGATACCTGAAAAGTACATCATAAAGAGGTGGACTTGGGATCCAGAGGAGGATCTTATTCAACCTGATTTCAAAAAGCCAAGAGTTAAGAAGTCGATGCCAGAAGAGGGGGAAAGCGTCATGCGATATACGTCAATTCTTAAAGAATTTAAGGCATCAACCAAAGACAATTGCCTAACAGATGACGGAACCAGATTGGCAAGAAAACACCTGTATAATTTCAAGGAGGAGCTTGAAATCCTGAATAATAATCAACTTAAAAAAGCAAGAAAGGAAAGTGAAGAGGCAAAAGGATCGTTTCAAGGACAACTAGATCCCTGCTCGATACCTGTGGGACGGGGGAACGAAGACAACTCTGCCACACAGCACCACACTACTAGGAAAAACCTTATACACATAGTTATAGTAGTAGCACTGAACAGAACAAAGCGCTACTGCTACATAGTAGTAGCACGCGTCAACAAAGCGCGCTACAACTATAGTTGTAGTTGAAGGAAATATGCCCTAGAGGCAATAATAAAGTTGTTATTCATATTTCCTTATATCATGATAAATGTTTATTATCCATGCTAGAATTGTATTAACCAGAAACTTAGTACATGTGTGAATACATAGACAAACAAAGTGTCCCTAGTATGCCTCTACTAGACTAGCTCGTCAATCAAAGATGGTTAAGTTTCTTGGCCATAGACATGTGTTGTCATTTGATGAACGGGATCACATCATTAGAGAATGATGTGATGGACAAGACCCATCCGTTAGCTTAGCATTATGATCTATTAGTTTTATTGCTATTGCTTTCTTCACGACTTATACATGTTCCTCTCACTATGAGATTATGCAACTCCCGAATACGAAGGAACACCTTGTGTGCTATCAAACATCACAACGTAACTGGGTGATTATAAAGATGCTCTACAGGTGTCTCTGATGGTGTTTGTTGAGTTGGCATAGATCGAGATTAGGATTTGTCACTCCGTGTATCGGAGAGGTATCTCTGGGCCCTCTCGGTAATGCACATCACTATGAACCTTGCAAGCAATGTGACTAATGAATTAGTCACGGGATGATGCATTACGTAACGAGTAAAGTGACTTGCCGGTAATGAGATTGAACTAGGTATGATGATACCGACGATCGAATCTCGGGAAAGTAACATACCGATGACAAAGGGAACAATGTATGTTGTTATGCGGTTTGACCGATAAAGATCTTTGTAGAATATGTAGGAGCCAATATGAGCATCTAGGTTCCGCTATTGGTTATTGACCGAAGATGTGTCTAGGTCATGTCTACATAGTTCTCGAACCCGTAGGGTCCGCACGCTTAGCGTTCGATGACGATTTGTATTATGAGTTATGTGATTTGATGAACGAAGTTTGTTCGGAGTCCCAGATGAGATCACGGACATGACGAGGAGTCCCGAAATGGTCGAGAGGTTTCATATATTGGAAGGTTACATTCGGACACCGGAATGGTTCGGGTTGTTTTGGATGAGTTTCGGAGTACCGGGGGTTACCGCCCCCCCCCCGGGAAGTTCATGGGCCTTAGTGGAAAGGAGAGCAGGGCCACAAGGGAGACCCCCCCCCCCATGGCCAGTCCGAATTGGACTAGGGAGGGGGGCGGCGCCCCCTCTTTCTTTCTCCCCTCTTCCTGCTTCCCTCCTTCTCCCAGTTGGAATAGGAAGGGGGGGGGGGCGAATCCTACTTGGACCGGGAGTCCAAGTAGGACTCCCCCCTTGGCGCGCCCCCTCTAGGGTCGGCCTCCTCTTCCCCTCCTTTATATACGTGGGAGGGGGGCACCCCAAATAGACACCAAGTCTTCTCTTAGCCGTGTGCAGTGCCCCCCTCCACAGTTACACACCTCGGTCATATCGTCGTAGTGCTTAGGCAAAGCCCTGCGCCGGTAACTTCATCATCACCATCGCCACACCATCATGCTGACGAAACTCTCCCTTGTCCTCAAATGGATCAAGAGCTCGAGGGATGTCATCAAGCTGAACGTGTGCAGAACACGGAGGTGCCGTACGTTCAGTGCTTGAATCGGTTGGATCACGAAGACATTCGAGTACATCAACCGCGTTACTAAAGGCTTCCGCTTTTGGTCTACGAGGGTACGTGGACACACTCTCCCCGCTCGTTGTGATGTTTCTCCTAGATATATCTTGCATGATCGTAGGAATTTTTCTAAAATACTATGTTCCCCAACAGTGGCATCCGAGCCAGGTCTATGCGTAGATGTTATATGCACGAGTAGAACACAAAGAGTTGTTGGCAATAATAGTCATACTGCTTACCACCAACGTCTTACTTTGCTTCGGCGGTATTGTTGGATGAAGCGGGCCGGACCGACATTACATGCCCGCATTCATGAGATTGGTTCTACCGACGTGCTTCGCACACAGGTGGCTGGCGGGCGTCTGTTTCTCCAACTTTAGTTGAATCGAGTTTGGCTATGGACGGTCCTTGTTGAAGGTTAAAACATCACACTTGACAAAAAATCATTGTGGTTTTGATGCGTAGGTAAGAACGGTTCTTGCTAGAAGCCCGTAGTAGCCACGTAAAATTTGCAACAACAAAGTAGAGGACATCTAACTTGTTTTTGCAGGGCATGTTGTGATGTGATATGGTTAAAACGTGATGATATATAAATTGTTGTATGAGATGATCATGTTTTGTAACCGTTATCAACAACTGGCAGGAGCCTTATGGTTATCGCTTTATTGTATGAAATGCAATCGCCATGTAATTGCTTTACTTTATCACTAAGCGGTAGCGATAGTCGTAGAAGCAATAGTTGGCGAGACAACAACGATGCTACGATGGAGATGAAGGTGTCAAGCCGGTGAAGATGGAGATCGTGACGGTCCTTTGAGATGGAGATCAAAGGCACAATATGATGATGGCCATATCATGTCACATATTTTGATTGCATGTGATGTTTATCCTTTATGCATCTTATTTTGCTTAGTACGACAGTAACATTATAAGATGATCCCTCACTAAATTTCAAGGTATAAGTGTTCTCCCTGAGTATGCACGGTTGCTACAGTTCATCGTGCCGAGACACCACGTGATGATCGGGTGTGATAAGCTCTACGTTCACATACAACGGGAGCAAGCCAGTTTTGCAAACGCAGAATACTCAGGTTAAACTTGACGAGCCTAGCATATGCAGATATGGCCTCAGAACACTGAGACCAAAAGGTCAAACTTGAATCATATAGTAGATATGATCAACATAGTGATGTTCACCATTGAAAACTACACCATCTCATGTGATGATCGTACATGGTTTAGTTGATTTGGATCACATGATCATTTAGATGACTAGAGGGATGTCTATCTAAGTGGGAGTTCTTAAGTAATATGATTAATTGAACTTTAGTTTATCATGAACTTAGTACCTGATAGTATTTTGCATGTCTATGTTGTTGTAGATCAATGGCCCGTGCTACCGTTCCCTTGGATTTTAATGCATTCCTAGAGAAAGCTAAGTTGAACAATGGTAGCAAATACACGGACTGGGTCCGTAACTTGAGGATTATCCTCATTGCTGCACAGAAGAATTACGTCCTGGAAGCACCGCTAGGTGCAAGACCCGGTGCAGGAGCAACTCCGGGCGTTATAAACGTCAGGCAGAGCGAAGCTGATGACTACTCGATAGTTCAATGTTCCATGCTTTACGGCTTAGAATCGAGACTTCAACGACGTTTCGAATGTCATGGAGCATATGAGATGTTCCAGGAGTTGAAGTTAATATTTCAAGCAAATGCCCGGATTGAGAGATATGAAGTCTCCAATAAGTTCTACAGCTGCAAGATGGAGGAGAATAGTTCTGTCAGTGAACATATACTCAGAATGTCTGGGTACCACAACCACTTCACTCAACTGGGAGTTAATCTTCCTGATGATAGTGTCATTGACAAAGTTCTTCAATCACTGCCACCAAGCTACAAAAGATTCGTGATGAACTATAATATGCAAGGGATGGATAAGACAATTCCCGAGCTCTTCGCGATGCTAAAGGCTGTGGAGGTAGAAATCAAGAAGGAGCATCAAGTGTTGATGGTTAACAAAACCACTAGTTTCAAGAAAAAGGGCAAAGGTAAGAAGGGGAACTTCAAGAAGAACGACAAGCAAGTTGCTGCTCAAGTGAAGAAGCCCAAGTCTGGACCTAAGCCTGAGACCGAGTGCTTCTACTGCAAAGGGACTAGTCATTGGAAGCTGAACTTCCCCAAGTATTTGGAGGATAAGAAGGATGGCAAAGTGAAAGGTACATTTGATATACATGTTATTGATGTGTACCTTACTAACGCTCGTAGTAGCGCCTGGGTATTTGATACTGGTTATGTTGCTCATATTTGCAACTCTAAACAGGGGCTACAGATTAAATGAAGATTGGCAAAGGAAGAGGTGACGACGCGCATGGGAAATGGTTCCAAAGTCGATGTGATCGCCGTCGGGAGGCTACCTCTACATCTACCTTCGGGATTAGTTTTAGACCTGAATAATTTTTATTTGGTGCCAGCGTTAAGCATGAGCATTATATCTAGATCTTGTTTGATGTGAGACGGTTATTCATTTAAATCGGAGAATAATGGTTGTTCTATTTATATGAGTAATATCTTTTATGGCCATGCACCCTTGATGAATGGTCTATTTTTGTTAAATCTCGATTGTAGTGATACACATATTCATAATATTGAAGCCAAAAGATGCAAGCTTAATAATGATAGTGCAACTTATTTATGGCACTACCGTTTAGGTCATATTGGTGTAAAGCGCATGAAGAAACTCCATGCTGATGGGCTTTTGAAATCACATGATTATGAATCACTTGATGATTGCAAACCATTCCTCATGGGCAAGATGACTAAGACTCCGTTCTCCGAAACAATGGAGCGAGCAAAAGACTTGTTGGAAATAATACATACTGATGTATGCGGTCCAATGAGTGTTGAGGCTTGCGGCGGGTATCGTTATTTTCTGACCTTTACATATGATTTGAGCAGATATGGGTATATCTACTTGATGAAACATAAGTCTGAAACATTTGAAAAGTTCAAAGAATTTCAGAGTGAAGTAGAAAATCATCGTAACAAGAAAATAAAGTTTCTATGATCTGATCGTGGAGGTGAATATTTGAGTTATGAGTTTGGTCTTCATTTGAAACAATGCGGAATAGTTTTGCAACTCATGCCACCTGGAACACCACAACATAATGGTGTGTCCGAACGTCGTAACCGTACTTTATTGGATATGGTGCGATCTATGATGTCTCTTATTGATTTACCGCTATCGTTTTGGGGTTATGCTTTGGAATCGACTGCATTCACCTTAAAGAGGGCACCATCCAAATCTGTTGAGACGAATTTGGCTAGAAACCAAAGTTGTCGTTTCTTAAAGTTTGGGGCTATGATACTTATGTGAAAAAGTTTCAACCTGATAAGCTCGAACCCAAATCGTAGAAATGTGTCTTCATAGGATACCCAAAGGAGACTGTTGGGTACACCTTCTATCATAGATCCGAAGGCAAGATATTCGTTGCTAAGAATGGACCCTTTCTAGAGAAGGAGTTTCTCTCGAAAGAAGTGAGTGGGAGGAAAGTAGAACTTGATGAGGTAATTGTACCTTCTCCCGAATTGGAAAGTAGTCCATCACAGAAATCAGTTCCGGTGATTCCTACACCAATTAGTGAGGAAGCTAATGATGATGATTGTGAAACTTCTGATCAAGTTACTACTGAACCTCGTAGGTCAACCAGAGTACAATCGCACCAGAGTGGTATGGCAATTCTGTTCTGGAGGTCATGTTACTTGACCATGACGAACCTACGAACTATGAGGAAGCGATGATGAGCCCAGATTCCGCGAAATGGCTTGAGGCCATGAAAACTGAGATGGGATCCATGTATGAGAAAAAAAGTAAGGACATTGGTTGACTTACCCATATGATCGGCAAGCAATGAGAATAAAAGGATCTTCAAGAAGAAGACTGACGCTGAGGGTAATGTTACTGTCTACAAAGCTCGACTTGTTGCGAAAGGTTTTCAACATGTTCAAGGAGTTGACTACAATGAGACCTTCTCACCCGTAGCGATGCTTAAGTCTGTCTGAATCATGTTAATGCCGTATTTTATGATTATGAAATTTGGCAAATGGGTGTCAAAACTGCATTCCTTAATGGATATCTTAAAGAAGAGTTTTATATGATGCAACCAAAAGGTTTTGTCGATCCACATGGTGCTAACAAAGTGTGCAAGCTCCAGCGATCCATTTATGGACTGGTGAAAGCCTCTCGGAGTTGGAATATACGCTTCGATAGTGTGATCAAAGCATATGGTTCTATACAGACTTTTGGAGAAGCGTGTATTTACAAGAAAGTGAGTGGGAGCACTGTAGCATTTCTAATATTATATGTGGATGACATATTGTTGATTGGAAATAATACATAATTTTTGGATAGCATAAAAGGATACTTGAATAAGAATTTTTCAATAAAAGACCTCGGTGAAGCTGCTTGTATATTGGGCATCAAGATCTATAGAGATAGACCAAGACGCTTAGTTGGACTTTCACAAAGCACGTACCTTGATAAAGTTTTGAAGAAATTCCAAATGGACCAGTCAAAGAAAGGGTTCTTGCCTGTGTTACAAGGTGTGAAGTTGAGTTAGACTCAATGCCCGACCACTATAGAAGATAGAGAGAAAATGAAAGTCATTCCCTATGCCTCAGCCATAGGTTCTATCATGTATGCAATGCTGTGTACTAGACTTGATGTGTGCCTTGCTATAAGTTTAGCAGGGAGGTACCAAAGTAATCCAGGAGTGGATCAGTGGACAGCGGTCAAGAACATCCTGAAATACCTGAAAAGGACTAAGGATATGTTTCTCTTTTATGGAGGTGACAAAGAGCTCATTGTAAAAGGTTACGTCGATGCAAGCTTTGACACTGATTCGGATGACTCTAAGTCACAAACCGGATACGTATTTATATTGAATGGTGGAGCTGTTAGTTGGTGCGGTTCTAAGCAGAGCGTCGTGGCGGGATCTACGTGTGAAGCGGAGTACATAGCTGCTTCGGAAACAGCGAATGAAGGAGTCTAGATGAAGGAGTTCATATCCGATTTAGGTGTAATACCTAGTGTATCAAGTCCAATGAAAATCTTTTGTGACAATACTGGAGCAATTGCCTTGGCGAAGGAATCCAGATTTCACAAGAGAACCAAACACATCAAGAGACGCTTCAATTCCATCCGTGATCAAGTCAAGGAGGGAGACATAGAGATTTGCAAAATACATATGGATCTGAATGTTGCAGACCCATTGACTAAGCCTCTCTCACGAGCAAAACATGATCAGCACCAAGACTCCATGGGTGTTAGAAACATTACTAAGTAATCTAGATTATTGACTCTAGTGCATGTGGGAGACTGAAGGAAATATGCCCTAGAGGCAATAATAAAGTTGTTATTTATATTTCCTTATATCATGATAAATGTTTATTATTCATGCTAGAATTGTATTAACCGGAAACTTAGTACATGTGTGAATACATAGACAAACAGAGTGTCCCTAGTATGCCTCTACTAGACTAGCTCGTCAATAAAAGATGGTTAAGTTTCCTGACCATAGACATGTGTTGTCATTTGATGAACGGGATCACATCATTAGAGAATGATGTGATGGACAAGACCCATCCGTTAGCTTAGCATTATGATCGATTAGTTTTATTGCTATTGCTTTCTTCATGACTTATACATGTTCCTCTGACTATGAGATTATGCAACTCCCGAATACCGGAGGAACACCTTGTGTGCTATCAAACGTCCCAACGTAAATGGGTTATTATAAAGATGCTCTACAGGTGTCTCCGATGGTGTTTGTTGAGTTGGCATAGATCGAGATTAGGATTTGTCACTCTGTGTATCGGAGAGGTATCTCTGGGCCCTCTCGGTAATGCACATCACTATGAGCCTTGCAAGCAATGTGGCTAATCAGTTAGTCATGGGATGATGCATTACAAAACGAGTAAAGAGACTTGCCGGTAACGAGATTGAACTAGGTATGATGATACCGACGATCGAATCTCGGGCAAGTAACATACCGATGACAAAGGGAACAACGTATGTTGTTATGCGGTTTGACCGATAAAGATCTTCGTAGAATATGTAGGAGCCAATATGAGCATCCAGTTTCCGCTATTGGTTATTGACCGGAGATGTGTCTCGTTCATGTCTACATAGTTCTCGAACCCGTAGGGTCAGCACGCTTAACGTTCGATGACGATTTGGTTTTTGAGTTATGTGATTTGATGACCGAAGTTTGTTCAGAGTCCCAGATGAGATCACAGACAAGACGAGGAGTCTCGAAATGGTCGAGAGGTAAAGATTCATATATTGGAAGGTTACATCCGGACACCGGAATGGTTCGGGTTGTTTCGGATGAGTTTCGGAGTACCGGGGGTTACCGGAACCCCGCCCCCCCCCCCCCGAGAAGTTCATGGGCCTTCATGGGCCTTAGTGGAAAGGAGAGGAGGGCCACAAGGGAGGCCGCGCCCCCCCATGGCCAGTCCGAATTGGACTAGGGAGGGGGGCGGCGCGCCCTCTTTCCTTCTCCTGTCTTCTTCCTTCCCTCCTTCTCCTAGTTGTAATAGGAAAGGAGGGGGGGTGGGGAATCCTACTTGGACCGGGAGTCCAAGTAGGACTCCCCCCCTTGGCGTGCCCCCTCTAGGGCCGGTCTCCTCTTCCCCCCTCCTTTATATATGTGGGAGGGGGGCACCCCAAATAGACACCAAGTCTTCTCTTAGCCGTGTGTGGTGCCCCCCTCCACAGTTACACACCTCGGTCATATCGTCGTAGTGCTTAGGCGAAGCCCTGCACCGGTAACTTCATCATCACCGTCGCCATGCCATCGTGTTGACGGAACTCTCCCTTGTCCTCAACTGGATCAAGAGCTTGAGGGATGTCATCAAGCTGAACATGCGCAGAACACGGAGGTGCCGTACGCTCGGTTCTTGAATCGGTTTGATCATGAAGACGTTCAACTACATCAACCGCGTTACTAAACGCTTCCGCTTTCGGTCTACGAGGGTACGTGGACACACTCTCCCCGCTCGTGCTATGCTTCTCCTAGATAGATCTTGCGTGATCGTAGGAATTTTTTTGAAATACTACGTTCCCCAACAGTAGTAGTAGCGCGTCTGCATGAAAAAGCGCTACTACTATAATTCCCACACTGTTGCCGGTAGGCTAGGAATAATACTAGCGAGCCTGAGGAAAACACGCTATTGCTAAATGCCTTGTAGCAGCGCGTTTCTGTTGTAGAGTGCTACTGCTAAGAAAAAGAAAATAAGTAAAAAAATAAATATAAAAGTAAATGAAAATGAAAGAAATAGAAAAAGGCGAAATGAAAAAAAGAAAAAGAAAAGAAAAATAAAAATAGAGGAGAAAGGCATAGCAGTAGCGCTTGTTCTCACAAAGCGCTATAGCTACATTAGCAGTAGAGCTTTTCGCGCTCCCGCGCTATAGCTAAGTTCCTTAGATAAAAGGAAAAGAAAAAAGAAAATAAATAGCTACTTCCTATAGCAGTAGCGCGTTTTGTTGGGAAGCGCTATAGCTAACTTAGCTATAGCGTGTTTTCGCTAAAAGCGCTACTGCTAGTTTGACTTAACCACCGCACCGACTCAAAATTTTGCTAAGTCCTTTTCCCCCCTCTCCCCACCTGATCTATCGCCGCCATCGATCGCCCTGCACCCGAGCACGCCCGAGACACCGGCCGTCGCCCGAGCCCGCCCACGGCCTCACCGCCACCGCCCGAGGCCGCCCTCGACCTCACCGCCACCGCACTCGACCTCGCCGCCGCCCAAGCCCTCCCAGGACCATCGCCGCCTCAGCAGCCTCGGGTTCAAGACCGTATAGCTATCTCCGGTGCGGCAAAATATCATATCCCCGGTCATCCAATCCTACCTAAGGCAGTGGTAGAGGCCATATATGGCGATCTAAGGAGACTTCATGGTGATGTGATGTGGAGAGAGAAAAGCCTAATCGCCTCAGAAAATACAGGATACCCACTCTACGTGGTTAACGTCTCGCGGCAAAGGTTGTACGTCGACACATTCCCCGCAGAGAAGTTCTTCCTTCGATTCGATTACATCTTCGACACGTTTCACTTGAAAAAGTTGGATTTTACCTTTGTCCACCTTTTTGCCTTGTACATGAACTACATCATCGGGATTGAGCAGATACCTTATATCCGTGTCGCTGACCCATACTTCATGCACGAGGGCTTCTTGGTAGTCTGCCTAGAGCACCGTGAATACGTGAGGGACTACATCGCCAATTTCATGGTCGGCAATAAGGACAAGGAGACGATTCTCATCGCCAAAGTCATCCGCGCGGATATCCTTCCTTCAATTTCAATCATTCATTTGCACGGTGGAGGCTTATTTGAGGTGTACTTATTTTGCGCAGCCACAGGCGCGCTGTCCTCATCATCCTTTACCCCTGATTCTCCCACGCTCTTTACTTGGACTCGTCGAAGAACATGAACAAAAAGGATTAAACCCACATCAAGTCTGTTCTCGACAGTGTTGTCTTTATCTATGGCGCACGGGGTGGAGAGATCAGGACCAGGAAGACCTGGAACCGCAGGCCCTGCTTCGGCCATAAGACCGACTTCTGCTGCATGCAGCAACCGAGTGGTACTCTTAGTGATGGATTCTATATCCTACACCACATGCTGGAGTACACACAGGATCAGCAGAACCTTCGCATGTCACCTACATCCGGCGATGCCCATATTCTGCAATGAGCAAAGAACCTAGGAGGTATCCCGGTTCATCAACCTTGAGTTGAGTTCTATCACATCCAGCGTGAACTTGCCCAAATCATCATGAAGGAGGTCCTCGAAAAAACAGGGATGTTCTACGAAGAAGGGCAAATGTTGCGGGAAGACGTCCGAACACGCGTAGCCGCTCAGCGTCTCGACCTGAAGCCTTTCACTAAGCTCGGGGACTATCTCCCTGACTTGGATGGATGGCACGACATGTTGGAGTGATTGACGATATATGACAATGTGTCCGTTTAGTCCATACTTTCTATATGACGAAACTTTGAGTTATGCACGACGAAGCTTTATTTGTGATGTAACTAAACCGTCCTCCTCAACTAGCGAAGATCACTCTAGTTAGGGCATTTTGGGTACGATGAACTTTGTTATTTATGCTTATGATATGTTGCTTCTATTTTTGCCAAGTCTGTCTTTTTCTGTTGCTCAACTATATATGTTGCATATCATCGACTCATGTGACGATGCAGGTGCATAGATCATCGATGGCGAAGAAGTGCTATGCCAGGAGTATATGACGAGTGGCCGGAGTGTCAGGCCCAGGTGTATCAGTTTCCGGTTTCCAAGCGACAGCCAGTAGTTAGTTTAGGTTCACGATAGTGCGAGAGAGGGATACGAACCGACGCCTCAAGAAGTACTACATTATGTATGATGAGACTTGTGTCATGTAACTTGTATAGCTATATCGCGTGATTATGATGTGACGACATGATTTGTGTTGGATGATATGATGAGACTATTATGTGTATGATATGATGAGCATATTGCATGTTTATTATATGATTAGAATATTGTATGAAACCTGTACAGAAACATTGCAAATACGTAGCAAAAAAAGATATGGGAAGACATAGTAGTAGCGCTCTTTAGCGCTGGATAGGAAAACGCTACTGCTAAAGCACTTAGCAGTAGCGCTGGTATGGAAAGCGCTACTGCTAAATAGGTATAGCAGTAGCGTGTGTCAACACGCGCTACTGCTAAATGTTAGTTGGAGCGCCTTATCAGTAGCGTGGGTACCCGCGCTACTGATACTCCAAATACCCGCGCTATTGCCAGGATTTTCCCTAGTAGTGCCAAAACGCCCCCGATGCAAAACAACAGGAGAACCCCGCCACACAGCAAACAAGTGCCACTAATGTGCAGCGACAGGAGAACCCTGCCACACATCAAGAAAGTGTGTGTGTGGCGGTACATGCTAGCAAAAACAATCATGCTTTTGTCATCCAGCCCCCACATCCTGATGCAGCTCTGTCCTCAAGCACAAAGATGATACTAGACCCTCCCAAGACTACAATGAATGGCGACCAAAGTCAAAAAGAAAGCAGTCAGGTTTTGAGATTGCAAAGCCAGAGCCAAAAAGGAAATGTGGTGTGTGCGGGAGTCTGGAACATGACAAACGCAAATGCAAATCTCCCCTGGCAAGATAAATGAAGAAGGTGCTATGAAAAGAGAAGATGGTGGCTATATTCTTTTCATGGTTCCAGTTATCAGCTTTGTATGATGGAGTTACTGTTGGGGAACGTAGTAATTTCAAAAATTTTCCTACGATCACGCAAGACCATGGTGATGGCATAGCAACGAGAGGGAGAGTGTCCGTCCACGCACCTCGTGAGACCGAAAGCGAAGCGTTATAACAACGCGGTTGATGTAGTCGACGCGTCTCCACGATCCGACCGATCCAAGCACCGAACGACGGCACCTCCGAGTTACGCACACGTTCAGCTCGATGGCGATCCCGGACTCCGATCCAGCAAAGTGTCGGGATGAGTTCCGTCAGACGACGGCGTGGTGACGATGTTGATGCTCCACCGACGCAGGGCTTCGCCTAAGCTCGCATGACGATATGACTTCTCGGCGCAGGCTTCTCCTAAGCTCTGCTGACGATATGACCAAGTGGAATATGGTGGAAGGGGCACCGCACACGGCTAAGGCAAGATCCGTAGATCAACTTGTGTGTCAGGGGTGCCCCTGCCCCGTATATAAAGGAGGCAAGGGGAGGTGGCGGCCCTAGGGGAGGCGCATCAGAGGAGTCCTACTCCCACGGGAGTAGGACTCCCCTCTCCTAGTTGGACTAGGATTGGAGGAGGGAGAAGGGGAAGGGCGCCGCCCCTTCCTTGTCCTATTCGGACTAGAGGGGAGGCGCGCAGCCCACCTTGGGCTGCCCTTCCTCTTCTCCTATGGCCCATTAAGGCCCATTGACCTCCCGGGGTTCCGTAACCTCCGGTACTCGATAAAATCCGATTTCACCGGAACACTTCCGATGTCCAAATGTAGGCTTCAATATATCAATCTTTATGTCTCGACCATTTCGAGACTCCTCGTCATGTCCGTGATCACATCCGGGACTCCGAACAACCTTCGGTGCATCAATACTTATAAACTCATTATGAACTGTCATCGAAACGTTAAGCGTGAGGACCCTACGGGTTCGAGAACTATGTAGACATGACCTAGAACCATTCTCGGTCAATAACCAATAGCGGAACCTGGATGCCCATATTGGTTCCTACATATTCTATGAAGATCTTTATCGGTCAAACCGCATAACGACATACGTTGTTCCCTTTGTCATCGGTATGTTACTTACCCGAGATTCGATCGTCGGTATCCAATACCTAGTTCAATCTCGTTATCGGTAAGTCTCTTTACTCGTTCCGTAATACATCATCTCACAACTAACTCATTAGTTGTAATGCTTGCAAGGCTTAAGTGATGTGCATCACCGAGAAGGCCTGGAGATACCTCTCCGACAATCGGAGTGACAAAACCTAATCTTGAAATACGCCAACCCAACAAGTACCTTTGGAGACACCTGTAGTACTCCTTTATAATCACCCAGTTACGTTGTGACGTTTGGTAGTACCCAAAGTGTTCCTCCGGTAAACGGAGTTGCATAATCTCATAGTTATAGGAACATGTATGGGTCATGAAGAAAGCATTAACATACTAAACGATCAAGTGTTAAGCTAACGGAATGGGTCATGTCAATCAGATCATTCAACTAATGATGTGACCTTGTTAATCAAATAACAACTCCTTGTTCATGGTTAGGAAACATAACCATCTTTGATTAACAAGCTAGTCTAGTAGAGGCATACTAGTGACATACTGTTTGTCTATATATTCACACATGTATTATGTTTCCGGTTAATACAATTCTAGCATGAATAATAAACATTTATCATGATATAAGGAAATAAATAATAACTTTATTATTGCCTCTAGGGCATATTTCCTTCATCTCCCACTTGCACTAGAGTCAATAATCTAGTTCACATCGCCATGTGATTTAACATCAATAATTCACATCTATATGTGGTTAACACCCATAGTTCACATCGACATGTGACCAACACCCAAAGGGTTTACTAGAGTCAGTAATCTAGTTCACATCGCCATGTGATTAACACCCAAAGAGTACTAAGGTGTGATCATGTTTTGCTTGTGAGATAATTTTAGTCAACGGTCTGTCACATTCAGAGCCGTAAGTATTTTGCAAATTTCTATGTCTACAATGCTCTTGCGGAGCTACTCTAGCTAATTGCTCCCACTTTCAATATGTATCCAGATTGAGACTCGAGTCATCTAGATTAGTGTTAAAACTTGCATCGACGTAACCTTTACGATTTAACCTTTTTTCACTTCCATAATCGAGAAACATATCCTTATTCTACTAAGGATAATTTTGACCGCTGTCCATTGATCTACTCCTAGATCTCTATTTCACTCCCTTGCCAATCTTAGTGGTAGGGTATGCAATAGATTTGGTACACAGCATGACATACTTTATAGAACCTATGGCTGATGCATAGGGAATGACTTTCATTCTCTTTCTATCTTCTGCCGTGGTCGGGTTTTTGAGTCTTACTCAATCTCACACCTTGTAACACAGGCAAGAACTCTTTCTTTGACTGTTCCATTTTGAACTACTTCAAAAACTTGTCAAGGTATGTATTCATTGAAAAAACTTATCAAGCGTCTTGATCTATCTCTATAGATCTTGATGCTCAATATGTAAGCAGCTTCACCGAGGTCCTTCTTTGAAAAACTCCTTTCAAATACTCCTTTATGCTTTGCAGAATAATTCTACATTATTTCCGATCAACAATATGTCATTCACATATATTTATCGAAATCTGTAGTGCTCCCACTCACTTTCTTGTAAATACAGGCTTCTCCAAAAGTCTGATAAAACCATATGCTTTGATCACACTATCAAAGCGCTTATTCCAACTCCAAGATGCTTGCACCAGTCCATAGATGGATCATTTGAAGCTTGCACATTTTGTTAGCTCCTTTAGGATTGACAAAACCTTCTGGTTGCATCCTATACAACTCTTCTTTAATAAATTCATTAAAGAATGTAGTTTTGACATCCATTTGCCAGATTTCATAAAATGTGACAATTGCTAACATGATTCGGACAGACTTAAGCATCGCTTCTGCTTGAGAAAATCTCATTGTAGTCAACACCTTGAACTTGTCGAAAACCTTTTGTGACAAGTCGAGCTTTGTAGATAGTAACACCACTATCGTTGTCCGTCTTCCTCTTGAAGATCCATTTATCTACATGGCTTGCGATCATCGAGCAAGTCAATCAAAGTCCATACTTTGTTCTCATACATGGATCCTATCTCAGATTTTATGGCCTCAAGCCATTTCATGAATCTGGGCTCATCATCGCTTCCTCATAGTTCGTAGGTTCATCATGGTCTAGTAACATGACTTCCGAACATGATTACCGTACCACTCTGGTGCGGATCTTACTCGAAGACCCACGAGGTTTGGTAGCAACTTGATCTGAAGTTTCATGATCATCATCATTAACTTCCTTACTAATTGGTGTAGGAATCACTTTGGAACTGATTTACGTGATGAACTACTTTCCAATAAGGGAGAAGGTACAATTACCTCATCAAGTTTCTACTTTCCTCCCACTCACTTCTTTCGAGAGAAACTCCTTCTCTAGAAAGGATCCATCTTAGCAACGAAAAACTTGCCTTCGGATCTGTGATAGAAGGTGTACCCAATAGTTACCTTTGGGTATTCTATGAAGACGCACTTCTCGATTTGGGTTCGAGCTTATCGGTGAAAACTTTTCACATAAGCATCACAACTCCAAACTTTAAGAAACGACAGCTTAGGTTTACTGCTAAACCATAGTTCATACGGTGTCATCTCAACGGATTTAGATGGTGCCCTATTAAACGTGAATGCAGCTGTCTCTAATGCATAACCCCAAAACGATATTGGTAAATCGGTAAGAGACATCATTGATCGCACCATATCAAAATAAAGTACGGTTATGACGTTCGGACACACCATTACGTTATGGTGTTCCATGTGGCGTGAGTTGTGAAACAATTCCACATTGTTTTATATGAAGGCCAAACTCGTAACTCAAATATTCTCTTCCACGATCAGATCGTAGAAACTTTATTTTCTTATTACGATGATTCTCCACTTCACTCTGAAATTATTTGAACTTTTCAAATGTTTCAGACTTGTGCTTCATTAAGTAGATATACTCATATCTGCTCAAATCATCTTGTGAAGGTCAGAAAATAACGATACTTGCCGTGAGCTTTAACACTCATCGGACCGCATACATCAGTATGTATTATTTCCAATAAGTCATTTGCTCGCTCCATTGTTCCGAGAGCGAGTCTTTAATCATCTTGCCCATAAGGCATGGTTATAAGCATCAAGTGATTCATAATCAAGTGATTCCAAAATCCCATCAGCATGGAGTTTCTTCATGCGCTTTACACCAATATGACCTAAACGGCAAGTGCCACAACTAAGTTGCACTATCATTATTAACTTTGCATCTTTTGGTTTCAATATTATGAATATGTGTATCACTATGATCGAGATCCAATGAACCATTTTCATTGGGTGTGTAACCATATAAGGTTTTATTCATGTAAGCAGAACAACAATTTATTCTCTTACTTAAATGAATAATCAGATTGCAATAAATATGATCAAATCATATTTATGCTCAACACCAAATAACACTTATTTAGGTTCCACACTAATCCCGAAAGTATAGGGAGTGTGCGATGATGATCATATCAATCTTGGAACTACTTCCAACACTCATCGTCACTTCCCTTCAACTAGTCTCTGTTTATTCGTAACTCCTGTTTGAGTTACTAATCTTAGCAACCGAACAGTATCAAATACTCGGGGCTACTATAAACACTAGTAAGGTACACATCAATAACCTGTATATCAAATATAACCTTGTTCACTTTGCCATCCTTCTTATCCACCAAATATTCAGGGGTAGTTCCGCTTCGGTGACCAGTTCCATTGCAGCAAAAGTACTCGGTCTCGTGCTTAGGTCTAGACTTGGGTTTCTTCACTCGAGCAGCAACTTGCTTGCCGTTCCTTTTGAAGTTCCCTTCTTCCCTTTGCCATTTTCCTTGAGACTAATAGTCTTGTCAACCATCAACACTTGATGTTTTTCTTGATTTCTACCTTCGCGATTTTAGCATCGCCAAGAGCTCGAGAATCTTTTTCGTCATCCCTTGCATACTATAGTTCATCACGAAGTTCTACTAACTTAGTGATGGTGAGTAGAGAATTCTGTCAATCACTATCTTATCGGAAGATTAACTCCCACTTGATTCAAGTGATTGAAGTACTCGCACAATCTGAGCACATGCTCACTAGTTGAGCGATTCTCCTCCATCTTTTAGCTATAGAACTTGTTGGAGACTTCATATCTCTCAACTCGGTATTTGCTTGAAATATTAACTTCAATTCTGGAACATCTCATATGGTCCATGACGCTCAAAACGTCTTTGAAGTCCCGATTCTAAGCCGTTAAGCATGGTGCACTAAACTATCAAGTAGTCATCATATTGAGCTAGCCAAACGTTCATAACGTCAGATCGCTCATATTGAGCTAGCCAAACGCTCATAACGTCGCATCTGCTCCTGCAATAGGTCTCATCACCCAGCGGTGCATCAAGGACATAATTCTTACGTGCAGCAATGAGGATAAACCTCAGATCACGGATCCAATCCGCATCATTGCTACTAACATTTTCAATACAATTTTCTAGGAACACATATAAAAACATAGGGAAGCAACAACGCGAGCTATTGATCTACAACATAATCTGCAAAAAACTACCAGGACTAAGTTCATGATAAATTTAAGTTCAATTAATCATATTACAAAACTCCCACTTAGACAGACATCTCTCTAGTCATCTAAGTGATCACGTGATCCATTTAACTAAACCGTGTCCGATCATCACGTGAGACGGAATAGTTTCAACGGTGAACATCACTATGTTGATCATATCTACTATATGATTCACGTTCGACCTTTCGGTCTCCGTGTTCCGAGGCCATATCTGTTATATGCAAGGCTCGTCAAGTTTAACCTGAGTATTCCGCGCGTGCAACTGTTTTGCACCCATTGTAGATGGACGAGAACTTATCACACCCGATCATCACGTGGTGTCCGGGTACTCTGAACTTTGGCAACGGTGCATACTCGGGAGAACACTTCTTGATAATTTTAGTGAGAGATCATCTTATAATGCTACCGTCAATCAAAGCAAGATAAGATGCATAAAGGATAAACATCACATGCAATCAATATAAGTGATATGATATGGTCATCATCATCTTGTGCTTGTGATCTCCATCTCCGAAGCACCGTCATGATCACCATCGTCACCGCGCGACACCTTGATCTCCATCGTAGCATCGTTGTCGTCTCGCCAACTATTGCTTCTACGACTATCGCTACCGCTTAGTGATAAAGTAAAGCAATTACATGGCGTTGCATTTCATACAATAAAGCGACAACCATATGGCTCCGCCGATTGCCGATAACTCGGTTACAAAACATGATCATCTCATACAATAAAATATAGCATCACGTCTTGACCATATCACGTCACAACATGCCCTGCAAAAACAAGTTAGACGTCCTCTACTTTGTTGTTGCAAGTTTTACGTGGCTGCTACGGGCTGAGCAAGAACCGTTCTTACCTACGCATCAAAACCACAACGATATTTCGTCAAATAGACTCCGTTTAACCTTCTCAAGGACCGGCGAGCCACACTCGATTCAACTAAAGTGAGAGAGAGAGACACCGCCGGTCACCTTTAAGCAACGAGTGCTCGGAGCGGTGAAACCAGTCTCGCGTAAGCGTAACGCGTAATGTCGGTCCGGCCGCTTCATCTCACAATACCGCTGAACCAAAGTATGACATGCTGGTAGGCAGTATGACTTGTATCGTCCACAACTCACTTGTGTTCTACTCGTGCACATGACATCAACGCATAAAACCAGGCTCGGATGCCACTGTTGGGGAACGTAGTAATTTCAAAAATTTTCCTACGATCACGCAAGACCATGGTGATGGCATAGCAACGAGAGGGGAGAGTGTCCGCCCACGCACTCGTGAGACCGAAAGCGGAAGCGTTATAACAACGCTGTTGATGTAGTCGACGTCTCCACGATCCGACCGATCCAAGCACCGAACGACGGCACCTCCGAGTTACGCACACGCTCAGCTCGATGACGATCCCGGACTCCGATCCAGCAAAGTGTCGGGATGAGTTCCACAAGACGACGACGGCGTGGTGACGATGTTGATGCTCCATCGACGCAGGGCTTCGCCTAAGCTCCGCGACGATATGACTTCTCGGCGCAGGGCTTCTCCTAAGCTCTGCGACGATATGACCAAGTGGAATATGGTGGAAGGGGCACCGCACACGGCTAAGGCAAGATCCGTAGATCAACTTGTGTGTCAAGGGTGCCCCTGCCCCAGTATATAAAGGAGGCAAGGGAGGTGGCCGCCCTAGGGGAGGCGCACCAGAGGAGTCCTACTCCCACGGGAGTAGGACTCCCCCTCCTAGTTGGACTAGGATTGGAGGAGGAGAAGGGGAAGGGCGCGCCCCTTCCTTGTCCTATTCGGACTAGAGGGGAGGGGCGCAGCCCACCTTGGGCTGCCCTTCCTCTTCTCCTATGGCCCATTAAGGCCCATTGACCTCCCGGGGTTCCGTAACCTCCTGCACTCCGTAAAATCCCGATTTCACCGGAACACTTCCGATGTCCAAATGTAGGCTTCCAATATATCAATCTTTATGTCTCGACCATTTAGAGACTCCTCGTCATGTCCGTGATCACATCCGGACTCGAACAACCTTCGTGCATCAATACTTATAAACTCATTATGAACTCTGTCATCGAACGTTAAGCGTGCGGACCCTACGGGTTCGAGAACTATGTAGACATGACCTAGAACCATTCTCGGTCAATAACCAATAGCGAACCTGGATGCCCATATTGGTTCCTACATATTCTACGAAGATCTTTATCGGTCAAACCGCATAACGACATACGTTGTTCCTTTGTCATCGGTATGTTACTTACCCGAGATTCGATCGTCGGTATCCAATACCTAGTTCAATCTCGTTATCGGTAAGTCTCTTTACTCGTTCCGTAATACATCATCTCACAACTAACTCATTAGTTGTAATGCTTGCAAGGCTTAAGTGATGTGCATCACCGAGAAGGCCTGGAGATACCTCTCCGACAATCGGAGTGACAAAACCTAATCTTGAAATACGCCAACCCAACAAGTACCTTTGGAGACACCTGTAGTACTCCTTTATAATCACCCGATTCGTTGTGACGTTTGGTAGTACCAAAGTGTTCCTCCCAAACGGAGTTGCATAATCTCATAGTTATAGGAACATGTATGGGTCATGAAGAAAGCATTAACATACTAAACGATCAACTGTTAAGCTAACGGAATGGGTCATGTCAATCAGATCATTCAACTAATGATGTGACCTTGTTAATCAAATAACAACTCCTTGTTCATGGTTAGGAAACATAACCATCTTTGATTAACAAGCTAGTCTAGTAGAGGCATACTAGTGACATCTTTGTTTGTCTATATATTCACACATGTATTATGTTTCCGGTTAATACAATTCTAGCATGAATAATAAACATTTATCATGATATAAGGAAATAAATAATAACTTTATTATTGCCTCTAGGGCATATTTCCTTCAGTTACCATGGCTTTGTAATGCAAAAAAGTTTATATCTATATTTTATGCAAGCTATCAGCACCCTACTATGCCAGTTACCAGCACTGTATGATGAAGTTGTCATGGATTTCTAAACCAAAAATTGTATATCTACATTTTTGTAGGCTATCGGCGCTGCATTGTATTACTTATGAACAAAAAATTACGCCTGCTTAGACTTCTAAAATTTAGAAGCAAGTAATCTCGGTCTTCAACCAGAAGATGATTGCAGTTATCAATAAAATGTGATCCAAATTATAATGACAACAATGAATTTATCATCTGGTCAGTGAATTTGGAATTTGTATACTATAGTAAAACAACATGTCAACACTTTGCTCCATGACATTGTCATGACAGATTCATGTAAAAAACTTATCAGGACAGTCTGGTAGAAATTATCACACCGTCGTAACAAAAATCTCACCTCATCACCCACTGCCAAACAGATGATAACGCCACTGCTTGCATTTGTTTTGAGCATGATCTAACCACCTCAATGTCATAATTTTCCGGAGAGATGGAATTTGTTCATGAGTTAAGGCCGGAACATTTTCCCCATCCCACACCTCAAGATACATGCAGGCGAAAAATCCACAGTCAATGCTGAAACATTTGTGATGAAAAAAACAAGCCACAATCAATTTAATTGGAGTTTGCGATCGGGTCAATAAACAGGGATCGGAACATATAGTGGGGTGTTAAAAAGAGAGTGAATAATCCACAACTAACCCATTATCCTCTTTCAACACATCAATGTATACAAGTTCATAGTCCTAAATTTTCTTATGCGAGTCCTTGTAATTTATCAACCAAGCCTTCTTTACAGCGTTCATGTATCTTGTCGCATGCTCGAGAAGAGAAGGACTATCTTGTTCATGTAATGAATCTATAACTTTGAACTGCTTCGCCCTGAGATTTACTGACAACACATACCAATGCTCGTCATTTGGACCGAGACCCAACTTTTGCAAAGCAGGGAATAGCAGATGAAAAAAATAAAAGGAAGTAAGCTTCGCAGGGCAGAAAGAACAAAACTACCGACATAAAAAATGATACTGAAATTCACATGGGAGGCAACTAAAAAAATTTGTCTGGGCATAAAGGTCAAAGTTGCCAGTGTGCATGAAAGAGGTTATCATGACATGAAGAACAAACAATATCAGGGTAAAAAAAGAGTATTGATATTAACAGGAAGTTACCAAGACACTAACTGTAAAGTTACCAGATCCAGCAAACATAACATACCTGATCCTGGTGACTAAGAATGTAAAGCTGGTCCCGTCGAAAATGCTTCAATACACACTTGGATTTGAAGTCTCCTATCAACAGATACACAGACATCAGCCAAGGGAAGATGAGCCTGCTTGGGGTTTCCTTATATTGAAGAATGCGAACATGGAACTCAGCAATGTTGGTTGATAGTTTCCCAATTCCCTTCACACAGTTGGCAAGCTCACCGAGGGTGACCCACCTACCATCAATGTTGATAACCCTAACACTACAATACAAAAATATTTAAAAAATACATTTCAAAAGATGGCACACAGATACTGATTTATGTTAAAAAATGAGAAAACGAGGGAAACAAACTCTTTAATCTTGGAGTTAGAATCAGTAGTATGCTTGATAACTTCATTGTAAACAAACTCTTCATCCTCGATCGGTGCGAGGGTGGCAAAAGGCGGGAGCAGGTATTTGGACGGGTGGGTGACCCTAACTTTCCGAATAAAGGATTTAGGGGTTGCACTCGTACTAATTGCTCTGTGCGAGGTGGTAATTCTGGTGTAACAAATGTTGGACTTTCAGGGTGGTCTGGTAAAAATAGAAAGACATAACTAAGATGTATAATGTAACAAGGACATGAGTAAGCAAAGTCAAAAAAACATTGAAACATAAGTTATCAGCAGAAGGGTGAAAGACTTATCAAGTGGTGGGGCATACTTATCAACTGTCACATGTTTTCCATAGTTGAAAAACAAAGAAATGGATTTATGCAGGGGTTGCAATGTTCAGGGAGCAGAAAAAAAATCACCTATTTGAACATTCGATTTCCTTTTTACTACTGGATTGTCATGTTCAAACTCTTCCCACCACATGAGAACCTCATCATCGTCAATCTCGACATCATACACTTGCACACGACCACCTTCCGGTGTTACATAAAAAGAGAGGAATGAGGACATGAACAATAGTGATAAGCAAGATAATATATTAAAAGAAACAAGTATTAAAAATTGAGTCAATATACATTAAGTTATCAGGCACACATTACAGAAAATACCAGGTAATGTGAATGTGGATTACCAGCACACTGGTATGGGCTTTTAAAAAACACATTAGATAACATTGGTGCATAATGAGGAGCAGGTGTGATAACATCAAAACATGTATTAAAAAGAAGACTAAAAGAACTTTATAGCCCAGAATTGGTAATGAATATATCTAGCTGGAGTTATAATGTCCATGGTACAGAAATTATCAGGATTTGAAAATTTGAGTTACCAAGATAGTGGCAAAAGACTTATCAGGATAATTAAAAAAATGAGGGAATAAGAACAATTTCCAGATGAAAAGGAGTACACACCTGCTACTACCAGTGCATTCATGTTAGGTAAGCACGACAAAAATTAAGGAAAATAACTACGCAATGATAGGAGATGTATGTATCACGCGCTTAATAAATTTAGTAACAGATAAAAGTGGTTCAGTTACTAGGCCCATGGTTGGTGTGATAACAAACATCTTTCAAAACTGACAGAGTTACCAAGGGGATAGAGGTTGGAGTTATCACCAGGGGGAGGGGTTACCAGAAAAAGAACATATTGTATGTTATCATCTAGGCTAGCGTCGTACAAAATATTTTAGGGAGCACAACAGAAAATATATTCCGGGTACTGAAAACACAAATGTTCATTTTCATCACACAAAGCATAGAAGTCGTCTTACATTCATCTATACACACAAAACCATAAAAAAGTTCCAAACACATAAATAACAGGAGCACACCCAACCACGAACAAAAGGTATACACTAACATATTTCAATCCATCACTCTCGCTGCAGAAAGCGAAGGCGCAAGGTCTTCACTTACCAGAGTTGCGTGACGGAGCCAAGCAACCGGTTGCGCGTCGATAACTTTCCCTCCTTTCTTGCCCTTGAAGTCAGTAGCAATAGGAGATGCGAGCCCTAGAACCATGACAGGGCCAGTAGCTGGTGCTGCAGGTGGTACTTGATCCGATGCCGCCACCGCTGATGCTTCTGGTGCTGCAGGTGGTACTTGAGCCGATGCCGCCGTCGACGATGCTTCTGGTGCTGCAGGTGATACTTGAGCCGATGCCGGCGCCGCCGATGCTTCTGGTGCTGCAGGTGGTACTTGAGCCGATGTCGCTGCCGCTGAAGCCTATGGTGATGGAGGTGCAGCTTGACCCGTAGGAGTCAATGCTTGTGCAGCTTGAACCATTGGAGATGCTACAGTCGATGGTGACACTTGTGGAGTCACACCAAAGATGGCATCAAGCCCAAGAGAGCTGATGGGTGGCGTACAATCACCATAGGCTATATACACATCGATGACTTCTCCAGCTCCAGGGGTGCTCGACTCCAACACGGGGTCAACTACTGCAATAAACACCAAAAGTAGCACACAAATGGAAAATGGCATCAGATAAACATGAAATGGACATTGTATTTGTTAATGTCAGAACAATAACCTGAGTTACCATGGCTTAAACAGACAAGTTATCAACATAAAATAGTGAAGTTACCAACCTGGGGCTGCTTTCTCTTCATTGACATTGTTGGTTACCGCAGGATTCTGGGCATCATGCTCTTGACCTTCAGCTATTGTCGTATCAATAGGCACATTGACTCGGGTACCTCTGGATAGTGGGACGGCGACACCAGTTCCCTTTTCAGCCACACGGATACCAAGCTCTTGGACCACAACTTCCTTCACAGCTAAATGAGTTCCAGCTGCTGACGGGGCATTTGGTGAAGATGGCCTTTGCGATGGGCTGGGCGACACAACTGGTGAAGTTGGACGGGGCGGCACAGTTGGTGAAGCTGGACGGGAGGTGATGGTAGCCTTAGTTTCTTGCGCGTCTAGTAAGCCAAAATTTTCAAAAGTTGAGAACCACACCGCTTGACAGAAGATTCAGTGGCCGCCTCAGCTTGCGTGTGTGTCAGATCTCGCTGGCTAAGCCATTCCATCACCTGATCCGACTGATGCTGCGTGAGAGGTGCCAGTGAGCATGATCTGAGACTCATTAAGGTTCTCATCGCCAGTGTGGACAGGCGTGCCTTCAACATTTGCTTCTTTGCTCTCATGAGCTTCGACAGTTGCATCCTCCGGATGTGTGGTGTCATCATCAGCTGGCCCGCTACTCGTAGCTACATTCGCGGTACCACTGCCTGAAGCAACGAAAGGATCCTTACTGCAATGACGAAAAACTCGACAATCCATATCATCACCATCATCATCATCATCATCATCGTGTTGGGCAACGTAGAATGCAATTTAAAAAAATTCCTACGATCACACAAGATCTATCTAGGAGATGCATAGCAACGAGAGGGGAAGAGTGTGTCCACGTACCCTCGTAAACCAAAAGCGTTAGCATTAGGTTAACGCGGTTGATGTAGTCGAACGTCTTCACGATCCAACTGATCTAGTACCGAACGTACGACACCTCCGAGTTCAGCACACGTTCAGCTCGATGACGTCCCTCGAACTCTTGATACAACAGAGGGTCGAGGGGGAGTTTCATCAGCACGACGGTGTGGTGACGGTGATGGTGATGTGATCCTCGCAGGGCTTCGCCTAAGCACTACGACGGTATGACCAGAGGAGCAAACTGTGGAGAGAGACGCCCCACACGGCTTGGAACAATTGTTGTGTCTCCAAGGGGTGCCCTGCCCACGTATATAAAGGAGGGAGAGGAGGAGGCTGGCCACCAGGGGCGCGCCAAGGGGGGAGTCCTACTAGGACTCCACTCCTAGTAGGATTTGCCCCCCCTTTTTTCCTTTCTCGTGGAGGGGAAAGAGGGAAGGGAGAGGGAAGAGGAGAAGGAAAGGGGGCGCGCCCCTCCCCTAGTCCAATTCGGACTCCCTATGGGAGGGGGCGCAGCCACCCCTTGTGGGCTTCCTCCCCTCTCCCCTATGGCCCATGAAGGCCCATTACTTCCCTGGGGGGTTCCGGTAACCCCTCGATACTCCGATAAATATCTCAAACGTCCCAAAACCATTCCGGTGTCCGAATACTATCGTCCAATATATCAATCTTTACCTCACGACCATTTCGAGACTCCTCGTCATGTCTGTGATCTCATCCGGGACCCTGAACAATCTTCGGTCGCCAAAACACATAGCTCATAATACAAATCGTCATCGAACGTTAAGCGTGCGGACCCTACGGGTTCGAGAACTATGTAGACATGACCGAGATACATCTCCGATACTCAGAGTGACAAATCCTAATCTTGATCTATGCCAAACAAACAAACACCTTTGGAGACATCTGTAGAGCATCTTTATAATCACCCAGTTATGTTGTGATGTTTGATAGCACACAAGGTGTTCCTCCGATATTCGGGAGTTGCATAATCTCATAGTCAGAGGAATATGTATAAGTCATGAAGAAAGCAATAGTAATAAAACTGAACGATCAACATGCTAAGCTAACGGATGGGTCTTGTCCATCACATCATTCCCTAACGATGTGATTCCGTTCATCAAATGACAACACATGTCTATGGTCAGGAAACTTAGCCATCTTTGATTAACGAGCTAGTTAAGTAGAGGCATACTAGGGACACTCTGTTTTGTCTATGTATTCACACATGTACTAAGTTTCCGGTTAATACAATTCTAGCATGAATAATAAACATTTATCATGATATAAGGAAATATAAATAACAACTTTATTATTGCCTCTAGGGCATATTTCCTTCAGTCTCCCACTTTTTTTTGAAACCTGTGACAGTGGGAGAGCCTCACACTGTGATATATTACTTTCAAAATGTTACATTGTACATTGTACAAGAGCTATACAGAGTGCACCCCTTACCACTTTGTGGTTTTGGGGGAGGTAAGACTAGAAAACAAAACTAGTCAGAAGGTAGGGAGTCTAAGAGTAGGAAGATAAAGTCCTTCATGTTATCTTTCACCCTATATTGTAGTAAGCCAAAGTCTGTTTTGAATCTAGCTAGCCAAGAATTGTAGGAGGGGCTGACATTTCTGAAAAGCTTGTCATTCCTCTCCTTCCATATACTCCAAGATGCTTGTAGAAAGGCCTCCATGAACATAGGTTTGTTCCATTTTAGCTTGGCCGTTTCCAACCAAGTAAGCCGCGTGGTATGATGTTCAGGGTTCATCCCAAGTTTTGACCAACAGTGCTTGCTGAATGGGCAGTTCAGGATCATGTGGTCCACATCTTCTTGTGCTTGACCGCAAAGGAGGCAGGTTAGGTCATCTCCCACATTATAGTGCCTTCTCTTGAGCATTTCTCTTGTATTGAGGCGATCAGAAAGGAGAAGCCAACCGAAAACTTTTATCTTGATTGTAACTTTGGATTTCCACAGCCATTGGTATGTTTTATGGGCTTTGACATCCCTGAAGCAGAATTTATAAAACCTTCGTGCAGTATATTCTGTAGAGCCCCAGGAGTAAGACCACAAGTCTCTAGTGGTCGGGTCGTCGTGTAAAACAATATGGGCTACAAGGCGTTGGATGTCACGAACTTCTGCATGTGCCTCAATGGAGAGGGGTAGGTGGAACGCCTCATCTAAGGAAGAGACACGTAGAAAATTTTGTACTGAGACATCCTCATTCTTGGCAAACGAAAAGGCCCTTGGATGTGAGTCAGCTAGAGTCTGATCAAGCCAGAGGTCTTTCCACATGAGCACATTATCACCACGGTTAACCTCAACTTTGGAGATGCCACGATAGATTGGAGTTAGTTTGAGGACATCTCTCCACCAGAAAGAGCCACATGGATTAGAAGCATGTGGTATCTTGTCTGTGTAGTATGTAGAACAAATCAGATCAACCCAAGGGAGGTCGTGCTGGTTATAGAATTTGTGCAAATATTAAGGAGGAGAGCGTCACTTTGAATTTTTGAATTGATGATCCCGAGGCCTCCACTTTCTTTTGGGCGACAAATCCTATCCCAGGCAACCAAAGAATTGCATTTCTCCCCCTGCTCAGTCTTTTTTGTCCAGAGACATTTCCGACGAATCTTATCCAATAATTCCAAGATTTTTGGTGTAAATTTGAGTGTGCATAGAGCAAAAATGATGAGCGAGGTGATGACAGTGTTTAGCAATGAAAGTTTGGCCCCATACGACATCATTGACAGAGTAGAAGATAATCTTCGTTCCACAGAGCATACCATCGGCATTAGGTCTTGGATAGAGGGTTTACCAGTCCCTAGGGGAAGACCTAGGTAAGTGAACGACATATTGCCAACTTTGCATTCAAAGATGTTAGCAAGCTCATTTGTAAGGTCATCATCACAATTCATCGGTATGAGTGTGGACTTATGGAAATTTATCTTGAGACCAATGGAAGTGGCAAAATCATTAAGGATTCCTTTCATAGTATGTGCTTGAGCTGGACATGCTGGCATGATAATTATTGTGTCATCCGCGTATTGAATAACAGGGTAGTCAAGTTGTCGCTGTCTTTCAAAGGGCAGGTGGATCTTCCCCTGTCGAAAAGCATCATTAATGGCAGCTTGAAGGAGATCAGCTGCAATAACAAAGAGGAGGGGGGACAAGGGGTCTCCTTGCCGAACACCACTTTTGCAATGGAATTGCCTGCCCGGAACACCGTTGAGAAGCACTGAAGATTTACCAGAAGAAAAAATAGATTTGATCCAGGAAAGCCACTTGTCATTGAAGCCCATATGTTTCATAATCTCAAGCATAGCACCATGTTCAATTGTGTCGAATGCTTTGGCGAAGTCAAGTTTTAGTAGAACTATTTTCTTCTTGGAAATTTGGCACTGATGGATGTACTCGAAGGCCCAAGCAAGGCAGTCTTGTATAGTTCTTCGTTTGATGAAACCGTATTGATTTCGATGAACCAGCTTGAGAATGATCTTTTGGAGGCGGTTGGACAAAAGCTTAGTGATTATTTTGAGGCAGCAATTTAGCAATGTGATAGGCCAAAAGTCATTAACTGTCTCAGGCGAAGGGACTTTTGGAATTAGTGTGATGAAGCCCTCATTGATGCTTTCCAAGTTTAGGATCCCTTCATGGAACTGCTCACAAAGTCTGTAGAAGTCTTCTTTGATTATGTGCCAGCAAGATTTAATGAAGCGGCCCATAAATCCATCGGGGCCTGGAGCTCTATCAGCCGGCATTTCTTTGACAACATCATCGATTTCTTGTTTGGAGAAAGGGGCAGTAAGCATGTCCAAGTCATCTCTTCTTTTGATGATATTAGGAAGATCAAATTTCATATGATAGCCACGAGAAGAACCAAGCCTGTCCTTGTAGGTGTGGTAGATGAGAGCCTCTTTTCCAGCATGGTCTTCCACATATGTGCCATTATCAAGACGAATATTGGTTATGTTGTTTCTTCTGTATCTTTCTGAAGCAAGGGCTTTAAGAAATTTTGGGTCCTCATCTCCAAATTGAACCCAGTGAATTGTGCATCTTCTTTTCTAGTATTGCTTCTGATAATTTAACATTCGAAGAATGTGCTTTTTTAGGATTATCCTAAAGTTGCGTTCTGGGATTGACAAAACCCTTTTATTTTCTCGAGCATCAAGATCTGCCAGAGTGGAGTTTGAATTTTCAATTGCAATGCTAAGTTTAGATATCCTTTTACTCCAGTGCTTGAGTTCATATCTTAACATTTTAAACTTGCGGCATAGCATAGTGGCAACATTTGTAGAATTGACTGATCTATTCCAAACCTCTGAAACAAGCTCCATAAACCCTGGATGTTGCACCCAGAAGGATTCAAACCTGAATATGTTACTTTTTGGAATTGTAGTTTCAATGGTCACTACACAAGGAATGTGATCAGAGACTGGCTTCCCAAGGGGTTTTACCAAAGTATTTGGATATGTGACAGTCCAATTAGTGGTGGTTAGAAACCAATCCAGTTGTTCAAGCAAAGGTTGTTGATGCATGTTACTCCATGTATATGCCCTGCCTTTAATTGGTAGCTCAATGAGCCCCTGAGATCGGATAAAATCATTGAATGTGATCATGTCATTAATGTTGCCACCTGGTTTATTGCGATTAGAAGGACTTCGAATGTAATTAAAATCACCAATTAGTAACCCATCTTCAGTAGCAGGGATGTTTAAGTTCAGAAGCCAATTTGTGTAATCCACTCTGAGATCACCTTGACAGGGTCCATATATGTTTACAAGGGTCCATTCTTGGGCCGATTGTGTGGATTTGAATTTAATTACTAGAGCAAATTCTTCTTCCATAAGTACCGTACCAGTGAAAATAGAGCTGTTCCAAATGGTTGCAATACCTCCAGAGGCTCCTTGAGAGGGAATATAAGCATATTTATCAAATATTTTAGGACAACATGACTTAATGAACATATTATCAAAAGAGGGTTTTTTGGTTTCTTGCAAGCAAATCACGGCACAACCACTAGAGGAAATAGCGTTCGATAAAGCCAAAAGCTTAGGGTCTGAGTTCAGGCCCTGGACGTTCCAACAAAGTATGTTCCAGTTCGAAAGAAGTACCATTTAAAAGCTGGATAAAAAGCAAACAAAATTAAGCATTGGATGGGCCACCCTCCTGATCAGCAAGAAGCACATCTTCAGTGAGTTCTTCAGGAGGAATGGCACACCGGGTGGATCCAATCTGCTGTATCTCATTGATTGACAGTGGTGGGGGCACTGCAACATATTGTTTCTCAGACAAATCAGTTATGAAAACTGCAGAGGCCACATTTGGGATCACCCTTGGTTTAACTTTGGAGGTCTTGGCCTTGCTGTCAGTGATGAGAGGCACCTTGAAGCCGTCATACTTGTTGGAGCTATTGCTGCGGCGAACCTGCATGACAGAGATTGGAGCTTTGTTTTTACCACGTTTGCCCTTAGACACTCCAAAAGAGGAGTCCCCAGGCACAGAATCTGGACCAGTCATCGCTAAGCCATCAGAAGGTGCCACCAGATCATCATTGAGCTCAGTTATAGTGACAGTGCTGGCCTGAACATTGGGTGATTCACTAGCAACAATAGTCCAAAGCTGCGTGGAAGAGTTGTAAGTACCTGCAGCATCAAGAGAGGTGATAGTAGCAGAAGCATCCAACTGTCCATCTTCAGCATTGGTCACAACTAACTGAATATTCAGACTTGTAGGTTTAATACCATAACCATGCGCCCAGGGCCCAAAGGTGGCCAAAGTAGGCATGATCCTGCTAGACAAGAAGTTGGTAACATGCACATATGACAGAGGCTCATTCAGAAGCATGGAGCTGATCATCTCAGAATCTGCAGAGAAGCTAATGTTTATACCAGCATTTGAAACCTGAATATTGAACTTGAGTTGCTGCAGAGCCATTGGAAGGCCAGAGAAAGATTCAGCAGAATTTTTACTGACCACCAAATCTTGAGTGGGAGCAGGACTAAAGACCAAAGAACTGCTTCGCTGCAAGGCTTGTAGAATGTTGACTGGGACAAGAACCATAGGCTCAGAGTCAGAGCTAGTGGTAGAGCTGCTCTGAAGGGAAATGGAGTCATTCCATGCTGCAACAGGGCTATCCTGAAGATTATTAGGTGGATGGATACCATCATTAACCTGCAGCCCTTCATTGGCTAGCCACTCTTGGAAGTTATACAAAGCCGGAGGTGTCTGTGGAGGTGAAGGTGGCTGTCGGTGTCAAAACCGGCGGATCTCGGGTAGGGGGTCCCGAACTGTGCGTCTAGGCGATGGTAACAGGAGACAAGGGACACGATGTTTACCCAGGTTGGGCCCTCTTGATGGAGGTAAAACCCCACGCCCCTGCTTGATTGATATTGATATTGTGGATGTTTACAAGAGTGGATCTACCACGAGATCAAGGAGGCTAAACCCTAGAAGCTAGCCTATGGTATGATTGTAAGGGTTGTTGTGATTGTAGTCCCACGGACTAAAGCCATCCGGTTTATATAGACACCGGAGAGGGCTAGGGTTACATAGAGTCGGTTACAATGGTAGGAGATCTACATATCCAGATCACCAAGCTTGCCTTCCACGCCAAGGAAAGTCCCATCCGGACACGGGTGAAGTCTTCAATCTTGTATCTTCATAGTCTTGGAGTCCGGTCGATGATGATAGTCCGCAAATGATAGTTCGGCTGATGATGGTAGTCCGCTATCCGGACACCCCTAATCCAGACTCCTCAAGAGCCCTGAACCAGGCTTCAATGACGATAAGTCCGGCGTGTATATTGCTTGGCATCGCAAGGCGGGTTCCTCCTCCAAATGATAGAAGATTGTGAACACCGGGATAGTGTCCGCTCGCAAAATAAATTCCACACTCCACCGTAGAGAGAATAATAATATATACACAAGTTCAATGCACGACGTTTTCCGTGGCATGACGTCGCACCACTACCAAGCCATTACTCAATTGTTTTTACTTTACCACCTCAAAGTGCATTTAGCTAAGCGGTTTCCTTGGCACGCCTTGTTGAAGCGAGATCGTGTTTCCCTTAATCCGGGATTCTCATCAATACGCGTGGGTAACCCAACCGCCGCCATTGATGGTGACGCTTGGGAGATAAGCGAGTTTTACCAGGCCGGTGGGGACGCGAAGACTTCGCCCGCCCATATAAGGGATAAGGATTCACCTTCTCACCCACGCCTTCTTCCTCCTTTGCTTATCCATCTCCGCGATTCGAGCTCCAGCGCCCAAGTTCGCAAGATCTCGTCTCAACCTTCTCCGACCATGTCCGGAGCGGAGGTAAATGGTTGGCCTCCACCGTTAAGGAGGAGCAATCGCAAACCGCGCTGGCGCGGATACCTCTCCGGCGACATCGCAGACCGGCTGCTCGACGAGGGCAGCTCATCCCCACCCCAGGCCCCATGAGAGGGTCGTCTTTCTTCCCACTTCCTCTACGGATTGGGCTTTCCACTACATCCCTTTGTCCGGGGCTCATGTTCTACTACGGCCTGGATTTCCATGATCTGGCGCCAACTTCATCCTCAACATCTCGGCGTTTATCATCGTGTGTGAGGCCTTCCTCTGCATCCAGCCCCACTTGACGCCAGGCTCAAGACCTTCAATGTCAAGTCAAGGTAGTGAAGGGCATTCAAGCGGAGTGCGGAGGCGCCATGTTGGGCAAGATGCCCAACGTCCTTTGGTTCGAAGGGGCCTTCGTGGAATCCGTCAAGGGGTGGCAATCGGGGTGGTTCTATATCACCGAGCCGCGTGACCCTAAATGGGCGGCGAACCCCGAGTTTAGATCTGGTATCCCCACGCAGCTCACCTCCCGGAAAGAGAAGGGCTTGCTGTGGGGTAGTTTGATGGAGCTGACCGGACTCCAAGCCTGTATAAGAAGCTGGTGAAGAAGCTCAGGCTGGTTAACGTGGTCCAGGTCATGCTCGTCCGCCGGATTCTCCCATGCCAAGAGCGGGCATTCAATCTATGGGAGTTCGATCCGGAACAGCACGAGGCACTGAACAAGCTCTTCGACATAACGCAAGGCGCTCGAAGGTGCTGTTCAAGGCGCCGAAGTTTCGCATCCGCGATCAAGATCGCGGATTTCGCCGCAGCGCCAGCTAACGAGGTAAGTGATTCTACCCTTTACGGACACCTGTTTTTCATAGTTTGACTCTATGCGGTTTTAATTTCCCTTTTCCTTTGACATGACTGGATGAAGAAGGCGAGCAGATTACTGTCGGCCCTATGCCGAAAATCCATGAGACGCCGTCTAGCGAGGCTGCTGGTTCCGCATCGCACGTGGTGCCGGAGAAGAAGGCCAAGAAGGAGGCCACGGTGCTCGAAGAGTGCCCATTTTCAGGTGTCCGACGACTCGGGCGGACTCTCTCCCAAAATGAGGAGGAGGAAGAGGACTCTCTCCCGAGGAGGAGAGAGGAGAGGAAGGCTTGCCCAACAGGGAGGCCGGAGGGTCCAAGAGGGAAGGACTATTCCCGGATAGCTCGCCAACATCAATGTTGGCGAGGAAGAATGGCCTTCAAGGGCCAGCCTCCGGCGAGATCGTAAGTATCCGGATTCTGAATGATTTATAATTTCTTTTTTGCGCCACATAGTGTCATTCTAATGCCGCATGCTGCCTGTAGTCCGCCAATGATGATCTCCCGCTTCATCGAAGCGGGTCGCTGGCTTCGCCGGATGTAGACTCCATCCCGACCGCCCACCTCGCGACGCCGAAGACGCCGAGGTGGGATCCCGAAGGGACCCATCGGGGAGGCTCGGGCGCCACAAGGCGCCCTCCGATTTTGCGCCGACTCCACAATAGAACCCGCAGTGGTTCCGAGTCTGGCAGCGCCCCTTCGATCAAGGGAAAGACCGTGACGCCGGCGGCTTCCGCCCAACCGAGGCGCCGGGCACTTGTTGAGGCGCTGCAGAGCGCTTCCATTGAGGAAGAACACCGCACTATTATGAGTGCGGTGATTGAAAGTGCAGCTTGCCAAAGGCGGGCTGACTGAAGCCGCAATAGCCTTCTATCGTGCTTTGAGGTAAGAAGTTAAAATATGCAATGTAATACCGCATAGACAGTAGCCCACGATGCTCGGTTCGTGTTCGGAAAGAAAAGCCGGATTGAGGATCTTAAAAAAGATATACGCAGGGTTGCTAAAAAATTATGTCAACATGGGTTGCAGGCTGCGCTGCTGACCTCTGCCGCACTTACTGCGGAGGTTGGTGCGTTGAAGCAGGAGCTCGAGCGGTCCGGGCAAGAGCTCGGCCGCGCCAGGAAGCAGCTCCAAGACAAAGAAGGTGAGTAACACCACTTTGAATTTGTACCATGTAAAAGGATTTAGGTTGCGACAAAAATAACAAGGATAACATGGGTACTGCAGGGCCACGAACAAGGTGGCGACCTCGAAGGAGGCCGTGTCCGTGTCGAACATAATGCGCCACGGAACGGGCAGAGCGAGAAAAGCAAGAGGCGCGGGTGGCGGTGGTTCAGCAAGAGCCTGTGCTCTCATGGAAAAGCATGAGAGTATGGAGCGTGACTCAAAGACTCGAGAGTCCGAGCTTGCCTCGCTCTCGAAAGTGTAAAACCGCCAAGGCCGAGGCCCATAAGTCCCTTCAGAGGTTGAGTTGATGAGGAAGATAGCGGCGGTAAGGCATTTTTCATGCAAAGCAAGCATGTGAATGTAAATTACGTGTTACTTACCCGAATTCGAGCTCTCGAGGCGTTTGCAGATCTGCCTCACAGCGTGTCCGATGCCGCCGATTCTACCGAGCCGAGGAGGGAGCTCAACGGAGAAGGTCTTCGGTCTCAAGATGCCGAGGCCGCCATCCGGTGCCCCTAGCGACCAGTGAAGCAGCTGGTCGAAGCTTCACAAGGTGGCCGAGCAGGCCATGAAGGGCCTCATAGTCCGGTGTGGCTCGGAGAGGCCATGCCAGGAGCTACTTCGCCTCGTATGCGACGGCTGGTGGATGCGTGCCCTCGGGTGGAGGTTATCAAGCGCTCCGCCTGTATTGAAGGTGCTCGTCGGGCCCTTGCCCGCAAAGGTGCATTGGGGCAAGCTGGATGCGGAGAAGATAATCATCGACGCGCCACCAGCGGGCAAGGAGCATCGACGCCCAAATTTACTATAAGGCTGTCTCAAGGGTGCCCGCAAGATTGCGGATGAGTGACCCAGGGATGTAATTATTGAGTGAATTCGCAATGTGTTATCCTGTGCGCTGAAAACTTTGTTCATATGCGCTAAGCAACGCTTGTTTAATTTAAAATATTACCTTCTGTGCGGCCGTTTATTAAATCTGAGAGATGGCAAGTCGTCGGCTTCAGCCCCCATGCCACGAAAGTCTTGGGGTGTTCGGGATAAACTTGAGCACTCTTGTTCCCATTTTGGGTCCATCTAGGAGGCGCCAACACAACGTAACAAGGCAACCGGACTTATAGTGCTTGAACACTCTCACTTAGCCATAGAATTCTATAATTTTAAATTTCGGCGAAGCCCCTAGTATTCGGAAGACCGAATTGGGGCGCTATCCACGCCTTCATCGGACATAATCCGGAACTTCGCTCGAAGCGGCGTAGGTCTTTAAGGACCCGAAAGGACCTCTCGAACAGCGACCAGTCTCTCGCCTTATCGTGCGGTCAGTTTTAGCTTTCCATCGAGGCGTTAACCGGCTCAACCGGGCGCAATCGGAGTGGTTCTCCAAAGTGCTACCTTAGCCGATAGAACGGAACGTAAGGTGCCGAACATGGGAGCCGGGCAAACCCAACTATTGACCCAAGGCATGATTCGGAGCTGATTCATATAATGCTATAAGTTCGGGGTGCCGCACTTGTGAAAGTGTGCGGACTTTATCACACCATAAAGCGGAGGACATAAGCCCCTGGTGTATTTGGCCGTACCAAGACGCACGGGTGCAACATGTCGTAAATGAACATATATATATATAAAGTAATGCAATTATAGGCAAAAGTGCTGCATTTTATTCGAGAAGATATGCTATCAGTGCGGAATGATACAAATAGTGCGGAAAGCAAGGGATTGACGAATTAAAGGCGTCTCTCCGTGGGTAGGCAGAATGTTGTATTTAACAAATTTAATGCTCGTGATGGAGACCACCGAGTGTTAAATCGCGCCTTTGTCCTTCCCTGGCTGTTGCATCATGAGTTGGCAGGTTCGCCACGGACTGAGTTCTCAGATAAAAAGAGAAAAATAAAGAAAAGAGCGACACACTTGGGAGCCCTGGTGTGGTCGAACCGCACTGGTCTGTTGTGGTTGTGCCCTTCCCCTATGCCCATGGTATCTCCTGTATGTAATTATGTACGCGAGAGTTTGTCTTGCAATTTTGCGAGGGCTGGGGTTAGCCGCATTACTACGCTGCACCGAACGTGCTGTGGTCTTGGTTGATGTTGCTCCGGCACGTTTGGTCGTGTCCGTCGCTTAACGGCCGGACTCGAGAATTGCCTTAAAAGGCTGCTCTGCATTTCTGCCGCGAGCATTGTATGTTCCTCCGCTCGAGGGAGTGTTCCGATTTCCATTGACCGTGATGACTCCACGAGGGCCTGGCATCTTGAGCTTAAGGTATGCATAATGCGGCACCGCATTGAATTTTGCAAACGCGTTCGTCCGAGCAGAGCGTGATAGCCGCCATGAACGGGACTATGTCGAAGATTAACTCCTCGCTCGAAAATTATCCGGGATCCAAGACCACTTCCAGCCAGAATCGAGCTCTGTATAATTGGCCTCGACACTGGTATGACGCCTTTGAAGGTCGCCATTGTAGGTTTAATCTTGAGGGTCTATGCCCATCTTGCGCACTATATCCCGATAAAGCAGGTTCAGCTACGCCACCGTCCATCGGACTCTCGTGAGGTGAAATCCATCAACGATTGGGTCTAAAACCAATGCGCGAATCCGCCATGGCGGATCTGGTCGGATGGTTTCTTCGATCGAAAGTGATCGGCAAGAGGACCATGGGTTGAATTTTGGAGCGATCGCTCCATCGCAGATACGCCCCTTAGTGCACGCTTCCACTCCCTCTTGGGAATATGCGCTATGATATCATGTTTACCGTCCAACTTGAGGGGGAATCCTTTTGTCCTCTCGTTGTTCGGCGGCCGGGTCTCTTCCTCGCCATCGCTGTAGCCCCTTGTCACTGTTCTCGGCGATTAATTTGCTCGCTTGCTTGAATACCCAACAATCTCTGTTGGGATGGTTAGCTGGCTTTTCGGGGTTCCATGTATTTGACAAGAGCGGTCGAGTATTCGGTCCAAATTGGACGGGCCCGGAGTGGTTCTTTTGAATGGCTTCTTCCGCTGACCGGTTTGAGCCTCGAATCCCGCGTTAACTGCCGATCCTCATTCTTGTCGCCAGCACGCGGCGTTTGTTTTGTTTCGACGCAACCTGCCATTGCGGTCCTTGGTATCCGGACTACCAGCGTTTTCTTTGAGGTTGTTATCGCGAAGCGAGCCAGCTATCCTCTCCCGCATGTAAGCGGGTCATGAGGGATGTGAGGGCTGCCATGGATTTCGCTTCTCTGCCCTAGGTGCCGGGCCAGCCACTCGTCGCGGATGTTATGTTTGAAGGCAGCGAGTGCCTCTGCATCCGGACGGTCGACGATTTGATTTTTCTTTGTTAGGAACCGTGTCCGTAATTGCCCGCCGATTCGTCTGCTGCTGGATTATGTGGCTTAGGTCATCTGCGTCCGGTGGTCGCACGACGCGCCTCGAAGTTGTCGAGGAATGCGGCTTCCGTGTCTTCCCAACATCCAATTGACTCTGCGGGCAGGCTGTTAAGCCAATGCCGAGCTGGTCCTTTAAGCTTGCGGGAGATATTTGATGGCGTGAAGATGTGCGCCGGGCCATGTGTATATGGAGGAGATAATCCTCAATCCAGACCGCGGGTCTGTTGTGCCATCGAGGATTCGATATTAACGGGTTTGAACCCTTCAGGATTTGATGATCCATTACTTCGCGGTGAAGCATAGTGGGTGTGCGGCGCCTCTGTGTTGAGCAATATCGCGACGTAGCTCGAGAGAGCGTTATCCGCTGTGTTCGCCCGCCGAGTAGTTGTATCCGTGCAACGGTATTCGTCGTGGGTCATGGGGCGTCCACGTGATCCATAGATAGATCTGGATTGTCTTGCCTTGTCCTCCAATATATCTCGCAAGTCCGGCGTGTTCCCCCGTGGCTTCCTGCTTTTAGAGCGATGCCGGGTACGGTTTTGGTGGAGGGCTTGCACGCCTCTATCGCGCCACGAGGTGGTCGGTCTGCCAGACAGCGCTGGTGATGCTGCCTCCTCTAATCGGGGAGCAACTTGCGTTTTGGGTAACTTTTGGAAGGGCGTTCGAGTTCATACTCTTCGGCCGCGAGGACCTCGATCCATCTGTCGGCAAGTAGGTCTTGATCAGCTTGAAGCTGTTGTTGCTTTTTCTTTAGGCTGTTTGTCGTGGCCATTAGCCTGCGCCTAAAACGCTCTTGTTCGACGGGATCCTCAGCACGACGAATTGCTGTCGCCGAGGCTTGCCTCGCCTCGGAGGGAGGTAAGTAATTGTCATCCTCGACCTCTTCGCCCGCCGCCTCTCCCGAGGGCTTGCTTCCGCCTCCTCCTGCGCTGGATCGTCTTTGGAGGGAGTTGTCTTCGCACTTTTCGGGTGTTATTATCTCCGTGCCGGAATCTCCATTCTTGCCGTGGCGGGATTTAGAGCGGCGCCACCGACGCCGGCGCTTGGGCTGTTTTTTAAGGAATCGCCTCCGCTGCTTCTTCGCCGTCCCCATCTTTTGGGGTGTCCACCATGTATATGTCGATGACGAGGTGGTTTTCAAAGGTCCTGCAGAGCATCTGGTTCTTGTAGTCTCCGCATCGCCGCCCATACCGCCGATGTCTTCGTGTCGAGTCGAGTACGCCGGTTAAATCGCCGACGGTGGCTACGAAGCGGGTGGTGGATGGGATCTGAATTTCTTCGTCGTCGCGCTTCACCCGCCCCGCCCTAGTTCGCCAGGCTCTCCGGATAGTGAGAGATGCTTCAATGAATTTATGATATCGCCGAAGGGCGAGTGCTGAAAGATGTCCGCAACGGTGAATTCCATGATCGGCGCCCAATCGGATTCATCTGGCAGGGGCGCAGGAGGTTCGGAGTCCGGCACCTCGGAGTCATGGGCTTTACGTGGGACAAGGTAAGTGTTCGGCTCCATCGCCGTAGGAATTGCAGGTCTCGAGGCGGTGTCCAGCCATCCGTCCTCGATCCGAGCGATCGGATCCGGACTATGAGTCGGAGCGGATTCGTGTGCGGCCTCCAAGGTGCTGTCCGGCGGCAGAGTTAGGTCATGCCCATCGTGACAGTAGCGACACACTCGGCTCGCTCAGATCCATCGAGGATCAAGTCCCCGCGGATATCGGCCGTGAAGTTTAAGCTTCAAACCTGACCGACGGCCAGGGGTGTAGCTTCGATCTGCTCCAGATGGCCAAGGAGTTGGCCCGCAGAAGCCGCCGAATCACGAAGATCTGCCCGGGAGAAAGGTCTCACCCAGACTGCGTCGTTGTTGATTGAAGAGGCCATCAAGCCTATCGGTGACGACACGAGGAACTCTCAATGAAAGCACCAATGTCGGTGTCAAAACCGCGGATCTCGGTAGGGGTCCCGAACTGTGCGTCTAGGCGGATGGTAACAGGAGACAAGGGACACGATGTTTACCTGTGTTCGGGCCCTCTTGATGGAGGTAAAACCTCACGCCCCGCTTGATTGATATTGATATTGTGGATGTTTACAAGAGTGGATCTACCACGGGATCAAGGAGGCTAAACCCTAGAAGCTAGCCTATGGTATGATTGTAAGGGTTGTTGTGATTGTAGTCCTACGGACTAAAGCCATCCGGTTTATATAGACACCGGAGAGGGCTAGGGTTACATAGAGTCGGTTACAATGGTAGGAGATCTACATATCCGTATCGCCAAGCTTGCCTTCCACGCCAAGGAAAGTCCCATCCGAACACGGGGTGAAGTCTTCAATCTTGTATCTTCATAGTCTTGGAGTCTGGTCGATGATGATAGTCCGGCAAATGATAGTTCGGCTGATGATGGTAGTCCGGCTATCCGGACACCCCCTAATCCAAGACTCCCTCAGTGGCCATTCACCCCAGTTTGGTTGGAAGTCCACTTCCACATTCTGCAAACCCTCATCATTGTTTGCAGCAGCAGCATTGTTGGCAGCCCCCTGCTGAGCAATCCAGTTATTGAGTTGCAGCTGATAGAGCTGCTCAGCAGTAAGCTCATCACCGTACAGAGGATGTGGAATACCATTGTCAGGTGGAGGATCTTCTCCTACAGGTGGAACTTTAGGCAGATGCGCGTTCCAGTCCAACAGTGCCTATCTCCTCCTAGCCGGCAGATCACTAGACTCTTTGGAACAAGGCGGAGACTAATGACTTTTACACGGACCAGAACAAATTTCCTGTCACCTCTAGGATTATACCAATGCATGAGACTACCAAAACTGTCCACAGATCTATGCAGGTAATGGTAAGTCTGATAATCATAGGGGAAGCCCACATACAAGATCCAAACCGCAGGGCCATAGGTGGTGAGCCTCATATTCAGAGCTTCATCATGCGGCACAAAAGAGACAATAGTGTTCATATCCCCTTCAACCTCGGCATCAATTTCAAAGGTTGTTCCCACAACATTATCTCGCACTAAAGGATTGGCAAACCCAAAGATAGAAATGCCCAAGGGATGATCATCAACCTCAGAAGGGAAGAAATGGGATTCATGCAGCAGGCCAGTGATTACCTCCCTTAGAGCAGCTTTCTGATGATGTGGAACATGTCTGTTGACCTCGGCAATGGCGAGAAAATCATGGTTGAGGGGAGGAACATGATGCACCGCCATGTCGACACGAACCACTCTGTTCTCCAGCCCCAGCTCGATCGTCATCCCCGTGGGGATGTAGGGGACGACATTCACAGGGCAGTTAGCCATTGTTGCAGGTGGAGGAGAGCTCGAAGGGCGAGAAACATGGGAGATGGAATGCGGAGCGGCAGGCTGGGTCGATTTGGGTTGCCAAACTAGTATCCCCACCCCCTCTTCCTCCAACAGGAGATTGCCAAGTGTCCAGCCAGACCGCAAGCGGCACAATTAAGGGAGTGTGTTGATTTTCTTACTAGTTTTTGATGCAGCCTCGGTTGGTCATTAAACATAGCAGGGCAAGTGGGGATATGATTCCGACTGACCGGTGATTTGACATGGCCTTGGGGAGCAGCATTAGTAATGACCAAGGCAGAAGATGGAATATGAGTAGCCTGGGCAGATATCTTGGGAATATTTGCCAGGAAGGAATGAACAACAGAAGGGCCCATCTTAGGCTGCCACCAAAGATATGCACAATCTAGATTACCACAACCAGAGAAAGAGTGGCCCAACAGGTTGCAATGCATGCAAAATAGCTTTGAGGGACACAAAGAGGACACATGCCCATCCGAGAGGCAAACTACGCATGTTGGGCCATATGAAGCTGGGGGACCAATTCCTTTTGAAGGCTTCTCGGAGGGCTGCAGAAATTGTCCGTGATCCATGCTGCCAAAAGACTCAGGACATTCCCACTCCAGATGGCCCATAGAATTGCACTTTGAGAAAATATTCAATTTGTTGTAAATAAAGGTTGATGGTGGGACCGAGCCAATATCCCAAGTTTTGGCAATCTCCAAGTCATTATAGCCAGCCTGTCTATAGTCCAAAATATGTAGCAGAATAAAATTTGGGATAGAATTCCAGCATTCATTTCGGTATTTATTGCCAACAAATGTTGTTTCCTTGCACGGCTTGTCGGAAATAATGACCGATTCAAATTTACCAAAACGAATGCCACTGACTAAGGCCGGATCACTGACAGCTCTTGAATGAAATTTTCCAAAAATAATATTGGGCTGTGATCGAGGAATGTCTGATTTGTTAGGTATGATCATAGAATCCTCAAGAACATCACCATGAGTAGTCTTGTTGAGCTCAAGAGAAGGCGGAAAACCGAATTTATCTAACTCTTTTAAAGAACAATCAGCCTCTGAACGATTAGCTTGCAAAAAAGCAAGATTAGACTTGATAGCCATAGGGGAGCGTAAAGATATCTCATTGAGCTCCTGGTCCGAATGCCACGTAGAGTTCTCCAAAGAGAAGTTCCAAGAGTTGTGACGATAAATATTGAAATGACAGATGAAATCTGGCCAAATGCGATCCTTAAGCCCATATATGAAACGCCCCACTTTATTGGAAGCTAGAGAGAACCGAAAGTGTCTGCCAGCCAAATGTTTAACACGAAAACCATTGGACGATCCACCAATACAACATTGTAGAGCAAGTCCCACCGATTCTTCAGAAAGAGAAAACGAGGCAGAAGAGAAGGCCACAACCAAAAAGAATTCCTTGGCCGAAGCAGAGGGGGAAAATGGACTGTGGATCCAAACCTTGCACGCACCTGCGCCTCCACCGCTTGCCCGGGTGAGAAATCCCAGTGTAGTAGCCCCTCCCACTTGCACTAGAGTCAATAATCTATATTACATTGTAATGATTCTAACAACCATGGAGTCTTGGCGCTGATCATATTTTGCTGGTGGAATAGGCTTAGTCAATGGGTCTGCAACATTTAGATCCGTATGTATTTTCCAAATCTCTATGTCTCCCTCCTTGACTGCGGATGGAGTTGAAGCGTCTCTTGATGTGTTTGGTTCTCTTGTGAAATCTGGATTCCTTCCTAAGGAAATTGCTCCAGTATTGTCACAAAAGATTTTCACTGGACCCGATGCACTAGGTATTACACCTAGATCGGATATGAACTCCTTCATCCAGACTCCTTCATTTTCTGCTTCTGAAGCAGCTATGTACTCCGCTTCACACATAGATCCCGCCACGACGCTCTGCTTAGAACTGCACCAACTGACAGCTCCAGCATTCAATATAAATACGTATCTGGTTCGTGACTTAGAGTCATCCGGATCAGTGTCAAAGCTAGCATCGACGTAACCATTTACGACAAGCTCTTTGTCACCTCCATAAACGAGAAACATATCCTTATTCTTTTTCAGGTATTTCAGGATGTTCTTGACCGCTGTCCAGTGATCCACTCCTGGATTACTTTGGTACCTCCCAGCTAAACTTATAGCAAGGCACACATCAGGTCTGGTACACAACATTGCATACATGATAGAACCTATGACTGAGGAATAGGGAATGACTTCCATTTTTTCTCTATCATCTATAGTGGTCGGGCATTGAGTCCGACTCAACTTCACACCTTGTAACACATGCAAGAACCCTTTCTTCGAATGATCCATTTTGAACTTCTTCAAAACTTTATCAAGGTATGTGCTTTGTGAAAGTCCAATTAAGCATCTTGATCTATCTCTATAGATCTTGATGCCCAATATATAATCAGCTTCACCGAGGTCTTTCATTGAAAAATTCTTATTCAAGTATCCTTTTATGCTATCCAGAAATTATGTATTATTTTCAATCAACAATACGCCATCCACATATAATATCAGAAATGATACAGAGCTCCCACTCACTTTCCTGTAAATACAGGCTTCTCCAAAAGTCTGTATAAAACCATATGCTTTGATCACACTATCAAAGCGTATATTCCAACTCCGAGAGGCTTGCAACAATCCATAAATGGTTCGCTGGAGCTTGCACACTTTGTTAGCTCCTTTAGGATCGACAAAACCTTTTGGTTGCATCATATACAACTCTTCTTTAATAAATCCATTAAGGAATGCGGTTTTGACATCCATTTGCCAAATTTCATAATCATAAAATGCGGCAATTGCTAACATGATTCGGACAGACTTAAGCATCGCTACGGGTGAGAAAGTCTCATCGTAGTCTACTCCTTGAACTTGTCGAAAACCTTTCGCAACAAGTCGAGCTTTGTAGACAGTAACATTACTGTCAGCGTCAGTCTTCTTCTTGAAGATCCATTTATTCTCTATGGAATGCCGATCATCGGGAAAGTCAACCAAAGTCCACACTTTGTTCTCATACATGAATCCCATCTTAGATTTTCATGGTCTCAAGCAATTTCGCGGAATTTGGGCTCATCATCGCTTCCTCATAGTTCATAGGTTCGTCATGGTCTAGTAACATGACTTCCAGAACAGGATTACCGTGCCACTCTGGTGTGGAATTTACTCTGGTTGACCTACGAGGTTTGGTAGTAACTTGATCTAAAGTTTCATGATCATCATCATTAACTTCCTCACTAATTGGTGTAGCCATCACTGGAACTGATTTTTTGTGATGAACCATTTTCCAATTCGAGAGAAGGTACAACTACCTCATCAAGTTCTACTTTCCTTCCACTCACTTCTTTCGAGAGAAACTCCTTCTCTAGAAAGGATCCATTCTTAGCAACGAATATCTTGCCTTCAGATCTGTGATAGAAGGTGTACCCAACAGTTTCTTTTGGGCATCCTATGAAGACACATTTCTCCGTTGAAGCGTTTTCACATAAGCATCGCAGCCCCAAACTTTAAGAAACGACAGCTTAGGTTTCTTGCCAAACCACTATTCATATGGTGTCGTCTCAACGGATTTAGATGGTGCCCTATTTAACGTGAATGCAGCCGTATCTAAAGCATAACCCCAAAGCGATAGTGGTAAACCGGTAAGAGACATCATAGATCGCACCATATCTAATAAAGTATGGTTACGATGTTCGGACACACCATTACGCTGTGGTGTTCTAGGTGGCGTGTGTTGTGAAACTATTCCTCATTGTTTCAAATGAAGACCAAACTTGTAACTCAAATATTTACCTCCACGATCACATCGTAGAAACCTTATTTTCTTGTTATGATGATTTTCCACTTCACTCTGAAATTATTTGAACTTTTCAAATGTTTCAGACTTATGTTTCATTAAGTAGATATACCCATATCTTCTCAAATCATCTGTGAAAGTCATAAAATAACGATACCCGCCGTGAGCCTCAACACCCATTGGACCGCATACATCAGTATGTATTATTTCCAATAAGTAAGTGGCTCACTCCATTATTCCGGAGAATGGAGTTTTGTCATCCCATGAGGCATGGTTCGCAAGCATCAAGTGATTTATAATCAAGTGATTCCAAAAGCCCATCAGCATGGAGTTTCTTCATGCGCTTTACACCAATATGACCTAAACGGCAGTGCCACAAATAAGTTGCACTATCATTATTAACTTTGCATCTTTTGGCTTCAATATTATGAATATGTGTATCACTACGATCGAGGTTCAACAAAAATAGACCACTCATCAAGGGTGCATGACCATAAAAGATATTATTCATATAAATAGAACAATCATTATTCTCTGATTTAAAAGAATAACCATCTCGCATCAAACAAGATCCAGATATAATGTTCATGCTTAACGCTGGCACCAAATAAGAATTATTCTGATTTAAGAATTATAGAGGTAGCGTGCCGACGGTGATCACATCGACCTTGGAACCATTTCTGACGCGCATCGTCACCTCGTCCTTAGCCAATCTTCGTTTAATTCGTAGCCCCTGTTTTGAGTTGCAAATATGAGCAATAGAACCAGTATCAAATACCCAGGCGCTACTACGAGCATTAGTAAGGTACACAACAATAACATGTATATCAAATATACCTTTTCACTTTGCCATCCTTCTTATCCACCAAATACTTGGGGCAGTTCTGCTTCCAGTGACTAGTCCATTTGCAGTAGAAGCACTTAGTTTCAGGTTTAGGTCCAGACTTGGGCTTCTTCCCGGGAGCAGCAACTTGCTTGCTATTCTTCTTGAAATCCCCCTTCTTCACTTTGCCCTTTTTCTTGAAATTAGTGGTCTTGTTAACCATCAACACTTCATGCTCCTTCTTGATTTCTACCTCCGCTGTCTTTAGCATTGCGAAGAGCTCGGGAATTCTCTTTTACATCCCTTGCATATTATAGTTCATCATGAAGCCTTTATAGCTTGGTGGCAGTGATTGAAGAACTTTGTCAATGACACTATCATCCGGAAGATTAACTCCCAACTGAGTCAAGTGGTTATGGTACCCAGACATTCTGAGTATATGTTCACTGACATAACTATTCTCCTCCATCTTGCAGCTATAGAACTTGTTTGTGACACCCCGATTGTTAAGCTACAGTAAAACCTTGCTAATCATGCCAGGTCATCATAATTAAACTTTTGCTAAACCACACTTTGTTTCAAACTGAGATCAAACTTAAATTAAAATAACAAGTCAAATTATAATTTCATAAAACAGTGAATTAAAAATATTCAAAAGGTTGTAAATATTCACTAACAAATTAACAAACATCAAACAACATTTTGCGAACGTTTATATGCCTCTAAGATAATTAAAACAGAAACAAACAACATTTAAATTAACATTTTAAGAGTAAACAAATATTAGTCCTTTTCAAAATGACTTGAAACTTTGTGTGCAACTCAATTATGTGGCCCAATATTTATGTGCCAATTTTCATGTTCAACAAAATTTCATTTGCTACCTAAACTAAAGGCAAAACAGAGAAGAAATAAATAAACGGAAAAAGTAAAATAAGGGGAAACTGAAAAATAAAAGAAGAGACCTAATCTACTGGGCCCTAGTGGCCACACACGACCCAACCCACCTCCACGTCTCCTGCTACAGGAGGAGACAGGGGTGTCGTGGCGGCCATCCGCCGGAGGTGGCCGTGCGTGGCGGCCATCGGCCACCCCTGCCCGCCTAGTAGTCGCCCCCGAGACCGGCCCCTCCTCCCCGAAACCCTACCGCACTCTGCCCCTTCCTCGCGTCGCTTCTCTCTCCCACATACGCACTGAGCATAGTCGACATTGCGCCCTCGTCGATCCTGAAACCACCGTCGTCCCGCACCCTGCCAAGGTGTCCAACAGCTCCGCCATTGTCTTCTTTGTCTTCCTCGTCCACGAGATCAAGCCTAGAGGCACCGCATCGACCAGATCGACGCCGTCTTCCACCTTCGGCCACCGCGACACCATCGCCGGAATTGACACCTCTGCAGCTCCTAAACTCCTCGAAGAGCCTCCTTGAGCTCCCTTGGTGAGCTTCGTGTCTTCCCCCTCTCTTTTTCCCGATGCCGTAGTTGTAGTTTTCACCGGCCGCATCTCTGCACTTCCACCATGCTCGCTGCTGCCGCTATAATCCACCCCGTGTCGAGCTGCTGCTGCTACCGTGCTCTGGAGTGCTTCACGAAGCCGATGCTCCGAGTAACCCGCTCGTTTGCGTGCTGTAATGGAAACCCAGTCGCGGTCATGACCTTGTGGTCGCCATGGCCGGACTTCGCCCTGCGCCCGCTCGTCTGTGTCCTTTGGACGCGCCCGCCTACGCGTAGCCACGCGCCCTAGACCCGCACCCGCGTCCGCTGCCGCCGCCGGCTGCCACCCGTGCGCGCCCAGCCGCCCATGGTCACGCCTCTGCGCCTCTCGCCGCTGCCTTCTCCTTGCCGTTGCTCTGCTTCCGGCGTTGCTGCCGCTGCTCCCGTCCTTGGCTGCTGCTCCTTGCTGCCGGCGATGCTGCTCCTTGCTACCTGCTGCTAGCGCTCCGCACCGCGCCTCCAGCGCCTCGCGCTCGCTGGCGCTGACCGTGCCCTCCTCGGATCCATTAGGGCTTTGCCCTCCTTGCCCCACACTCCCGCGCCACCCCCGCTCCGCCCCGTTGCAGCTGCTCGCCGACCATCGCCGCCCCTGCGTCCGCCTTCGCCCATTGCAGCCGGCCGGCGAGCCTCACCGAGGCCACGGCCTCGCCCCAGCAACCTCCACCTGCGCCCCGGATTCACCCACTCGGGCGCTCGTGCCCAGCGCTCGGTGCCCGCTAACCGCCCCTGTGGCTTGGCCTTTGGGCCACTGCCCAGTGGGGCCCCAGCCCCCTTTTTTATAAAAAAGAAAATAAATAAAAAATTAATTAATTAATTAATTGGGTATTTAATTAACTAAATTAACCTTGCTTAATTAGCCTATAAACTAGATTAGACTAATTAAACCTGCTTAATTAATTGAGTCCATGACAGATGGGCCCCACCGTAAGTTTGACCGGTATGCTTTGTGATGCTTTGATTGCTCTGTTATTTATTATGTCCCCCCTCCGTTACTTCTTTCCGGTAGACCCAGAGACTACCGGAGACCCCTAGTATGACTACGTCGACGATGACCCGTCCTTGCCAGAGCAAGCAGGCAAGCCCCCCCTTTGATCAGCCAGATATCGCCCACTCTTTTCTCTCTTATTCTTGCATTAGGTTTGCTACTGTTATTGATTCGATAGCTCCTATTCTGTTGCATAGCCTATCGTTGTTGCTACACTTGTTGATACCTTTACCTGCTATCCTAATGCTTAGTATAGGATGCTAGTAATCCATCAGTGGCCCTACATTCTTGTCCGTCTGCCATAATATACTACCGGGCTGTGATCACTCGGGAGGTGATCATGGGTATATAGTTGTATACATTATATGATACTTGTTGTGACTAAAATCGGGTCGGCTCGTAGAGTACCCGCAAGTGATTCTGATGTGGGGGCTGAAAGGACAGGTGGTTCCATCCCGGTAGTGGCGGGCCTGGGTTCCCGACGGCCCCCGACTGTTACTTTGTGGCAGAGCGACAGGGTAGGTTGAGACCACCTAGGTGAGAGGTGGGCCTGGCCCTGGTCGGCGTCCGTGGTTACATCAATTAACACGCTTAACGAGATCTTGGTATTTGATCTGAGTCTGGCCACTGGCCTATATGCACTAACCAACTACGCAGGAACAATTATGGGCACTCGATGTCGTGGTATCAGCCGAATCCTTCTTTACGTCAGCGACTGAGCGGCGCGCGCCGGATTGGACTGGAACACTTGCTCTTGTATTAGGGAGGCTAGGTCTGCTTCCGGCCGCCCACGCAACATGCAGGTGTGCAATGGGGGATGGGCCCAGACCCTTGCGCGCATATGATTTAGACCGACGTGTTGATCTCTCTGTTGTACCTAGGTGGGGCTGCGCGTGTTGATCTTCTGAGGCCGGGCATGACCCAGGAAAGTGTGTCCGGCCAAAGGGGATCGAGCGTGTTGGGTAATGTGGTGCACCCCTGCAGGGAAGTTTATCTATTCGAATAGCCATGATCCTCGGTAACAGGACGACCCAGAGTTGTACCTTGACCTTATGACAACTAGAACCGGATACTTAATAAAACACACCCTTCCAAGTGCCAGATGTAACCCGGTGATCGCTTTCACACAGGGCGACGAGGAGAGGAATGCCGGGTAGGATTTATGCTATGCGATAATACTTGATGAACTTACCATCTACTCTCTTCTACATGCTGCAAGATGGAGGCTGCCAGAAGCGTAGTATTCAACAGGATTAGCTATCCCCCTCTTTTCTGGCATTTTTTGCAGTTCAGTCCAATGATATTGCCCCATTACACAGATACCCATGCATATGTAGTGTAGATCCTTGCTTGCGAGTACTTTGGACGAGTACTCATGATTGCTTTGCTCCCCATTTTCCCCTTTCCTTTCTTCTCGGTTGTCGCAACCAGATGCTGGAGCCCAGGAGCCAGACGCCACCGCCGACGACGACTCCTACTACACCGCAGGTGCCTACTACTATGTGTAGTCCGCCGCCGACGACCAGGTGTAGTTTAGGAAGATCCCAGGCAGGAGGCATGCGCCTCTTTCGATCTGTATCCCAGTTTGTGCTAGCCATCTTATGGAAACTTGTTTAACTTATGTCTGTACTCAGATATTGTTGCTTTCGCTGACTCGTCTATGATCGAGCACTTGTATTCGAGCCCTCGACACCCCTGGCTTGTATTATGATGCTTGTATGACTTATTTTTTTTAGAGTTGTGTTGTGATATCTTCCCGTGAGTCCCTGATCTTGATTGTAATCGTTTGCGTGTATGATTAGTGTACGATTGAATCGGGGGCGTCACATTGTTGGAGACTTCATATCTCTCAACTCGGGCATTTGCTTTAAATATTAACGTCGACTCTTGGGACATCTCATATGCCCCATGACGTTCAAAATGTCTTTGAAGTCCTGATTCTAAGCCGTAAAGCATGGCACACTGAACTATCGAGTAGTCATCCGATTTAGCTTGCCAGACGTTCATAACGTCCAGGGTTGCTCCTGTAGCAAGCCTTGCACCTAGCGGTGCTTCCAGGATGTAATTCTTCTGTGCAGCAATGAGGATAATCCTCAAGTTACAAATCCAGTCCATGTAGTTTCTACCATCGTCTTTCAACTTAGCTTTCTCTAGGAACGCATTAAAATTCAAGGGAACGGTAGCACGGGCCATTGATCTACAACAACATAGATATGCAAAAACTATCAGGACTAAGTTCATGATAAATTAAAGTTCAATTAATCATATTACTTAAGTACTCCCACTTAGATAGACATCCCTCTAGTCATCTAAATGATCACATGATCCATATCAACTAAACCATCTAGTCATCTAAAGGACGCAATATATTGCAGATTGGAGGAGATGGATGGGCCCGTTTCCTCGCCCGCATGCGTCTTACTGGTGGTGAGTTGATCAGCTTCTCCTTTAGAGCAGAAAGATCCAAGCTGGCTGTCATTTATCTCAACCTGGTGGAAGATGATGAAGATGACGACGATGATGAAGATGACGAAGATGATGAAGATAATGAGGACCCACTCGATGAAGATGATGAGAACCCACTTCATGAAGCCATCGTAGCTCAAAGAATGAGGCTGAGCGAGGAGGAGGTGTGCAACCTATGGGACATAATTCCGCCACGTGATGACTTTGTCGGGGTGCCTTTCGTGACCCGCCTGATAAGTACCATGGTCGATCGGCATGAAATGGTATGTTATACTGACTGTAGTAATTTGATGATATATATATATATATATATATATATATTATTTATTGTTATACTTACAAATGCAAATTATCCGATGATATGCTTAGTGAATCCGATGATATGCTTAGTGTAGAGTCCAATGATATGCTTTGTGGAATCTAGTCGATGATATGCTTTAGTGTAGAGTCTGATCACATGCTTATTAGTGTAGAATCCAATGAACTATTAATAGTGTAGATAATCCATATATACTTATTAGTAGAATTCATGATTAATTAGTACAAATGCGTAGTACTGTGTCTTTTGATGGTGTAGAAATCTAGACTTAATAGAAATATATTTGCAAGAGTATGTGCGAGGCTATTTATTAATTGATATGTTTTTCTTATTCAGAAATTGCCAAAGAACCTATCTGTGAGTTGTGGTATCGAGCCTGATGAAGAAGGCTCAGCCGGACTATGCCTTACCGCAAGGGGCTCCGTCACCACCTATACTTACCGCATGGACATGCATTTCGCACACACTTAAACTCGGTTGGGTGGAAGAGATTCCTCGTTGGCAAGAATCTTTGTATTGGACAGGCCATCCTAATTACTATCAGGAACACCCACCGCCCAGGCTTGAGGATGATGATCATCGTCGATATCATCTAGAACTACATATGTGTGTGTGGCTATATCATTTAGAACTACATATGATGATCATCGTCGATATCATGTAGAACTACATATGATGATCGTCGTCGATATCATCTAGAACTACATATGATGATCGTCATCGATATCACCTTGTACTGCTTGAGGATGCATGTTGACTATATATGAAATTGTTATCTAGTACTCCCTCCGTTCCCAATTACTCGTCGTGGTTTTAGTTCAAATTTGAACTAAAACCACGACGAGTAATTTGGAACGGAGGTAGTACTACATAATACCTATAATGCTTTATGAAATTGATATCTAGTAGTATCTAGTATCTGGAAATTGCAGCTTATTGAAACTGAAACTGGGTAGGAAGTTGGGGGGAAATGATGGAAGACATAGCAGTAGCGCGGGGCTAGGAAAGCGCTACAGCTAACTAATAGTAGCGTGTTCTGGAAAAGCGCTGCTGATATAGTCAATAGTAGCAGCGCGGGTACAGACCGCACTACTACTAACAGTTAGCTGTAGCGCCTTATTAGTAGCGCGGCTGCCCGCGCTACTGATAGCCTCAAAACCCGCGCTACTACTAGGGTTTTCCCTAGTAGTGTTATAGTGATGTGCATTACCGAGAGGGCCCAGAGATACCTCTCCGATACTCGGAGTGACAAATGCTAATCTTGATCTATGCCAACCCAACAAATACCTTCGGAGACACCTGTAGAGCATCTTTATAATCTTCCCAGTTACGTTGTGACGTTTGATAGCACACAAGGTGTTCCGCCGGTATTCGGGAGTTACATAATCTCATAGTCAGAGGAATATATATAAGTCATGAAGAAAACAATAGCAATAAAACTTAACAATCATTATGCTAAGCTAACGGATGGGTCTTGTCTATCACATCATTCTCTAATGATGTTATCCCGTTCATCAAATGACAACACATGTCTATGGTCAGGAAACTTAGCCATCTTTGATTAACAAGCTAGTCAAGTAGAGGCATACTAGGGACACCCTGTTTTGTCTATGTATTCACACATGTACGAAGTTTCCGGTTAATACAATTCTAGCATGAATAATAAACATTTATCATGACATAAGGAAATATAAATAACAACTTTATTATTGCCTCTAGGGCATATTTCCTTCACATCGGAGTCAGCATCAGAATCAGCGTCATTGCCTCCGTGGTACTCGTCATCACTATCAGAATCATCAGCAATGATCTTTCTAGGGCTTTCTGGCCGCCTGCCTTGTGATGAGCGCGTGGTCCTTGCCGTCGTACGAGCAGAAGAAGAAAGAACATTCAATCCATCGTCTAGCTGACGGGAGGTATCTGAATGGCCCTCATCATCCAAAGCGGTGAATGATTGCACAAGATCGCCTAGTATGCCAGCCATGGCGGACGTGAATCGACCAACTATCTGAGTAGATTTGGCAAGCTTATGCTCAATAGAAAAAATGCAAAAGAAAATAAGATTATTCAAATGGTAAGTGGATGAAAAAATTCAGATGGTGAGACAAAAGAATTATAGTAGAACACACACATGTAAAACCACACAATACATAGAGTGTCATAAGTTATCACCAAAATGCAACAAAAGTTACCAGGAGTTTACAAAAAGCACACACATGAACAATACCAAACAAATGTATGGTGTCGTTGCAATAAACACATGAATGTATTCATGATTTAACAAACATTCAGTCACCATGAAAATGAAGAACAATATACAAGAAAGCTAAAATAGCACAATTAGATATCAGCAAAAACTTTAAGTTATCAAAGGCTTTACAAAAAGAATCATCACAAGAATGCAACCAAGTTATCAAGATATGTGAGAACATATGCTGTCATGAAAAAATGAAAAAAAAACATGATGGCATGAGTTTCACATCACAAAGTTATCAAGGCATTATAATAAGAATTATCACAAGGTTGCAACAAAATTATTATCCTTTATAGAGCATATGCCACATTGGAAACAAAGAACAATATCTGATAGCATTAGTGAAGAGTGTAAAGTTGACAGCAAAAGAGAGTTACCACATTGAGTGAAACAAAAAGGTTATCAGCCTATGCACATCTCTTGACTCCAGCTTGGGGCAGCATGAAAACACATAAATTTATCAAGACCTTCCAGACCACCAAACAGACAGAAATTCATGCCAAACTCAGGCTTTAACTGGAAAAAATGTAGTGATAAGTCAGATAAGTAACAACAAAAAGCAATGAAAAGAATATGCAGTTGCAAGCATTGTGTGAACTGAAAACATAGATATAGATTACCGGTAGTTTCCCGAAAGAAGCTTTGTCAGCCTGAACATCCTTGTTGAGGACAAGAGTTATCAGCTTCTTCGTCCATACATGGATAGGAAAAGGACCATCAGGCAATACGATGCCGAGTCCAGAAGATCAATCGCATGAATGTACATTAGCTGATAAGAAAAATACAAGCTGTCGGGTGGTAGGTGCGACATATGCCAATGGGTGGCTTACCATTGTGGGAGCCAATAAGACGTCGCCGGTGCCTGGAAACAGGATTTGGCAAAGACATGCACGCCGGCGAATCTTACCCAGCTTCGGGGCTCTCCGTGGAGATAACACCCCTACTGCTGCTCTGCGGGGTCTTCGCATGATCACTAGATGAACAAGTAGCTACAAGAGGCTCCTGGAGCTGTTCGGCGAGAGGAAGAGGAAGGGCACGGCTAGCTATCCTTTTCCCTCTATGTGGTGTCTAAAACTCTACGAGATCAACCCTTTGCATGGGTGCCCTGGGGGGGTTTATATAGGCCTACCCTCAGGGGTACAATGGTAATCCGGCTGGCGCTGGCCCTAGCCGTCGGCCGTCACGTTACGGCTTCTCCACCCGGCCGGGGCCCGCCGACCGTAGTGGGTCCCGCTTGCTGCCGGCTTCTTGGTCGACAAGCTGGTCCCACCGTGAGGGCCTTGTCGGGGCTGGTTATTGTTGCCTCAATCCTCGATGACAAGGGCTTTGTCGAGGTAGGCATAGCTCTGATCTTTGCCCGCTTTGGCGGCGATCCTTGTAGCCTTTACGTCGCCTTGTCTCCTTAAAGAGGCGCCTTCGAGGGAGGAGCAAGCCGGCTACGGGAAGCCGGCCATATCTCAGGCCGACTGGGGGATGCCGGGCCGCCTTCGGGCATCTCTCTGACCGGAGGGCCCGCCGCCTGCGGGTCGTACTGACAACCTGTCGTGGGTGAAATCATGGTCAACATGGCAACAGTGCCGGCCGGACGGGTGATGGCCGCCCCGTACAGCGCACTGTGGCCATGCACGCTCCGGAATGTGGGGGGTGGCAGGCTTCAATGTAGCCACGCCCTGTCTCATCATCGTTATGTGGGTGCAGATTCTGAGGGTGCGGCCTTGGCACTTTCACTGAGGGCGGCTTCTTGAGTCGGCCTTCTCGACTCGACTTGAAGTCGGCCCTCTGGTGGCCGGCTCCTTGGTAGTCGGCCCTCTTGCGGCCTTCTTCCTATAGGTTTTAGGGCCGGGCTGCCTCCCGGTAGCCGGCTTGAGAGACAGCCGGCCGGGGGAAGGCGGCCCCGCGTCTTGGATGTTGGAGGGCTTGATTGACTCATAATTTTTTCAAAAGTCCCAGGGGGAGCCGGCTAGGCTACCTGTGGTCATTTACTCCGACAGTAGTCCCCAAAGCTGGTTGAGCTTCCAGGCTAAAGAGAGGATGAGAAGCTCGATCAGCTTCCTATCTGAGGGTCATTTACTCCGGCAGCTAGGGCCGGCTTTGGCCGAGTGCGTCGTCTTGAGGGTCGGAAGAGCTGTGTCTTGAAGGTGAGAACGCGAGCCGAATTGCGCGTTGACTGCGCGCCACTTTGCATGCCACGTGGCAAAAAAGGCCTGCCAACCCACGCGCGCGACAGGACGTCGCCGCAGGCCGGGGCCCGCCATGCCTAGGCCTCGGCCCATGTGCAGATCCTCTGCGGCTCGAACGGACCACTCGCCTTGCCGCGGCGGTTTCAGCATGCCTTTAGGGTGCAATAATCGCGGGACGTGGGGGAGTGGGCGCAGTTAATCCCACGTCCTCCTCGGCTCCGCCGCACGAGCCTATAAGTAGGGGGAGGAGGGGGAGCAGCAGACGCTCGCACGCTCGCCCTCGCTCCACCCATCATTCTACTTCCTTCTCCCTTCCTCCGCCGCCGCAGCGCCTCACCGCCGCGCCGTTTCGCCGTCGACCTTCTTGGCTCGCCGTAGCTCCGCCGCAGCGTGGTTCTTGTCCTCCGCCCGCCAGCGCCTCTCGCGTCCTCCTCGCCTCCCATGGCGCTATCTAGCTCTTGGGATGGTTCCGACATCCACGAGGACCACATTGATTAACCGCCAAGACACGGGCGGCTGCGGGCGAGGGCTACGTGAAGACCCGCCTCGCGCGGAGGCGGAGGTTTCGCCCGGGCGCCGGAGGAGGGCGGCGGGTCATGTTCGCTTCGCCTTTGCTGCTGCTTGCCTCGGCCTGCCGGTGAGCGGGTTCTTCTGCTCCTTCCTCAAATTCTGCCGTCTCCAGCCGCATCATCTCACCCCCAACACGATGATGCTGCTGTCGGCCTTCGTCACTTTGTGCGAAGGTTTTCTTGGCGTCCTCCCAACCCTTAAGCTCTGGGGGGAGTTTTTTCAGTGCAAGCTCGGCACCGTCTCCGCGGGCGTGCCCGCCCCCTGTGGCGCCTTCATCGCCATGCGGAGGTCAGCCGACAACAACCAGTTTCTGCCTATCCCGCTGATCCAGTCGGTGAAACTCTAGCAGCAATCATAATTCTACGTGAAGAACGTCGCCCCGCAAGGTGACTTCGTCAATCTGCCGGCTTACGTAGCCGGCCCGCCGGCTGGGAGGCAGCCGTCTTGGTGCTACCGAGCCAGGTCGCTCTCCCTGGCTGGGGCCGCTGCCGTCACCCGGCTCCGAGTGATGGTCCAATCGGAGGGCTTGGTCGGGGCCGACCTGATCGCCACCTTCGTGGAGCGCCGGGTGCTCCCGCTCCAAGGCTGGCCGCACATGATCTGCGGATGGCGCCGCCGACCCATGCCGGCTGAGCACCAAGGAGATGCCTCGTGATGAGGTATCTTACATGGTGAACTAGATCTCAACGCAAGCTCACCGAGGAGTGGCGTATGGCAAGCGCGCCGTGTTCTCGAGCTGATCCCCGCCTATGGTGAGTTCCCTTCTTTTCTTCTTCTCTTGTTGCCGGGTTAAATGGCCGCCGACTCTTGACTTCGGCTTGTCTTGAGTAGAACCCCTTTCGACCCGGCGGCAGGGGCCTCAAGGCGAGCGCCGATTCATGGCCGACCGCACGGTGGGCGACCTCGGCGACCCAGATGCTGGGGCGGCCGCCATGGACAACGCCGTTGTAGGAGCGGCGGAGGCGGCGAGCCCCAGCTCGCGGCGGCGAGGACTGGCGGACGGACGATGAAGCGAGCCATCCAGCGTCGTCGGGCGGACGATCGCCAAAGGCGCGGGACCTTCTGCAGCGCCCGGCTGCTCGAGTGGCATGCAAAAAGCGTCGGGCGCGCCGACTCTCTTGACAGCAAAAACCGGCGAAGAAGCCCAAAGGTTCCGGCGGCAACCAAGCGGGACAAGGCGGCCGCGAAGGTGGCCCGCTTCCACAAGGTGGTGAAGCAGCCGCAGGCGGTCTCGGCGTAAGTGTTGAATGTCTCGTGCTTTTTTTATTGTCTTCTTTGGTTGAGGCTCTTCTGAGCCTTCTTCATGATTTGCCCGATCAGGCGCCGCTTTCCCTCGAGCGGGTTCCTGCCGCCTCCATAGTCGGACCGGCAGGAGGGTCTTGAGCTCCGCTTGCGTGGATCCCGTGCCGACCTCATGGAGGCAGGAGCGGAGCCTGAAGAGGCGGGAGGCGAGGAAGCGGGAAGCGGAGGTGGAGGCCGCCGGAGGCGAAGGAGAAGTCGGCGGCCGGCCCGGCGCGACAGCCAAGAGCTCGAGCGGAGGCAGCCATGGAAAGGGAGGCGGAGGCCCTGTGTAATCAGCCTCCGCAGCTCGTCATTCCCCTCCGCGCCGTGGCTCCCAACATCCCCGTGCCCCAGTCGGAGGAAGCCGACCGCGACCGGCCGACGATGGAGAGGAGGGAGGACAACGTGATCATCCTGGAGGAGGCGCCACAGTTGGCGCCGACTGGAACGGGCCAAGGCGGCCGACCTGCTGCGCCGCCCGAGCAGCCAGCTGGGATCGGTGGCGGGGGCGGATCTTGTGGTGCGTCGCGCGCCTACGCCCGGCGCTTGAGAGGCACCCTCAGCGTCGAGCCTTGAGAGCCGCGGCGCCCGGCTCGGCAGCTCGAGATCTGAGGCGGTTAGCGCCAGCCGCGTCCGAGTGGGCGCCTAGTGATGGAACGGCCGAGCGGAACGTGTCGGCGCAGGAGGTCCGGAGCCGGCTTCAGGCCCAGGCCGCCTCGCTGCAACGATACACCCAAGAGTTTCTCACGACACGAGCGGTCATCTGGGTGAGTCCTCTAGCCTTGATCGATTGCTTTCTTGATTTCTTCTGTGGGGGCGCGTCAGCGCACCCACTGGGTGTAGTCCTCGAGTTCCGAGCCGGCTGCTGAGCAGGCCGCTTGGAACTTTTAGTAGGACTTGATGGCTATCTTATTCTTATTCGCACCCCGTCTGATTTCCAGGAATATCATAATCTCCGCGCAGCTGCCTTCAACTTCGGGCCGAGGTGAGCGAGGAAGGCTGCCGACGACTAATAGCCGGAGTGAGTGCCGTTTCTTTTATCTCACATGGGGCGCGTCCGCCTGCTGAGAATGTAGTCCCCAGATTCGGGCCATTGCTTTGGCGATCGGTCGGATCTTCTGGCGACTTCTTCCTTATTGCTTTTCTTTTTCTCCATGCTTGCGGGCCAACGCCGACTTGAGGGAGCAGCTAGGCGGGGCCCAGACCGCCCTTCGTGCCAAGGAGACTGAGTGCAGCGCCTTAGCCTAGGAACGTGACCGCCTGGCCAAGAAACTGGCCGACCAGGAGGAGAGCCATAAGGCGACCACGAAGAAGGCAGCAGGCGGCGAGCCGCCATATAAAGCAATCTGAGACCGGCGGCGGGCTGGGCTGAGGCGGCAAGCGCTGAGTGAGGCTATGGGACAGGTTGAGGATCGTCGTGAGTGGCCGCCTTCCTCTTCGTCCCTTTGCTTGCCCCTTGCCCTCTGGTTTGTCTTCTGATTTTGTGCTGCTTCTTTGTTCTTCGCGCAGATTACTTTCCCGGTTACTCCGTCGCTGCCACCCAAGCCATCGAGGCCCACCGCGAGGCACGCCGGCAGGCAAGGGTCGAGATCGCGCTAGATGCCAGCCGGACGCTTGAGGAGCAGCTTTTGGCGATCCAGGCCCGACCTGGCTGGCTCACCGCATGCTCTGCCGCCTTCAACATGCCGGGGTGCAAGTGCTGACCGCCCTCTGGCCCGGCGAGGCAATTCCCCGCACCCCCAGTCGGACTGCCGGTGGCTGGAGGTGCTGATCGGCAGCCGAGGCTGGAAGGCTTCCGCCACTCGGTCCGGCGCCCGGTGGCGTGGAGTTCGTCCGACCCTGGTATCTGGGCTGAGCTTAGCCCGGTGAGCACTGGCGGCGGAGGCCGACCGGGAGCTGGTGGCGATGCGGCGGCTATCATCCGGTAGCGTCGGCAATCACCGACTATCCGACACGGCGCTTTTGCTCTGAGGTGGATGACAAGCGTCGCCCAGCCAGAGGAGTGGTTCGGGCTGAACCAGCGGAAGGTGAGGACTCGGCGGAGAGATCGCTTCCGGCGATGAAGGCGAAGATGAGGAAGGGAGGGTGGCGAAGGCGTCGTGCCCGAAGCGGCGAAGCGACCAGCCAGCTTCAGCTGATCGTGCCTCCGAGCGAGCGTGGCGGCTTTGCTGCCGAAGGTGATGATCAAGCCGAGACCCGCCAGCCAGCCACTCCTCCGGCCCGACTTGCCGCCTCCACCGACCTGCCCGACTCGCCGTCGTTCCCTTGGCCCGATTGCCGTCCTTGCTTTCTGTTGTTACTCTTTGAACAACTATTTATTAAATTCTCGAGTTCCACCTTTGGGGTGTATTCAAACTATGTTGAATGCCGGCCTTTGAAGGCTTTTGTGTAAATATAATCATGCATGTGTATGGCTTGCATTAAGTATTTGCTTTTTATCCTTAGGCTGTTTCCTTTGCGCCTTCCCTTGGTGGCGCCTTCCTAGCGGACAGCTGCTCTGCGATCTGTGGCTGGGGAGAACAGCCATTTTGGGAAGACAAGTACTTGAGCTTTCTTAGATTGTGGCAAGGTGAATGGGAAGCGGGCCGGCGGCTGCTGGTAGCCGGATCGCGATGCGATGGGGAAGCCAGCTTTTGTTATATAAGTTCGTTAGTCCTTAGCCGTTTTTCATGTGGGCATCCCTTCCTGCCTTTGACTCTTGCCAGCCGGATAGCCGATTCTTCGAGCTGCGACTTTCGACAAGAGAGGATTGGGTGCGGCACACTACTTGCTGTTGCGGTAGAACTTGAATATAACTCAAAGCGGCAAGTCCCGGGCCCATTGGTCGAACACAGTGCCGGACGAGAAGAATGAATGTAGTGACATAATCATAAGCATGATACTCCTCATTCATAGATAAAAGATGGTAGTCCCCGAGTGCTCCTCGGGGGGCCTATTGTCTCATACTTAGTACAAAAGGTAGCGTGATACATACTGCATTTTAACTGTAAAATCTTCGGAGGAGGTTGGCGTTCCATGGTCGTTCCGACTCCTTGCCGGAATCATCTCTCTTTCGTGCCTTCAGCTTCTGTGCGTCGATCAGGTAGTAGGAGTCGTTTCCCAATGCTCTGCTGATGACGAAGGGGCCTTCCCAAGGAGCCGAGAGCTTGTGCTGGCCGGCTGTTCGCTGGATCAGCCGGAGCACAAGGACACCCTCTTGGAAGGTTCTTGGCTTGACCTTCCGGCTGTGGTAGCGGCGCAAACCCTGCTGGTAGATGGCGGACCGGCTAAGGGCTAACAGCCAGCTTTCTTCCAGCAGGTCGACGTCGTCTTCTCGTGCTTCCTTGGCCTCTGCTTCCGTGTACATGGTCACCCGAGGCGAGTCGAACTCGATGTCTGTTGGGATGACAGCCTCGGCACCATATACAAGGAAGAAAGGGGTGAAGTCGGTTGACTTGTTTGGGGTAGTACGCAGACTCCAGAGGACGGCCGGCAGCTCGTCGAGCCAACAACCGGCCGAATGCTCCAGTGGCACGACCAGTCGGGGCTTGATGCCTGAAAGGATGAGGCCGTTTGACTGCGGGTGGGCAACGGACGCTAAGTCCAGTCGGATGCCCTGTGTCACGCAGAAACGTGCCAATGCTCCTTTGGCAAAATTCGTGCCATTGTCGGTGATGATGCTGTGTGGCACGCTGTACCGAATTGTAATACCTGCGATGAATGTCACGGCAGTCGGCCCATTAAGCTTCTTGATTGGCTTCGCTTCAATCCACTTGGTAAATTTGTCCACGACGACGAGCAGATGTGTTATGCCGCCGCGCGCCATCTAGAACGGACCCACCATGTCCAGTCCCCAGACGGCAAAAGGCCAGGTGAGGGGAATGGTCTTGAGTGCTGAAGCCGGCAGGTGTTGCTTGGAGCTGAAGACTTGGCACCCTATGCAATGTTTGACCAACTCCTTGGCGTCATCCAAAGAAGTCGGCCAAAAGAATCCATCGCGGAAAGCTTTGGCAACGAGTGATCTTGAGGCCGCGTGGTGGCCGCATTCGCCTTGGTGAATGTATTTGAGGATTACTATACCCTTCTCTGGTTCGATGCAGCGCTGGAAGACTCCAGTGACACTGCGCCTGACGAGCTCTCTGTTAACAATTGTGTATGCTCCGGCTCGGCGTTGGACTTGTCTTGCCGCGATCTTGTCAGTCGGCAGTTCTCTGTTTACTAGGAAGTTGAGGATGGGCTGAGCCCATGACGGAGCTGTGACTTCTTCTATAGCCAACACGACTCTGCGACCAGGCGGAGTGGGCTGGGTGGTGAAAGAGCTGGAGTCGGCCACTTTCTGTGTTGAGGCAGTCCAGGCGGCCGTCCTAGTCCCCGGGCGGTTACGAAGTCCCGGGCGGGTGCGACTATGGCGATCCCGAGCCGCCTATCGAGTCCCCGCCGCCTATCAAAGTCCCGAGCCGCCTGCTTGTTTCCCCAAGCGGGTCCGGCTGCTTCGGGTTTAAGCGGCACGAAGATGGAATCGGATTCGGAGGCGGCGATAGGCGGCGAGGCGTTGGAGAGGCGCCGGTCGGTATAGCTTGTCGAGTGGAGCCTATTCGTGCTAGGGCATCTGCTTGCTCGTTGTCGGCCCGTGGCACGTGGAGGAACTCGCATCCTTCAAAATACCCGCTGATTTGCTGAACAAGGAAGCGGTAGCTTGCCATGTTTGCGTCCTTGGCGTCCCAGTCGCCAGATAATTGCTAGACTACCAAATCTGAGTCACCATAGCACAGGATCCGGCGGATGCCGAGCTCTTTGGCTAGCCGGAGCCCGTGTATGAGCGCCTCGTACTCGGCCACATTGTTGGAGGCAGCAAAATGAATTTACAATGTGTATCTGAGCTTGTCGCCTTTGGGAGAGGTGAAGATGATGCCGGCTCCCAAGCCGGTGCGCATCTTGGACCCATCGAAGTGCATCCGGCAATGAGTGGAGTCGGGAGCCGGTGGCGAGTCTTGGGTCTTGGCCCGGTCGAGGAAGTCGGCCAATGCTTGGGACTTGATGGCGGTGCGAGGCTGGTAGAAGATCGTGTAAGGGGCCAGCTCAATGGCCCATTTTGCCACCCGGCCGGATGCATCCCGGCTGCCTATGATCTCGGCGAGCAGGGCGGTGCATACAACCGTGATGGGGTGCTCTTGAAAGTAGGGCTTGAGCTTCTTGGCGGCGAAGTACACACTATAGCACATCTTCTGGTAGTGCAGGTAGTTCTGCTTCGAGGTAGACATTACTTCACTTAAATAATACACCAGCCTCTGGACTGGCTGAGCTCGGCCTTCTTCCGGGTGCTGGACCACGATGACGGTGCTCACCACCCGGCTGGTAGCGGCAATGTAAAGGAACATGGGCTCTTTCTCAGTCGGCGCCGCCAGGACAGGCAGCGTGGCCAACATCTTCTTCAGCTTGCGGAAAGCTTGGTCGGCTTGGTCGTTCCACTCGAAGTGAGTGGTTTTCTTTATGAGTCGGTAGAGGGGGAGAGCTTTTTCTCCCAGCCGGCTGATAAAGCGGTTCAGGGAGGCCAGGCATCTGGTAAACTTCTGGACGTCTCATAGTTTAGTGGGAATCTCCATTCTCTCAATGGCTTTGATCTTCACGGGGTTGCATTCGATGCCGCGTTCGGAGACCAGGAAGCCTAGAAGCTGGCCGGCTGGTACTCCGAACACGCATTTCTCGGGGTTGAGCTTGATCTGAAACCGGCGTAGATTCTCAAACGTCTTCTTGAGGTCTTCCAACAAGGTGCCGTGCTTCTCCATCTTCACCACGATATCGTCTACATAGACGTGGGCATTTCTGCCGAGTTGTTTGAGGAGGCATTTCTGCATGCAACGCTGAAAAGTGGCACCGGCATTTCTCAAGCCGAATGTCATAGTCAGGTAGCAGAAAGCTCTGAATGGCGTGATGATGGCGGTCTTCAGGCGGTCAGCTGGGTCCAACTTTATCTAGTGGTAGCCTGAGTAAGCATCCAAGAAACTTAACAACTCACATCTGGCCGTGGAGTCTATCACTTGGTCAATCCTTGACAGGGCGAAGGGATCTTTGGGGCAGGCTTTGTTGAGGCTAGTGTAGTCTATACACATGCGCCACTTGTTATTCTTCTTCAGCACGAGGACCGGGTTGGCGAGCCATTACGGAAAGAACACCTCCATCATGAAGCCGGCTGCCAGCAGCCGGGATATCTCTTCTCCTACAATCTTTCTCTTCTCTTCCGACAGTCGGCGGAGGGGCTGCTTGACTGGTTTTGCATCTGCTCGGACATGTAGCTTGTGCTCGGCGAACTCCTTCGGAACACCCGGCATGTCCTTGGGGGACCATGTGAAGATGTCCCGATTCTCATGGAGGAAATCGACAAGCTCGCCTTCCTATTTGCTGTCCAGCCCCAATGACGGCAAACCTTTCTGGGTGCTCCGGGTCCAGAGTTATCTTCTTCGTTTCCTCGGCCGGCTGGAAAGAACCTTGGGCATCACACTCCTTGGGGTCGGGGGACAGGGCTGGCTGCTTGCCAGCCATGGCCACGACTCGGTCCAACATCTTCTTTTCTTCAGCGATCACAAGGGACTCGGCCAGCCGGCTGCTGGCTGTCGCGCACTCGGAGGATTTCTTGTAATCGCCGGCTATGGTGATGATACCCTTGGTACTCGACATCTTCATCTTGAGGTAAGCGTAGTGGGGTACGGCCATGAACTTAGCCAAGGCAGGTCGGCCAAGCAGTGCATGGTAGGGGCTCTCGAGGTCCACCACTTCAAATCAGATCGCTTCTCGGCGGAAATGATCCTTGTCCCCAAAGAGAACATCTATCTTGATCTTGCCGATTGGTGAGCAGGACAGGCCGGGTACAATGCCATGGAACACAGCTCGACTAGGCATGAGCTGCTTCATCTTGACGTTTAGCTTCTCCATGGTGTCACGGTACAGGATGTTGATGCTGCTCCCGCCGTCTATCGACCGCTGAAAAAAGCAGACGCTGCCTTTATGCATTGCGAGTGTGGCGTCCAAAACCAATGCATAAGAGCGGAGGCGGCATCACCTACGTGGTGGTCGGCCCGGCTCGGTGATAAACCTTCGACGGTGCATGTACTCGGGGGTGTTGGAGGCGACCGCGTTGACTTCTTGGTGCTGTCGGCGCCTGCTGCGCCGGTCTTCGGGCTGGCTTGTAAAGATGACATAGGCGGCATGCTCGTCAGGGAACTCATCTTGAGCAGCTCGGCTGCTGGTTGAGCGGCCATTGTTGAGGAGCTGGGCGGTGACCAGCCGGCGGGCGGCACCAGCCTCGCCCTTGGAGACTCGCGTGAGCGGTGGCACTTCCGGGTCGTGTGGTTGGGCGGCTTCGGCGCGCTGTGGAACTTGCATGGGGCGTCAAGGGCCTGCTCATAGGGAAGGCCAGCTGCCAAGCCGGCTGCCGTATACGCTTCTTGGCACGGGCGCCCCTCGGGCTGTTCATCTTCGATCGTGGCCACCTGCCGGTGGTTGAAGGCGGCATGGGGCCCTGCGCTTGTTGTCGTTACGATGCAGGCGTCGGTTGGAGTCCCTAGCGGCGTCTTGGGAGCGAGTTGAGTACCTTCCGGGCGTCCACGGAGCTCGGTTTTCATCGAGTCGGCGGTGGCGTAATTGTCCGCTATGACTAGCAGCTCATCGAGGGTAGTCAGCTCATCGCAGAGGAGCTTGTGCTTGAGGAGGGTGCCTTCTCGGCACCCGACGGTGAAGTACTCTATGGATTTAACCTCGTGCACCCCCTCGCAGGAATTGCGGAGCTCGGCCCAGCGCGTGAGGTAGTCGCGAGTTGATTTGGTGGGTCCTTGTACGCACAAGGAGAGCTGTCTGGGCTTGGGAGCCCACCTGTAGGTGCTGGTGAAGTTGCGGATGAAAGCTTCTATGAAGTCTAGCCAGCTGTTGATGCTATACGGCTTGAGGATGTTGAGCCAGGTTCGCGCCGTGCCTTGAAGCATGAGGGGCACATACTTCACGGCAACGCGCCTGTTGCCGTTCGCTATGCTGACTGCAGTGGAGTAGTCGATCAACCAATCCTCCGGCTTCACAGAGCCGTTGTACTTGGGCGTGTCTCTTGGGAGCGAGAACCCTTTGGGGAAGGGCTTGGCGCGGATGCGGGGGCCGAAGAAAGGCGGGCCGACATCGTCTTCCTCTTCTAGTGCCAGGGATTGCGCTAGGCGGTCGATCCGATGGCGAGCATCGTTCTCGCCGACTCCTTCACGGCTACCTAGTCGGCCGCTGAGAGTCGGATGTGTGACAGGCGGTGGGGTGGGATATCTCTCCCCACGAGGCGGAGGAGGAGGCGGGTTGCCTCGTCGCTCCATGGCTCGAGGGCGGCCTTCTGCGTCACGCTCGATGGAGATCCGGGTTCGGCTGCGGCTGGCAGCCGGCTCTTTTCCTTGCTGCGCGCGGGTGTTGCCCGCAGTCGGCGTCCGTGACGTTGCGCCGTGCTCTCAACGCGGGGGAAGACTCTCCGCGCGGACGCCGGCTTCGTGCCGCTGCGCAACTGCATCGATCAACTGCTGGATGCCTCTGGTCATGTGGGGGAGCTCTTCGGCCCCCAGTCCATTCAGCTCCTCCACGGCCGCCTGGGCGGCGCGCAGGTTCTCGAGGGGCGTGGCGTAGACTGGGCGGTCAACTCCTAGCATGTGGGCGATGGCTGCGTGCCTCCAGTGTTTCGGCGTCGGCGTCGGCTGGGAGGGGGACGGACAAGTCGTGGATTGCCGCTTGCAGGGCATCGTGGGCGTTCTCGCCAGAGGCGCCACCGTGACTGATGACTAGCACCTTGGTGATGGCACTGCCACAGCTGTCGGCTCGGGGGAGCGGGTCGTTGAAGATCACAACATTGGTGGGGAAAGCGTCGAGCGATGCCGTGTCGGAGTCGACAAGCATCGGGTCGGTGGAGCCAACCGACTCCAAATCCATAGCAGGCTCGCTGGAGATGTGGAGTTGGTCAAGGTGGGCGACGAGGTGGCTCTCGAGGCAGCCTGTGCCCGCGTCGGAGGCGGGCTCGTCGGAGATGCGAGCCTCGCCAAGAAGATCGGCGAGGCAGCTCGCCGCGCAGGCCTCAGCGATGCCTTGCAGCGCGTCGGGGCAAGCGCCATCGGGTGTGCCGGGCTGGCTACGCTCGCTGGGGAGGAAGAGGGTTCCCGTCTAGAACAGGTCTCCGGATGACGGTGCACCTGGCCCCACGGTGGGCGCCAAATGTCGGGTGGTAGGTGCGACATATGCCAACGGGTGGCTTATCATTGTGGGAGCCAATAAGACATCGCCGGTGCCTGGATACAGGATGAGGCGAAGACATGCACGCCGGTGAATCTTACCCAGCTTTGGGGCTCTCCGTGGAGATAACACCCCTACTGCTGCTCTGCGGGGTCTCCGCATGATCACTAGATGGACAAGTAGCTACAAGAGGCTCCTGGAGCTGTTCGGCGAGAGGAAGAGGAAGGGAACGACTAGCTCTCCTTTTCCCTCTATGTGGTGTCTAAAACTCTAAGAGATCAACCCTTTGCATGGGTGCCCTGGGGGGTTTAGATAGGCCTACCCCCATGGGTACAATAGTAATCCGGCTGGGCGCGGGCCCTAGCCGTCAGCGTCTACGTTCGCCGGATTCTCCACCGGCCGCTGGGGCCCGCCGACTGGTGGGTCCCGCCGGCTGCCAGCTTCTTGGTCGACAAGCTTGTCCCACCGCTGAGGGCCTTGTCCGGGGCTGGTTACTGTTGCCTCAATCCTGATGACAAGGGCTTTGTCGAGGTAGGCATGGCTACAGTGCCGCCGCTTTGGCGGCGACCACTGTAGCCTTACCTTGTCTTGTCTCCTTAATGAGGCACCTCCTTCGAGGGAGGGAGCAAGCCGGCTACGGGAAGCCGGCCATATCTCAGGCCGACTGGGGGAGGCCGGGCCGCCTTCGGGCATCTCTCTGACCGGAGGGGCCCGCCGCCTGCGGGTCGTACTGACAACCTGTCGTGGGTGACATCATGGTCAACATGGCAACAGTGCCGCGCCGGACGGGTGATGGCCGCCCCGTACGGCGCACTGTGGCCATGCGCGCTCCGGGATGTGGGGGTGGCAGGCTTCACTGTAGCCACGCCCCGTCTCATCACCGTTATGTGGGTGCAGATTCTGAGGGTGCGGCCTTGGCACTTTCTTTGAGGCGGCTTCTTGGAGTCGGCCTTCGCTGCCGACTTGCATGGTCGGCCCTCTGGTGGCCGGCTCCTTGGTAGTCGGCCCTCTTGCGGCCTTCTTCCTGTAGGTTTTACGGCCGGGCCACCTCCCGGTAGCCGGCCCGAGAGACAGCCGGCCGGGGGAAGGCGGCCCCGCGTCTTGGATGTTGGAGGGCTTGATTGACTCATAATTTTTTCAGAAGTCCCAGGGGGAGCCGGCTAGGCTACCCGTGGTCATTCACTCCGACACAAGCATCATGGTAAACACGAACAAAATCAGAGACAAATGACAAAAGTATGACAAATGACAAAAAAGAAGGTAAAAGGAAAGCAGCATCACTTACATTGTACTCCCTCCGTCCCATAATATAAGAGCGTTTTTGACACTAGTGTAGTGTCAAAAACGCTCTTATATTATGGGACCGAGGGAGTAGAAGAGAAGGCAACCCCTGGTAGGCTTGCGTTTCAGCAGCACCTTTTGTAATTCGTCAGCAATGAATTTGGACCAATTGAGATTTTTAATCCCATTAATGTCACGCTGCAACTTGAAAACAAAAAAAACTGAAGTTCACCGAATGGAACACAAAAACTATGAAAGTTACCACACTGACATACAGTAAAGTTATCAGGCACACAAGAAAGAAAATGACAAAATTACATAACCACTTACCAGCACAGTGTACCACCTAGGGCTGACTTTGTTGGAGGTGGTCGGGGCAATGACTGTATTGCCCGCAAGCAAAAGCCACATACGCTTGAAAGTATCATCAACATTTACAGAACCCTTTATGAGATCAACAAGATCAGTCATTTTAGGGGCATATCCAAGTTCGCCAAACAACTCAAGCCCTAACTCAATATCAGCTTCAGTAGGGAGGTTGTAAGGGACATCATCCCCTTCACGCGGCACACCCATAACACGATGCACATATTCCTCATTAACAGGAAGCCTACCCCACCATAGTACGACTACCTCACGGTGATCAGGATTGTACAGGTCAGCAAGCCACACACTGAGATTGTTGAAGAGATGGTCACACTGGATATTCGAAGGCTTGTGAAGTCCATCTCATCAATGGCAACCTTCATGTCATCATTCATGTCTTTGCATGCTAAAATAAGCGAACTGGGTGAGGCTCTGTTCCGTGGAGGAAGGCGTTTCGCCTTTTTCGAAGGAACCACATCAATTCCATCACCATCTCCTTTGCGCTTCCTCGGCATTGTGTCCCTGTCACATAGGAACGAAAAGATAGCGAATGAAACCAATTAGATGACTTATGAAAAACTGGTATCACAATCAATAGCAACATTTATAGACTGGTGTTTGACAAAGCAATAATACAGCTAATAAACATATCATTGTGGTCCATGGTGACACAAAAAAGATTATCATGAACATGATAAATTAATCAAGCAAAATGCACTTGGTTTACAGAAAAAATAAACTGGTTAAAAAACAAAGACAGTGCCACACCTGCTAAGCTATAGCAAAACAAATGACACAGGTATATTAAAGCATGTGCAACTGATAACTAAGGCACAATTATATTGGTAAGTGAGAAACACGGCATCAATTTGATGACACTACAAAAAAAGACACATCCGTGACATTTTGGGCCGAACGAAATTTTTTTGTCATACATATGACACTTCTATGACGATAATTGTGACAGAACCCGGTATCATCATAGATGTGGTGGGCTCCTACTTCTATGACAAAAAATCATGACAGAAAATGGGCTTTTCATCCTGGGCGGGCCGGAGACGCAGCTGCATGACATTCTTTGGGCCGTCCATGACGGAAAAACCATGGTAAAAGCGAGGGGTAGGAAAATTTCGGGGAGTTGCGGGTTACGGTGGGAGGTCGGGGGCCGATCGAGCGATGCGTGTTTCTCTCGTACACGACGCTGCAGCGTGTGCGGCGTTAGCTCTCGCGAACCCGAGCAAGGCGTTGGGCTCTAAGCGAACCCGGCGATTGCACTGCGAGCTACGCGTTATCGAACCCGGCGATCGATCGATGGTGTTTGGCGAACCGATGGGCGATTCCTTCACTCTGCTGCTAACTAAAGCCGATCGATTGGATGAGCAGTGGCGTTATGGGGCCGTGGATGAGCGATGGGCGGTGGCGTTGCCTTTGGATGAACAGGACCCGTGGTGTGGAGGGCTGGATGAGCGATGAGCGGTGGAGGGTGGCCGTGGAGGGTGGTTGAACAGGACCCGTGGTGTGGAGGTTGGATGAGCGATGAAGCGGTGGAGGGTGCCCGTGGAGGGGTGGTTGAGCAGTTGCGGTGGAGTAGTGCGCGGTGGAGGCTGGATGAGCAGGAGCCCGTGGAGGTGGAGGAGGTCGGCGGTAGCCGTGGAGGTGGAGGAGGTCGGCGGTGGAGATGAACAAGTATCCGTGGAGTCCGCTTTTGCGACGCCACACCCTCCCGATGAACAGGACCCCGTTTTGACCGTAGGAGGTCCGTTTCCTCCGTTTTGCGGTACGCCACACCCCTCCCGATCAACAGGACCCCCGTTTTGACTGTAGGAGGTCCGTTTCCTCCGTTTTGCGGTACTCCACACCCCTCCCGATCAACAGGACCCCCATTTCGACCGTAGGAGGTCCGTTTCCTCCGTTTTGCGGTACGCCACACCCCTCCCGATCAACAGGACCCCGTTCCGAATGTGGCCGGTCGAACACAAGGCCGTTCCCTCCGTTCTGCGGTACGCCAGACCTCGTTTCCATTGCCTGTTCCATCCAAGCTGGTTGGCTCCCACGCGTTCCGTTGCCTCCCGATGAACATGACGCATTCCGTTGCCTCCCCATTAACATGACGCATTCCGTTGCCTCCCCATGAACACGAGCATTCCGTTGCCTCCCCATGAACACGGCGCATTCCGTTGCCTCCCCATGAACACGAGCCCTCGCCGTACGTATGCGCGACTAGGTGTTCGAGACCCCACCCGTATGTACACATACGTGGCCGTATTTTTTTCTTGCACCCTGGCGGCTGTGCGTGCGTGTACATGCTGCGTCGCGGCGCCTCTACTACGACGCGTCGCGGCGCCTCTACTACGACGCGTGCGTGCCTCTACATCGAGCAGTATGTACGCATACGTTCGCGACCAGGATGACAACGCCACGACGCTTCGACCAGGTGGGTCCCGGTACCGAGCACTTCCTTGCTGCGAAGATGTAGCTGGTGGGTCCCAGCGGTCGGGGCGAATCGTTGCGGAGGCACTTCCTTGTGTGCGAAGGTGTAGCTGCTGGGTCCCAGCAGTCGAAGTCGAATCGTTTTTTGCCCAGACGCACTTCCTTGCGTGCGAAGGTGTAGCTGCTTTGGGTCCCAGCGATCGGCGAATCATTTTTTGCCGGGACGCACTTCCTTGCGTCGAAGGTGTAGCTGGTGGGTCCCAGCGATCGGCAGAACCGTCGTTTTGTCGGACGCACTTCCTTGCGTGCGAAGATGTAGCTGGTGGGTCCCAACAGTCAGGGGGCGAATCGTTTTTTTTTCGGACGCACTTCTTTGCGTGCGAAGATGTAGCTCGTGGGTCCCAGCAGTCAGGGGGCGAATCATTTTTTTTTGCGAAATACGTGGCCCGTCCGGTGGGTCCCCGCTGTCAGGTGGAGGAATTATTATTTTGCGCGTAATAAGGAGGCACTTCCTTGCGGCTGCCGTGGACCCAGCTATCAGCCTCTCCACGTACAGTCCACGTCCGATGGAAGTCGTTTCTTGACCACGTTGACCACGCCGCGCCGAGAGCACCCCGGCGGTGGACGACGGCGAGGCCTAGGAAGGGACGACGCGGAGCCGGGAAGACGCGGCGGTGGATGCACACGCAGAGAGGAATCTACGAGGTTCACTGGTTCGGCTGCGCTGCCATCGCCGCAGAATAACAGGGGGTGTGGGTGAGTGGAGGGATGGCCTGGCCAGCGGTGGGAGTAGTATGGGGCGGTGAGGCCTCCGCGGGAGCACAACCGGCCACGTGAGGCAGGAGCAGGCGACACGACCGGCGCTGCTTTGGGTGGCTAGAGCAAGAAGACCAGAGGTTGAAGAAGCACGACGGCCGTTGGATGGACATCGTACGGTCACTGCAGCTAGAATCGTTTATATTGACTAAGTTGATAAAGCCCTTGGTACGTCAACTTAGTAGGCCCACAGGTCAGCTTCCGAAATGGTGCGCTCCAGATGTCAGGGGGAGGAATCATTTTTTTGGGCGGGTGAAGCTAGAATATCCGAGATTGAAGAAGAAGCACGGCATCCGTTGGATGGACATCCAACGGCCACTGCTGCTAGAACCGTGTGTTGTCTATAAGTTGACAAAGCCTTGCATACGCGTCAACTCTATTTTTTTTAGGGGACGCGTCAACTTAGTAAGGCCAGAAGTGTGTGGCAGAGAACTTATAGCCCATTTGAGATTTGTAAGAATGTGTAGCCCATTTTTGAATTCTAATGGAATTTAGTACAGCCCATTTACAGTTTGTTAAAAGTACCCATTTCAACCAACCGTTCAAAACAGAATTCAATAAAATTTCCCACATTTTGATGGGATCCGAATATTTTTATCCCAAAATTTCTAGTCAGATTAAATACAATTTCAATATAAATTTATATTACGTAAAAATCCAACGAAACATTGCGCTCGCAACAATTAATGAAATTAAAATTTTCAATATTCCAAAATAATATTTTATAAAGTAATCACTGTTTGGTGCATTTTTATAGTTACTACCCAGTTTTATAATTACATCCCATTTATTATTTCTTAAAGCACATTTTCTTGTCAAGCCTAATGCATCCATCCTAGGAAAGATTTGCAGCCAGTGAGCGGAGAATAACAACTTGACCTTGCTGGGTATTCCTAAAAAAGTATAGCTGGGCTAGCCATTTTAGCTTGAAAAAATTAATATCTGGGCTGGATATCGGCACAGGGCTAGGCGGTCCACAACCCCTTGATTAATACCTGCAGCGATGTTTTCGTTGTTGTTCAAAGGAGAAAAATTAATATCTGGGGTAAACATTGAAAAACTCTGCAGTGCTCACACCTCAAAAACCCAAATACTGCTCGAGCTGCTTGGTCCCAGGTTTCGGCCGCTTCTTGTGCAATTCTTTCGTTTATTGACTACTCCCTCCTTTCCGGTTTATAATGCTCAATTCAAAAATCTCACCAATCAAGGTAGATGGCGAGTGGTGGAATACTTTTTGTTCTTTTGCAAAAGCACCTAATTAATGCTCTTGTTATCCTCAAAAAATTATGTTTATCAATGCATTAATTGCAATGCATGCATGCATAAAGTACATGCATTGGTCAATTTTCTCTTAATACTTGCATGCAATAATTTAATGCACCTTGGAATCTGAACATGTGATGGAAAACAACCAAATTGAGCCTTATAAAATGGAAAAACTAAAATTTTAAGATAAGCCCTATAAACCGGAAAGGAGGGAGTACATAGGTTGACAATGGTGTGGGACCGTGATGTCAGGAAACCAGGAGGAAGCAAAATAAATTATAGTTATATATATATATATATATAAAAAAAATAAGGAGGCACTTGCGTACGTGAGGCTATGGACCTGGTGGGTCCCCATTGTCATCCTATCCAAGTAAAGTCATCTCCTCGCCTGCTTCCGCCGCCAAGCAGTCGGCCGGCCGCCCCGCCTCCCGGAGCAGGCGACTGCTCCGCCTTCAAATGACACAAGTGTCGTCCGTCCGTCCATCTACCGCACACATTAATGATACGCGGTTGCCAAGGCGGCTACTCCGGCGCCACATGTCCGTCCCTCCGCCCGCCCACCATTGCTATATAAACTGCTGCGCCGGCCATAGCCGCAGTCATCCGCATCCGTTCCCTTTCTCCTATCCACACCACTACTGCTCAAAGATGGCCCTTGCGCTCGGCGCTCTTGGGACAAGCGGACGACGGACCACAAGGAGATGGCAGCCATTGCTGCCGACCGGCTGGCCGGCAGGCAGCCGAAGGACGACGACGTCCTAATGGAGGACATGGTAGTCGACGATCTGGCGCTGTGACGCCCCAAGACCGACGCTTCAGACGCCTTCCATGTTTTGCGAGTTTCGTTGTGCTATTTATTTGGTTGTTGCATTCATCATGGCATCATGCGCATTGCATCATCATGTTTTCATAAAACTTGCATCCGCTCGTAGTTGCCGCGTCCCCCTTTGCTTTTGTTGACCGTTCCGAGCCCAACCGGGTTTTTCAATTCCCTTTTGCCTAACCATTTGACCCTCTCTGCACAGTGCTCACACCCCCCTCGTGCACGTCCGGAACTTGCCCGAACCCGACCCGCTCGGTCACGACCGTTGCGTTCAGATCATCCCCAAACATCTATAATACATCTCCGTTTTCGTAGTTGGGCTCCCCTAAGCCATTTATTCACAACCACTCGATTTCAATCGAAGGTTTCAGTTTAGCCCCTAAACCTAGTCCACCTGCTATATAAACCAACCTAGCCTAACCCTAGTCTAGGCAGTCCCATCAATCATTTCCTCCCAGCCGCCGCAAAAACCTCCACCTTGTCTCCTCTTTGTTTTCCCCTTGGGATCAACAGCGAGCCAATCGACAGCCTCATCTTGCCCGATCCAATCCAACCAGCCAACCTCCTCCTCCTCTCGATCCATCCCCGTGGCCACCTTCAGATCGAGCAGGAGCACTCGGCCTCGTCCCGTCGTGCCGTCGAGTCGCCCGAGCCTCCTTCCAGGACAGCCGAGGACCTCCCCGACCCCGTTGTTCCTCGCCGGACCAGAAGACTGACCTCGCCGCCTTGCTCAAGGTCACACCAGCCGCTCCCCGTGCCCTCTGTCTTTTCTTTTCTCTCTCTAACCTCTCGGCCTCTCTCTCTGTTCAAGCAGGAGCAATCTCGCCATCGCCGGGAACGGGTCCGTTCGTCCCGGATCCGTCCTGATCCGGCCGCCTCCAGCCGTTCCCGCCGTGTCCCTACTGTGCCGCCGTTCCCTCGCCGGGGCGCCAAGTACCTCGACTCGCTGCCTCGTCACCGCAGCAACAGCAGCAGTTCGCCAAGCCTCGCGCCGCAGCCTCCTCCTCATGCCCGTGCATGAGCGGACAAGCTCAAGCTCCCTCCTCTCGGTTGCTTCGCCCCCGAGCACACAAGACCAGCAGGTCGACCGAAGCCGCGCCTGCCCTTAACTTGCTTCATTCTCCTTCTCTGCTCTCTCTCTCTCTCTGAATGCTCCCTCCCTGTCTTTCTTCCACAGGGAACCGACGCCGCCTCTGAGCTCCACCCGCCCCATCGTTGCCCGGATCCAGCGCCGGCCATCCGAATCCGCCCCGTCTACACCTCGCCAGCCTTCCCTGGAGCCCGGTGCCGCTCGAGACCGCCGCGCCTCTGCTTCCCCTGCATCGCCCCCTGCCTTCTGCCTCGTCCTCCTCCGAGCAGAGAACGAGTGCACGCTGCTGCCGCGCGTTGACCGCGCCCTGCTCGAGTGCTCGTGCGGGCCTGCCAAGCCGCCTCTTCGCCAGGCCCAGCGTGCCCCCTGCCTGGCCTCCTCCTCACCAGCCGGGCCTAAAGCCCATGGGTGAGCAACCCGAGCCCCCCTGTGCACTGTTGGGCTAGCCGGATTCGGCCCAGCGTAGTTTTTTTCCCCGTCTGCAATTTTGCCTAATTATTCCAGAGACTGCAGTTTTACAGAAAAGCCCTTCATGTTCATGCATTTAGTAACTAAATAACCATGCATCATATTAAAATGTTTTCAACATGTAAAATGCTTAGAATTTCATCTAGTTTCATAATATTCCACTTTCATCCATGGTTAAATGCTTAAACTTGTTGTTTGCATTAATTTGCTCAAATGACATGCTAAAATGATTTATTTCATAACTAATTAACCGTAGCTCCAAATTAAATGTTCTTTATATGTAAATGGGGTAGAAAAATGCCTAGTTTAACATGGTGTACTTGCTTTGCATGTTTAACAACATTAAAATTGTGTTTAGGGCAGAACAGTACCAAATTCATATTATGCATATGAGGAATTTTCCGGAATTGTTGTTTGTTGTTTCCGGCCTCATTTAATCTTGCCTAAATAGTTAGTTTCATCTGCTTCACCCCCTTGCCATGTTTAATAACATTTAATATTTTTGGGTAGCCTAAACAAGAGTGAACTAAATAAATATTGTGAAGTTTCGTCAATATGCAATTCGTTGCATATTGAGCTCCACTTAAATTGTAGTATTGTTTGTTGCACTTTTCCATGCCATGCCTCATTAAACCGGACATGCATCATACTTGATTGTGCTTCATGTCGTGTTTATCTGATGGTTGTTTACTAGCTTGTTTGCTCCTTTCCGGGTTGCTTCTCTCGTTAGCTTCGGTTTTGTTCCGGAGTTGAGAGGATTCGTTCGACTTCGTCCGTTTGTCTTCTTCATGGACTCGTTCTTCTTCCTTGCGGGATTTCAGGCAAGATGACTATACCCTCGAAATCATTTCTATCTTTGCTTGCTAGATGCTCGCTCTTTTGCTATGCCTATGCTACGATGCCAACCACTTGCTTAACATGCCTCCCATGTTGCCATGTCAAACCTCTAACCATCCTTTCCTAGCAAGCCGTTGTTTGGCTATGTTACCGCTTTTGCTCAGCCCCTCTTATAGCGTTGCTAGTTGCAGGTGAAGTTGAAGATTGCTCCATGATGAACATGGATATTTTGGGATATCACAATATCTCTTATTTAATTAATGCACCTATATACTTGGTAAAGGGTGGAAGACTCGGCCTTATGCCTGGTGTTTTGTTCCACTCTTGCCGCCCTAGTTTCCGTCATACCGGTGTTATGTTCCTTGATTTTGCGTTCCTTACACGGTTGGGTGATTTATGGGACCCCCTCCAGCAAGGCCCAACATTGGTTTTAACATTTGCCACCTAAGCCTTTTTCCCTTGGGTTCTGCAGACTCAAGGGTCATCTTTATTTTAACCCCGGGCCAATGCTCCTCTCGAGTGTTGGCCCAAACTAAGCGCTTTGCTGGCGCCCCCTCAAGGAAACTTGGGGTCCGGTTTTAGTTATGCGGACTGCTCATCCGGTGTGCCACGAGAACGAGATATGTGCAGCTCCTATCGGGATTTGTCGGCACATTGAGGCGGCTTTGCTGGTCTTGTTTTACCATTGTCGAGATGTCTTGTAGTCCGGGATTCGAGGATCGATAGTCTTCGGTAGAAGGAATATCCTTCATTGACCGTGAGAGCTTATAATGGGCTAAGTTGGGACACCCTGCAGGGTATTATCTTTCAAAAGCCGTGCCCGCGGTTATGAGGCAGATGGGAATTTGTTAATGTCGGTTGTAGAAAACCGAAGTTGATCTTAATTGAAATACATCAACCGCGTGTGTAACCGTGATGGTCTCTTCTCGGTGTAGTCCGGGAAGTGAACACGGTGTTGGAGTTATGCTTGACGTAGGTTGTTCGAGGATCACTTCTTGATCATAGTTGTTTGACCGTGCTTTTGCCTCCTCTTCTCGATCTCTTTTGCGTATGGTAGCCACCATATATGCTAGTCGCTTGCTGCAGCTCCACCTCATACCTTTCCACTTCCCATAAGCTTAAATAGTCTTAATCTCGCGGGTGTGAGATTGCTGAGTCCCCGTGACTCACAGATACTTCCAAAAAACCAGTTTGCAGGTGCCGATGAAACCGTGCAGGTGACGCATCCGAGCTCAAGGAGGAGCTCGATGAAGATCTTGTTCATTGTGTTGTTTCGTTTCAGTTGTTCAGTAGTGGAGCCCGGTTGGGACGATCGGGGATCTGTGTAGCATTTGGGGTTGTCTTCTTTTATTTTGGTTCCGTAGTCGGACCTTGATTGCATCTGTATGATGTAATGCTTTACTCATGTATTGTGTGAAGTGGCGATTGTAAGCCAACTATGTATCTCTTTCCCTTATGTATTACATGGGTTGTGTGAAGATTACCTCACTTGCGACATTGCTTTCAATGCGGTTATGCCTCTAAGTCGTGCTTCGACACGTGGGAGATATAGCCGCATCGAGGGCGTTACGGGCGCCAACCCCCTCCTCCGCGCCATCCTCGCCGGTGCATTGCACCATGACCATCGGCGAGGCCCATGCCCAATATATGGACAGGGTGAGGCCGATGCGTGAGGAGCAGTTCCGGGAGGCGCAGACCGACGCTGCCTACAACCACCATCTCCTCTAGGAGCACCTACAGGCGGAGGAGCAGGTCGCCGCGGAGCGGGCGGAGCAGGAGGCGCTGCTCGACTCGTACTGCTTCGCCCGCAAGGGCCACCTCGAGCGCTGGCGGTACGGCATGCGGGTGGCGGAGGCTGTGGCCGCCTACAAAGAGGCTAGCAAAGAGGGCGATGAAGCGGGCGAGGCGCTGTTTGGTGAGACCGAGGACGAGGCTGAGGACAACGCCGGCTCCGACGAGTCCCCGCTCCGCTGGCTTCGACGACGCCCTGCTCCACCGAGGCCCCGCGGCGCCAACAACGAGGCAGAGGACACCGCCGGCTCCGCCGAGGCCCCGCCCCACCAACAACGAGGCAGAGGACATCGCCGGCTCAGCCGAGGCCCCACCCTGCCTGCAATGTGGGGGGAGGATTTCCACCACTCCGCTGAGGCGCCGCCCGCCGGCAACGAGACAGAGGACATCGCCGGCTCCGCCGAGGCCCCGCCCCGCTGCCAACGAGGCTGCACCACACAGAAAACGAGGAAGAGTAGAACACAGTAGGTTGCCGCCACTCGGGTCCAAGTAAGGCCACCGCTGCTACCCTCCGGTTGAAGCCAAGCTAGGCGGATTGACCATTGACGGCCGGTTAGCTTCTTGGCGGCGACATGGAGTTGGAGAGCTGCGCTGGAGAAGAACGCTGCTTCTACTTAATCGCTGGTGCAGTTGGTGGCGATCGACACGTGGGCCCAACAGGCCACATGTCGATTCTGTAACCGCACCTGCAGATTAAGTCATCAAGCTTCTGTTCGGCTCAGCGGGACACAGTGGGTAGCCGGTTAATTAATTATACCTCCGGTGCACCCTTTTTAGTTTTTTTAAAAGGAGGATGACTTCGCCTCCGCATCACGGGAGATGCATGCGCCACAAACACCCCTTTTAGTTGAAGAATGTATGAAATGTAATGAAATCCGCATGTTTATATGAAATCCGACCGTGTATGAATGAATTTATTTCGATTAGTTCAATTCTGTATCACGGCATTGGATGAACATGCAAAACAATACGTACTAGCATTATTCCTGTGGTGATCACCACGTTTGCAGCAGTTTCACATGTACTCCTCCGGTCCTTTCTAGTTTGCATACAAGTTTTATCTGCAGTCAAAGTATCTCTACTTTGACCAATCTTATACAAAAAAGTATGCACTTTCACATTGTGCGAAGTAAAAAGGAATAGAAGGAGTACAAAGAGTTTGAGCAGCTTTTTAGTGTTTCTGTACATTGCAATCAAACACACAGGCCTGGCAATTCATAGAGAACATTCAAAACAATCGATGATTATGCATCTCAGCGACTCACATGTCAGAGGCAATATTTACTTCACAACTAAAGAATAAAGAAAAAAATGATCACCGCTGCTGACAGCAAAGGGCGTCCCATTCGAAAATATCAAATGCACATCTTGCTAAAATCAATGAGCAAAATTTGACAAGGTTGTCCCATTCCAAAATATCAAATGCCTACAATTGTGGAATGGGCAGGGTTTGCCATCAGTTCGGACATTGACATGGCACCTCGTGCTAAATAAACCAGCTGTTCTTTTTGTGCAGTTCCACCAAAATCAACCAAATTCGCGCGTAGCTTGTATGATTTCGCCCTTATATGTTGCCATGCCTTGAACTTATGGGCACCTCCTTTCTTGTGGTGGAAATGAATGATTCGATGTATTCATGAACATTTTGTGCAGTTCCTGTTGAAATCAAGCTGAGCACCCCTGTTTGCACAAATACAAAAAAGTGATTAGTATAAAGTAAATTGTACTATGAATTGACAGTTTCAGCAGGCACATACATGGTCCATGCAGAGCACACTTTTAGAAAAATGGAACTCACCGGAAAGAATCCTAGAACAACATTGTACTCGCGCATCACAGCAAAAAATGGAGATTTGTCGGTCCTTCCGAGCTGAAGTTAGTTTGGTCTTGTGGGGAGTAATGTAACCATCCTTCAACTGCTCCTTCCGATGAGAAGATAGACAGGGCTTCTTCATCTGGCATAATCGAACTAGTCACTTCACGTACTCCATATTCTTCTTCAGAGGAAGATGATCCTATTTGCTCGAAAAAAGGAAAGGAAATATTTAAAACAACACAGATGAAGCACTTCTCAAGGACAATACCACTTTTTCATGATAGTATCTAAACAGTAGCACAACACCAATAGAGATGACAAAGCTCAATCATATGGATGAAATCAGTAGGTGAGTACCAACATTTGTCAGGAGGCTGATTGTGTAGAGCATACAGATGAAGCACTTCTCCGAAACCATCTGTTGCTATCTACGGGGGTGGCCATGCTTACTATATACTCCTCGATTAGTTTAATGTTTCCAACATCTTGTTGTGCAGTTCCACTAAAATATATGGTATCTTCAAAGAAGATCCATGTTTGCACAAGTAGAGATAATTACGTATGGCATCAAATCAGTGGCAAAACAATTGCTCGTTCCAGCCATAGCAATAAATTAAGATGCAAAACTATATGATTACTTGTATCATCACAGTTCCGAAGCTTCATTACAGCACCGGAGTTGATTTTGTTTTTCTTCCGCTTGTTCTTCCCTTCATCACTTGGTTCAATAATGAGACAAGCTTCGCCTTCAATGTAAGATTTGGCATGTCAATTAGGGAGCAAAAGTATAGTACTAAACTTAATTTTCGATGAAAGTGGCAAAATACAGGCCAGCAGTTGTGAAATATCCTTATCTTACCTCAATGGGATATTACGTGCACATACTGATTGGAAGTCTTGTCTCCATTTGTGCAGTTCACTAAAATCAAGCAACATTATCGTACAAGTAGCACAACATATGAAAGCACACGCAGAATCATGTGAAAGAAGGCTAGTCTTGACCTCTCATGATGCGAATTCAAACAACTCACAAGAAGAAGATCTGAACCAAATTAGCCTTAACGGATAGGAAGTAAGATCTCCTCTTGTGCAGTTCCACTAAGATCAAGCAATCAAGCAACGTTGTCGGTGTGACATTTTGGTTGAACTGCACAAAACACTCTTAAAACAAAAGTGTTTTGTGCGGTGCAACAAAAGGTCACAATGGCAACGAGGTGAAGTAGATAACCCTGTTTACAGAGGTGCAAAGGAAACAATTAGTGGTCAATAACGGTGGATGACACGAAGCCAACAAAAGAAGCATCTACCTTATCTAAATGGGAAAGAAAGCAAGACAAGTAGCATTTCTCAAACGGTGGCATTGATTAATATTAACATAGAGATTATATTAACAATAAAATTAGTTAAACATGTAATTTGCTTTTAAGCGTGGCATTGCATCAATTTTCCAGCGGCATTATTAGAGGTGTTTGTTTACAGGACATTTTGGTGTAGGGACTAAAAAAACTCTGTGTCAGTCACATCTAAACCAAACATGAGGGACTTTTCGGGACTAAAAGTGGGCATTTGGGACTAAAGAAAGAAGACCCCGAGGGAGTCTTTTGGGACTTTTCAAACAGTTGCCCTGCCACGCATCGCACCTTGTTTCTATTAGTTCATTACTAGGGGTAACATGGTCTTTTATCATGTCATTTAATAACCTCTAGTCCATGTTTAGTCCACGGAACCAAGCGGGTAGGGACTAGGAGTTTTAACCAAACAGGGCCTTAGATTAACAACAGCTAATGAGTTGCACGGGACAGTGGACGCACCAGCACCATGTGCATCTACCGATGTACTGTGGTCATGCACGGTCTATTGCAACAAAGAACAAACAACCAAGGAGCATATTTGTGTTGGTCCCAGTTTTGTTATCTTTAGACACCTTTCCCTATGTGAGCGCAACAAATCTAGTCCTGCTCAAACTCTACAGCCTTGTCCCTTCCTTTCCTTTTTGAACTAGTACTTTCGCCCCTTCCTTTCCTCTTTGAACCACGTCCTAGATTTATGCGATACAACTTTCCCCACTACTTTCCCCCATTCCTTTCCTCTTTGAACCACGTCCTAGATTCATGCTATACAACTTTCCCCCTTCATTTCCTCTTTGAACCACGTCCTAGATTCATGCTATATACAACTTTCCCACTACTTTCCCCCACTCCTTTCCTCTTTGAACCACGTCCTAGATTCATGGTATACATGCAGCTAGAGCAATGCATGTGGAGTAAGTAAAATATACCTTAAGGTTCTTGGGGCGTGGTTCGTGGGCGACAGACGACGACTGTGAAGAAGAAGGGTGGGAGGCCCTCCCGCCCGCTGCTGGGTGGAAAGTGAACAGCAGCGCCGGTAGTGGATTCCTCCTCGCCGACGGCGACAGCGTTAAGCCTCCTTCCCTTCCCGGGACGGATCCTGCCGGCTCTTTGAGCAGCAGTGAGGGAGGAGAGAGGCCAACGAAGTCTTGTTTAGATCTCGAGAGAGGCGAGAGAGTGTGAAGAGAGCAACCACAAGCGCTGAGGCTCCAGCGGGAGAGGGCGAGAGTGTGAAGAGAGCAACTACAAGGCTGGAGGCTCCAGCGTGTATATATATACTGGAGAGAGAGTGTGAAGCGTGCAAACCCTAGAAAACATTTTGACCAGTCAAAGAATCCTCCTGGCAAAAATTATGCTCAAGTGTAGTTATCGAACCCGAGACCTCAAGTTTGATGAGCGAACAGGCTAACCAGCTACACAACCCTCCCGTTATGTTCAACGAGAGGAAAATAACCTTTTATACATTCCTGCATTCGTGTGACAGGCATGCCGTGTTTTTTTGTGTGTGTGTGGGAGTCATTAGGATTTCAATCATAATCGTGTCATGTGGCTTTGGTGGTAAGACTATCCACAGTGGTGTAGAAATAATGCAGCCTTAGTCACCTTACCTCTCTCCACGTAGTACGTTGGGTCCCACCAGTCAGAGGGTGAAACAAACAAATTAATAAGAAAATTTAAAAAGCCAGCGGTGTATCTTACTACCTCACACATCTCGCTACTGCTCGGGAACACTGTCCAATTGATCCCTCTGTTCGCTCACGTACTATTTTAAGTGAATCCTTATTATAACATGCACACAAATTTTGGGCACTTGTATTCGACTTAAGTCAGTGTGCCACCGTATCTCGTATACTTACTACTCCCTCCGTCTAGGTGTAATAAGTCACGTTAGAAGGTGCAACGGGACCAAGGTGCGTGCGTGTGCGTGTGTGTGTTTAACAACATGTGTGTGTTAGAGAGTGCGACAGATCGACCTACTCCTACAGAGATATGGTGTGCAGTGTACGATTTTAGCCACGAGAGTCAGTGCATCCTCTTGTTTCCGGGCGTGTCCAGTAGGGACATGCGGACAGCTGCCACGCCCGCTCCTGACCAGCCTGGCCCACCCAAAGCCCCTCCATCACCCGCGCGTGCTTCCCGCCCGAAACGGTCAGCGCCTCTCCAAAGAATCGGTGCCACATTCATGCCCGGGCAGAGCGGACGCGACCTCTTACTGGCGCAAGAGTGATGGTTGCTTCGTCCGTCCAACTTACTACTGGGTCTATGTGATTTGTGGCTCATTGGTCTTTATTCTTGAGGTGGTAGGACTTTGGATGTCCCACGCCGCTAAAGGAGGTAGTAGATTACAATTTTCTCCATTCTTACGGTGGAGGAGTGCAAGAGCAGTGAAAACACGCAGGCTCGGTGATTACATGGCCCACCTCACACTATCACCGTCGACACCTAACTCTTTACATAGTACTCCCTCCGTTCCTAAATATTACTAGATGAGTCCCGCGTTGCCATGAACAGTGTATATCTCTCTGCATAAAATTATCGATTTCATAGAACTAAAAAATCTATAACCACATGACAAATGTGGTAGCCAAACTAAATAAACTCCCATCATCATTTAGATCATCCCACGTAAGGAAAAAAGATCAGCCAACTCCTACTGCATAATGGGATTATATTTTTTTTTGACATGTTAATGGGACTTAAAAGCTCACTTACATGCATGCTACCGGTGCATGCTTGCATGCGAACATGTTGATGTGATTTAAAACCCACTCACATGCATGTGCCACGGTATTTCTGCATGCTTGCATGTGGCTTAGTCTTGAGCCTCTCAACGTCTAGATCGACGACTATTATGACTGATTTACTTCATCTAACGGCTACATCAATTTTGATGATGTGGCTCAAGGAGAGGATAGAGAATTCCTAGTAGTGGGGGCTAGCTATTACTAGTAGATAAGTCTTTGTAGAGATTCCACTAGGTGAACTACATACGGAACAAAATGAATGAATCTACACTTAAAATGCATCTATATACATCCGCATGTGGTTAATGGTGAAATCTCTACAAAGACTTATATTTAGGAACGGAGGAAGTACTAGTATAGTACTAGTACGTACTGTAATTTATCAGTGAGATAAATTTGTACAATGCTATGAAGCTTCCAGCTTCTGTTACATGTATCTTGCGTCCAAGGTTGCCCGTTGCAACATTTCATCAAATACAAAGGAGACTAACATGCATGCTATTGCATCTCAATGATTGACAGATCATAGCAAATATGTACTCCTCCGCTCCAAAATAAGTGTCTCAACTTTGTGCAAACTTTAGTACAAAGTTGTACTACTACTAAAGTTGACACTTATTTTGGAAGAGAAGCAGCTAAAGAAAAACGATCCATGCAGTCCCTAGCCCTTGAACCGTGAACCCTGACCAGGCTTCAATTTGCTGGCAACGTTCGAGCTTCCTAATAAATGAAGTTTGCAACCTTTTGACCATCGGATCATTTTGTGCAGTTTCACCAAAATCGAGATGAGCATCCCTGTGGCAAAGAAATTGAAGAAGCGTGATTAGAATAAGATTACTAGGACTAGTTGATGAGACATAAACTCATCACAAATACAGTACGTAGAAGCCAGAGAGGTATCGGTATGTGCGGGCAAAGAAGTAGAGAAATATCCACGAGGGAGTGATGTGGGCAGCTGGAGCGATGGTGCAAGCGGTTGTAAAGGGAGTTGTACCTGAGGGACGTAGCTCAACCTTGAGGAGGGCGGCGGGAGGCGGCAACTGCCCACGTCGCGGCAGTGAGCAAGGGACGAAGGCAACCTCACCGGCTTTGTGAGAGAGAACGGCGGGGACCCCTGATCGGGACGTGCCGACACTGGGTTTCGCCGTCGGTGACGGCCACTGCATCTACACTAAGCATCCACCCCTTCCCCAAGAGGAAGTGATCCGCTGGGATGTTAGAGATGTGGCCACAGTCGTTTTGTGCGAGAGAGTGTGAAGAGAGCAACCCCAGCAAGCAACCGTGTAGGCTGGCCCGTCCTGACTATGTATATAGTGGAGCGGTTTCCTTTTCTCTCCATATGAACCTATCATATTGCGTACGTGCCATGAAGAAAAAATATTATTTATAAATGACGCGCACCTACTACTCGTTCTCCTATAACCTTGCGCTTGGCATCTCCAAAATATTAACCTTGCGATTGGCTCTTCGCCTCTTCGGAAGTCGAGCAATAATGGTAGTGCAGTATATATCGCTCGCTATATGAGACCGAATGAATTGTTGCACGCCCACCACGTGGGCGAGGGTCGAGGCGAGGGAGAGTGCTACTATATACGGAGCAAAATGAGTGAATGTACACTCTAAAATACGTCTATATACATCGGTGTTTGGAGTATGTACTAGTAGTTCATATTGAAATCTACTAAAGGACATATATATTCCAAACAATATGATATAATCTCTATAACCAAGGTAGTAGGGACGAGGAGTAAACGGAGGGAGTAGTAAATTTTTCTCCTCGTCCTGCGAGCCACGCGCAGCATGGGCGCAGGGAGGAGCAAGCTTCACCTCATCCTGCGAGCCACCGCGCCTGTGGGCGGGGAGACGGCGACTAAGCAAGCTTCTCCTCATTCTCATGAGTTGATGGGACACATCAAAAGTACTCCAGTGTATAGAGCCTTGCCTCTAAGGTAGGCCCCACATGGTTTGCCTCTTTTTTTAATTTAACATAACGCGTCAAGTCGCAATTTGTTTGTTCACCCGTGGTAGACGATCCTCCCTCCACCAAGTGGACAACCAGTACACGTGCCAAATTACCACGTGGGCTGCCTTTTTCATACAGAAATGAGCTCCACCGTGTACCCGCGCGGGTGTGGTTGGGAAAGAGACGGGAGTACGTGCGCCGTGCATGCACCTCTTCTCTTCGTGCACGTCCCCCACCTACGTGGGTGTGTGTGAGAGATACAAACCGCGTTCGTGAGTGTTTTTTTTTTGTGGGGGGGGGGGGGGGGGGGGGGGGTTGATTTCATGAATTATTTGTGGGAATATGTGTCGATGACATCTCAAACAAAATTTTGCATGCAATGTGTGTGAAATGGAGGCCTATCCATATCATACATAGAGGGTCGGGCAATCCACGAGAAGAGAGGGAGGGGTCATAGCTATCGATAGAGTCGAAGAGAGGATCAAGTGGGTGGGTGCGAGATCGATGAAGAGAGCCATCGAAATGTGTGTGTGTGTGTGTGTGCAAGTCAAAGATATAGGGCGAATGGCCTCACGGAACGTTAGAGGGCACATGTCAAGTTTGTGTGTGGCAGGAGACATGACTAGAGCGCTTGATGTATCGGTGTGTGTGGGGGGAGGGGTGGGGGGGGGTAGGCAGAGGCCTAACTATAGAGGTAGAACGACAAGTATATGTGTTGAGAAGGAGAGACCCAGCTATGTCTTGAGGGAGATCGGTCGACATCCATACATAATCAAGGACGGGAAATGTGATGGGACAGAGAGAGAGAGAGAGAGAGAGAGAGAGAGAGAGGGAGGGAGAGGGAGGGAGAGGGTAGAGTGCTGGATGGGTGATGGAGTTGCTTCTCAAGATGTTGGGAGAGGCCTACTAGACAAACCGAGGGTGGAACTGCAATGTTATCAATAAGAGTGGGGATGTGTTTCGTGTGTGCCATGCGTGATAGATCTGTGGGACGCATCCATGGATGATGAAGGGGAACCATGTGTTTGGTAAGCAAACCTAACTAGATCGGTAGATCAATTGTTGTTTGTCGGAGGAAGGAGAGACACAACTAATGAGGTAGATCGATCGATGTGTGGGTAAAATGAGTTATAAGGACCTAGCTGGCTATATGTATAGCGAGAGATCGGTCGGTGTACGCCCATTTGTTAGAGGCAAATAAGGCCCAAGAGACGGATAGACAGAGAGAATGGAGCTAGGAGGTGGTGCGAGAGGCCCAACTACTAGCTAGATAGGGGGAGGAGTGTGCGGTTGTGAGATCGATGAAAAGAGGGGCGAGAGTTTACACGTGTGTCTGACCATATGAGAGACACGAGGCAAGGACACATAAAGGAGGAGATTGAAGCTGTGTGTGTATGCTGTAGGCAGGCATCACTGGAGAGGTTTATCGATCGGTGTGTGTCAGAAAGGAGTTGTGGAGACTCTGGGAGAACGACCTAAAGAAAAAATGAATGTGCCCGTGGATAGAATGCCGAGGAGGGGAGGGCGAGGAGGCGTGTGCATGCACGAGAGAAAGTTAGTGGTAGCTACAAAGGCTAGAGGATTGTGTGGGTGTAAGAGACTAACAAAGATCATAATTTGATATGAAAGCGGATTCATATATTTGAATAGGAGATCATAGTGTTTTAAACATTGCATGCATGAATATAGCGGTGATACACGTGTTGTGCACATGTTATACCATAATGTGATAATGCATGGCGTTTGCAACTCACACTAAATGCGAACAATCTAAACCATACTATACATCAAACAATCTCACATTTTATTTGAATTTGTGATAATGTGCGGCGTTTGCAGCTTACAACTAAATATCGAGCAATCTAAACAATACTATATATCTAACATTCTCACATTTTATTTGAATTTGTGGTAATGTGTGGTGTTTGCAACTCACATCTAAATACTTGTAGGCGTAGAGGGCGGGGCACCATACATAATGTGATAAACACATTATACATATGAGACATGGTTTAGATTATGAAGATCTAGCTAGAGCTAGAAATGTAATGTGATTTGAAATCAAAATAAAGTGGATTCAAAAAATCTAGTTCGAGTTCATATAGTACACATAGTTCATATGTAACTCGAGACTAATCATGTGGTGTGCTGTGAAGATAATACACAAACGATGGTTTAACTTGACAATAATGATGATTGTAGATCTTATTAAAACAGAGAAACGAATTCAAATGCTTTGACTTCACAACAATCATTACTGTAGATCTTATTCAAATTTAGTTCATATTGAAGCGGTAGTATATACGTTTGGAATGCACTAAAACGCTCATTTGAGTAGTAGGTTGCATGCATTATACACGTAGCGTAAATATTTTAATTGAACATAACATGAATTCAAAGTTTTGAATGACATTTGTAGTGCGCATTGATTTGGTACAGACACGTTAGGCTTGTCCGAAATTTCAACCCGCGCTTTGTTAGCCCGAAATATTTAAGATATATCTTTGTCTCACAGTTCGACAACTCCTCCATCTCAACCGCGCCTTGCTATTCCAAATTACAACGCGAAAACTCCCACCTCCTATGAAATCTCGACACGTGAAATGCCCGTGGTACCCTGAACCGAAAGAACCGCCTCAAATTGGTGGGGGTACTTTTGTAACTTACCCCACATTTCGGACAAGCGCCTCTAAGCCATGGTTCCCACCGCCATCCCATCCGCCCACCCATTCAGACACCGAGGCCGCGAAAACCCGCGACGAAACCCCACACCTGCTCCGTCCGCCACCCAGCCGGAGCCTCTTCCCGACGACGCCGCCCACAACAACACCTCGACGCCCTCATCCATCGCATCGGATGAGGATCCGTCGTCGATCTCATCGTCCCGCGGTTCAGCCACCCCGCCCTCCACCTCCAAGGAGCTGCCCCGACGTTCCCCTTGTCTTCCGCCACCTCCATTCCCACACCGCCATCTTCACCGCACCACGGAAGAGCATCATCATCACCATTTCTCGGATGAAGCTGCGCCTAATCGGCGCCACCAAAGAGGTTGTACACTAATCGCCGCATTTTCTTCTTGATTCGATCTCATGGTGCTGCCGGCGCCGGTCCCGAGCCGACACGGCGCTGCTCCATCCACGGCGCGTCGCCGCCACTTCCTCCACGGCGCGCTCCCTCGGCGGCGACGTCCACATCGAGAGGAGTTGCTGCTGCTTTAGCTTCGCCGCGCTGCTGCTCTGCTCTTGCTCTCGGTCCCCTGCCTGGTCTCTGCTCTTGTTCTTTGCTGCTGCTCTCGCTCTTGCTGCTTGCTTGCGATGCTGCTCGATTTGGCTACACTTGATCGGTGAATCGACTTTTGGGTCAGTCGATTTTCAAGGGGTGGGCTCGCCGGGGTGAAGGAAGAACCAGCCGCAGCAGGGAGGGGGGCTCGACGGAGAGGTACCCCACTATCTATCTTAGGGTTCAGGATGGGGGCGGTGGTCGCGGCGGTGGCGGGCGTTGGCGGGCGGTGGCGTGGGGATCGCCGGAGAAAAGCTCGCACATGGGGGCCTAGAGGGATGGCGGGCGGCGGACCGGCGGTGGGGAGTGTTTTGGGCGGGCGGGCGGCGACCGCCGCCACAGGCGGTGGGGGCTGCTGTTTGGCCGGTGGTGGCTGCAGCTCGGGGTGGAGGTTGAAGATGAACCGCAGGCCCTTGATTTTGTATCCAACGGCTGCAAAATCGATCGACCAGAGATGAAAAAGTTAGTCGACCGACGTAGCCTCACCTTGCTAGTGCGCTCAGTTTAGATAGCAAAATTCAGTTTCGACAAGCAAAATTCAGTTTCGACAATTAGGTTCAGCCGACGCTTAAGTTCAGTTTCGACAGTTAAGTTCAGTTTCGACAGTTAAGTTCAGAGATGAGCGGCTGATGTATTTTACATCTAGCACTTTGTGGTTATGTATTTTACGTCATGTATTGGAGATGCTATTAGAATTCCACTCAGGTTAACGTTGTTCGTTGTCTCTCTTGTCCTGCTTCAGCCTCGGCGCCGTACAACTCACCGGAGCTTCTCCAACGACGAAACCCTCCATCATAGCAGAGCAGTACCTCGGGCTCCATCTCCAGACGCCTAAGATCTTCTTCCCCTCCTCCGACAGCAAAGTCAGCCGGAGCATCCTCACCGGCCAACCCAATCACGCTGAGATCGACATGGCTTCGCCAAAGAGGTTGTACACTTGTTGCATCTCTTTTTTACTCTACATGTTATATATATTGTCCACTGAGCACACGGATTTGTTCCTTTAGTGTCTCCTTGAAAGTAAAAACATAGGAATTATAATTTTCACTTGTCCTCCTTTTCAAATTCCTATTCATGAAGCACAAGACTAAGAGATAGTAGCATAATAGCATTATAACCGTACATTTTCTTGTGGTTTGACTTAATATCACCATGCTTCTTTGCATCATGTGATCTTCCAATTGTTGTGAATCAAACACCCAGATTGGCAGAAATCTTGTGTTTTTAAATTCTCTATTTTGCACGTGCATTCCTATCCTATTCCTGTCTATTTCCTATCCCTGCATTGTTGGAATCCTCCAATTCAAACGAGCCCTTACAGAATTACTTCTCTTACAGATAGTTGTCAAAGAAAATCTTGCGTGGTTTGTCCCGCCTGCTGCTGCCGTCGTCCACCCCAGCTCAGCTGCTCCAACGATGTAAGGGTCCCAGACAAGCAGGATCCGCCTCCGACTGTCTTTCGCCGCCTCAGATCTTCTTCCCCTCACCGGCAGCCATGAAAACTGCATTACCATCATCAACCGAGCAGATGACCTCGAGGACTACACGGGTCCGCAAGAGAGGTCGCACTCTTTCGGTTCCGCTACGTTATGCATCGCTAATATTACATGCTACTTTATCGTCCTGTTCACCGATTAGACTCGAGTCAGCTCCAAACTAATGGTCAAACTTGAGTTTTAAATGGTTGTGGGGTACATATCGGGCCGCTATCAATAGTATCTATCTACTATCCGTTAATCTCCGGTGTCTACTATGAGTTTCATGTTGGGTGGGAAACAAACAAGAAAGAAGCCATTATCTGTATTTATTAACTCAAGCCATTATCTGCCGCTATTATTGGTTTTGGGTCTATCCACAAGTTGCTACCATCACTCTGGATTTCTGCATGCACTCCTTACATAATCTCACTATGTTTTATTCCTATGCATGACGCTTATTGTAAACAATGGAACTGAACATGTAGAGCAAAAGAGACGAGCCTTGCGTGGCAATATAATTTCATGTAGACGCCGCTCCATGGTAGGCTTAAAGGCAGCCCCCTCCACGCATTTCGGATTGTAATCGAGAGGAAGATATTTGTTCCGAGGGGATTCGGAAGGAGAAGATAACTCCTATTTACCCCCGAGGTCTTCGCCTAACTTGGCATCTTGATGTTGGTTATATCATGCATATGGTGTCTTGCATTGCTTACTTTATACATCAAATATGTCATTTGCTTAGTTTAGACATCCTTTGTGCGAATGCCATCTGCTTAGTTTATTCATCGCTTATGTGAATTATGCAACGCCACCTTGTTTAGCCAGGCATCATATATGTGAATTTTGCAATGCCATCCCGCTTAGCCACCATCTTATATGTAAATTATATCAGGCCATCCTTTTTTTGTTACATATTACATTTGTCAACAATGTTAGTACATTCAATCGCTTCTTCGTGTGCATCAGCCATTTGACACGGTGATGGCAAATTCTAGAGTGAAAACAAGGTCTTCGAGCAGACTATGCTATCTCGACGAAGCGCATATCTCGCTGGTTACGGATAGCTCCTCGAGGAGGATTCGAGACAGATGACCATTCCTATTCCCCGAGGTGTATGCTCTAACTTGGCAGGGTTATGTTGCTCATATCGTATGTATGGTGTCTCGCATTGCTATGCCATTTGATTAGTTTAGACATGCTTTGTGTGAATGCCACTTGTTTAGTGTCTAATTACCATATATGTGAATTATGCATTGCCATCTTGTTGCAAGACATTATATATGTGAATTATACAATGCTATCTTGTTGCAAAGGCATTATATATGTGAATTATACAATGCCATGCTGTTTAGCCAATCATCATGTATGTGAATTATATCATGCTATCATTTTTTTGTATTACGTGTTCCATTTGTCGACAACGTTTGTATATTCAACTACTCTTCCTGTGCATCAGCCATTTGAAGCGGTGATGGAAGTATCCGAGTGAAAACAAGGTATTCAGAGCAGATAATGCTACTCTGCTCAAGCGTACATCTTGTTGGTTATTAGAGAGCTCCTCGAGGAGGATTGAGACCGATGACCAGTCCTATTTCCCCGAGGTCTATGCTCAAACTTGGCAGGGTTATATTACCCATGTCATGCATGTTGTCTTGCATTGCTTAGTTTTTACATCATATATAGATTGCCATCTGCTTACTTGCTTACTATATAAATCATATATTTGAATTATATCATGCCATCATGTTTACATAGTACATACACATCATCTATCTGAATTATGGCATGGCAACCCATTTAATAAAGACATCATATAGTTATATCATCTCATCCTGTTTAGTGTTTACAGTCATCATATTTAGAATTATGGCATTCTATCCATGAATGTATGTGAATTATGGCATGCCAACCTATTTAATAAACACATTATATAGTTATGTCATGTCATCCTGTTTACATAGTCTCATATTTTGAACTATGTCTTTCCATCTTTTTTAGTTAGCCATCATAATGTGAAATTGTGTCATGCTATCCTGCTTAGTTAGCCATCATATATGTGAAATTGTGTCATGCTATCCTGTTTGGTTAGACAACATAAATATGAATTATTTCATGCCCTCTTTTATTCCCCACTATCCATTGCACCTGCTCATCATACAATGTCTATACTTTCAATTACTTTTCTTGTTTATCAGCCATTTGAATTGGAGAGCGTGATGGCAGATATCTAAGGGAGTAACAACACGGTCTTCGAAAAGATAGTGCTACCACTTGATGCAGATAGAACCACGGTTGTACTTGCCCAAGGACCAGATCCACCACACATAACCCACACTCGCAGATTGTACCCCTACCCAGCTTGGACAGAGAACCAGCTACACCCCTTCTAACCCCAACCCGGCAGATAGTAACCCAGCCCAGTTGACACATCACCGTCTCCACCACAGAGCACCCAAACACGAGCGGTTAGTAAGGGAACTGCAGTGCCCAAAGCATGAGGACCACCACTCTGAATCCCAACTCAACGCTTAAAGGAGAAGAAGATTTGTTCTCAAGTCAGGTTCTGTAGCTATGGTTCATACTCCTTTGCTCTTGCATTATCAGTATTTACTCATACCAACTATTTTCAAATTTGAAGGATGGAATTGAAACTCCAATGGCGCAATGTATGTTTTAAACCTGTTTCTTTAACTGGTTTGCTGTTGTAACCTGCTCTATGTTGATTTCAGTTTCAATTGAATAAACAGTTATGTTCTCATGTCATGCACATTACAAGTGTTGTTATTGCTCTATAGTTACCCACACTTATATTCTGTCTATTCTGCTTTGTCTTGAACAAATATTATTTGAACTGTGTCTCTATCTTGATTTGGCAACAAAACTAGAATGATATAGACCATAAAGTGACCATGGTACATAGATATATGTTTGTTTCATGCTGTTATCCTGTCCACTTTACTACTGAACTCATTTACCAAAATGAGTTTCATATACAACATGGTAAACATGTGATGTGTCTGCTTGTTTCTCTTTTAGAATGCGGACAAAATATTGGAGAACAAGACCGCTGTTATCCAATGGTAAAGGAAGTAATGCAGATAAGGTTCAAGATAGTGAGACATCCCTGTTGGTCTCCAAGAAAGCTGATAAAAACTATCTTGACGATAGTGAGGGAACCCAAAAGTCCTGTCTTGATGTAGTGTTCGAGTTACTGGCCACTACTGCTGGCACAAGCTCTTCGAACTCGCTGCCTGAATCAGTTCGTCTTCTTGAGTCTCAACTTCAAGTTGAAAGACATCGATCGAGATGTGCTGCGACAGAAGTCAAGGACCGAGGAAGTCCTGCAGAATTCAGATGCATATTTTTGGTGCAACAAAGAAACGCTGGAGGATTTAAGCGCCAAACAAGAGAAAGTTAATAAGCTTGCTAAGCATCTTGCCAGCATTATGGGTACCTGTGATATTGTTTCTTGAGATCTTCAAGTGGTTTCAGTTCTGGATTTGTTTTGCTGCGGCGTTTATTTGCGCTGGTCGCCAACTTTGACAACCAAAGGTATATGATATGCTGCTTTGTTCCTATATTTGCACCGGTGGCTAACTTTGATGCCCAGTGGATGTAATATATGTAACAACCGTGATAGCCTAGCATAAGTTGCTTGCTTATTTATTTTCTTGTTGTCTTGTTTATTTGTTTGCTTGTAGTCGGGCAGTTCTTTTTAAAACTAGGCCACAATAACCATGGGCTAATATTTACTGAGTGACACTTTGGGCCTCCTACGGGTCAGAGAAAGCAATGGGCCTTCTACGAGCCTATAGAAACAAGAGACCTTCTATTGGCAGTAGAAACAATGGGCCTTCTACGGGTCGAGAAACAATGGGCCTTCTACGGGCCGAGAAACAATGGGCCTTCTACGGGTCAGATCATCAATGGGCCTTATACGGGTCAGATGACCATAACGGTCCATCGTTAATAGGCCGATTTGATGACGCTATGAAAATGGCCCAACGATTAACGGACCACAAACGGGCCGATGTAACCACGGGCTGAATTTGGCCCAAGCGTAAAATGACAAGAACGGGCCGTAAGTAAACGAATCGCCGAAATGAGCCCAAGAATAAATGGGCTCGAGAAGGCCGAAGATAACATTTGCTGGAAACGCCCAACCGAATAACGGGCCCTTAATGGGTATAAAGTGATATATCGTTCATTACGGGCCGTTTCACCACGGGCCGTTAATGGGTGTAAAGTGATACACCGTTCATTGCGGGCCGCTTCACCACGGGCCGTTAATAGGCCAAGAGTTACATAGGGCCTCATATGGGCCGAAGACGCCATGGGCCATACATGGGCCGGTGAAAACGGATGGAATCATATTGATGGCCCAGATGATGCCTCGGGCCTAATTCGGATAGGGCGAACGGGCCTTGGGTTAGCGGGCCGTAAATGGGCTATATGCGAACAGGCCGTTAACAAGCTTTCCATGGGCCGCCCGCCACCTTTGACCAAGTCAAACGGGCCGCCTTTTCACAGAATGGGCCTCTGTTGGGCGTGCCACGGTCGACGTTCATAGGCGCCTTTGTCCAATGAGTGGATGACATCCGTCCCAACGATGAGTCGACACGCAGTTTCCTCCAGCCAATGATGATTTTACACGTGGAAAATCCCCATTGGTCGGGCTGTTAACGGGTTATCGGATCCAAAACCCGACCCGATAGCTTAACGGCTTCCGTTACGGTGGATGCCACGTGTCGGTCACCCTTGACGAAAGCACTTCGCGGACGCGATTTATCGTCATGGAAGTGGACACTTCGTGATGATAATTTTGGTAATGTCATGGAACACTTCTACGACAAAGACAGGTATGACTATCTTGATTCTGTCATAAATTTGTCATGGATGTACATGCATGACAAAAAACGCGACCTACTGTGACAAACACGTATCATCACGGAAGTGTATTTTTTTGTAGTGTGATGTACAACCAATTTACCCGGGATAAATTTAGCATTGACACATGGTCATTAATAATCACAAAAATGATGATGGTAAGCACACAAAAACTACCAGACCATTGAATAAAAAAATGAGCATTGTGCTGCATGTAGTTAGACTAGAAAAATACTGGTAAGTACGGTAACATGATCATGGTAACTGCTTGCACATCATCATTGGGGATACCAAAAAAAGCACAAAGCATAAAAATCACGGGGCTGCAGTCAAAAAACACAACCTAATGTGAATGTAGCTATTTGAAAAACAATTGGTAATCAGAGCGCGATTGCACCGGTCAAATTACCAACCCACTGGAAATTTAGGCACATAAACAACACCAGTCATAAAAATACCAGTGTTTCAGCCATCTGGTAATTTGAGTGCAATGTCATTGGTAAGTGCAATACCATCATCATGATAATTAAATAGAACAAACAACACTGATAATAACAGTGTTTCAGGATCTGGTAATTTGAGTGCAATGTCATTGGCAAGTTCAATACCATCATCATGATAATTGAACAGAACAAACAACACCGATAATTCAAGCATTATAAACCTGGTAATCAGAGCATCGCAAGCCTAATCGATCGACAGAACGCATCAAACAAAACCAGCATAACAACATTTTGGGAGTGAACTTAGGGTTATTGTTCAAATCCACAACCACTACTGCACATCCTAAAATCCATAAACACCAAACACTATTGCATGATCTAAAAATCCACATCCACAACACTAACAGAAGAAAAAATGGGTGGGAAATTCTGTAATATAACCGACCACGCTTATCCGCCACGAAAACCTATCCACCACCCACCCACCGACCAATTTCGCACAAATTGAACCAAAATTCCGAGCCATATTGAACTTACACTAGAAGGCGGCCTAATGTAACCTAATGGGAACAACAACCGGCCGGATTCGGAGGGTCCGAGCACCAAAAATCAACGGCAGAACATACCAGTGGAGCAACAAGAAGACAGAGGGTGTGGGGAATGCGTTCCTCGCCGCCGATTCAGACGTCGTCTGCCGCGAACCAGACCACGCCACCAATCTAACCTAATGGGAACAACAAGCGGCCGGATTCGGAGGGTCCGACCACCAAAAATCAACGGCGGAACATAACAGCAGAGCAAACAAGAAGACGGAGGGAGTGGGGAATGCGTTCCTCACCGCCGATCCTGAAGTCATCCGCCGCGAACCGGACCACGCCACCACCAGCAACCGTCGCGGACGAGGGAGAGGGGAGCGAGACGAGATTCGAAAGCACACCGCAACGCGAGAGGGGGGAAGAAGTAATGCGGGCGAAGGGGAAGAGGGGAGAGTGGAGATCGTGGGCATTGGGCGATAGGGGCAGTTTCGGCAGGGCCTGCTTGTCATCGACACACAAAAACTGTAACGGCTATCGCCACGCGCGCTTCGCTCGGAACAGACGCACATGAGCATATGCGCGCCATTGGATTCGAATGGGACGACATCCGAGTCGTGCGGATCTGTTGTAGATTTCCAGTCGGCAGGAATTTAGCTTTATCGATTATTATTTCAAATATCCATGTTCCATAAAATCAAATACCATTGACATATATTGCAAACATTCTCTTAATACACCTTCTGAACAAAGTGTGTTTGGTTTTATGTTACGGACAGTTACCGTGGAGGCTATATTTAGTGTAAGGGTCGTCTCACTCGTACCGCCTCACCCACAAGGTTGACTCGACATTTTTTTTAAGATATTGTGATGGAATATTCCTTTAGGATCAACAGTAACGAAAACCATAATTCCCGAAATCACTAGTTGAGGAGTACTCATTACAAAGATCACTCCAATTCCCCAGGCTTCGACAAGTTGCGCCCATGCAGCGCACCACTTGTCGCAACCAGGGAGTTTCCCTTTCTCGTAGATCCGTTTATTCAAAATGTTTTATCTCTCAAACCGTGCGTCCAAATCTCGAACCGCTTTCGCCATTGGATTCCTCGCGTCGAGATTTTTAAAACTAGATCTCATGTTGATAGGCTTTGATGAACTTTTTTTCACGAAAAAACCGGATGAAAAAACCGAACCGGGAGCACGGGTTTTTTCCCTTTCCGAAAGAGGCACGCTCGTGCCTCTCATGAAATCACAACCGTGCCTCTCGCGAAAACAAAACCATGACTCTCGCGGAAGAAAAAAAAAAGAGAAAACGTGTTTCTTTTTTCGTTTCCGAGGAGGCACGACCGTGAGTCTCCCGAAAGCACAACCTTGCCTCTCGCGGAAGCAAAACCGTTGTCGGAGTAATGGGCCACGGGTAGGCAGACCCGAGCCCCTGAACCTTTCAAAACATCGGGCGCATCGCGCCTCAAGACCCAAGACAAAGAGCCTTTCAGAGAGTCGGCAATAGAGTCGCGATTGCCCCTCTAGGCCGAGTCCCGAGACGGCCTCAGACGAGCCGACCCAAGCCGGGCGACCTCCAGCCGAGGCCGCCACAGGAGTCGGCCCGCGACCCCAACCACCTCCTGCCCGAGCGACTACGAAGCGGATGGGATAAAGCCGCCTCATGCCCATCCTCGCCCGCCCATAAAGGGCAGGTATGGCCCAGAGCGCCATACCACGGAGATCTCCGTCCGGGCGCATGCATGTTGCCACGCTGCCTCGACATCAGCCCCGTGGCAGATTCTCGTACTCCACGATGGCCTGTCTGCACGACCAAGAAGGCGGGACCTCTGTCGGGCGGAGAACCAAGACGGCGAGCACCCCAAAGACGGATCCGATGGAGTCGGCCTCCGGAGTCGACCGCCCCTCCCCGTGGCTCCACGCGTCATTAACTGTGATAAGGGGAATGGCAATGATCGCCCGCCCGGGGCACTGCTGCTTATGACCCCATGACCAAGCTCATCATCAGGCACGGCTATGTGAATCTGCAGCCGGCAAGATTCCTACCATGCGGACAAGGGCTGTCGGCCCCATGCTGGGCCGCCGATGGGGCCCACTAGTCGGCGGGCCCTGTAAGTCAGCGGAGAAGACGGCGACTTAGAGATCGACAGCTTGGACCCGCACCCAGCCGGATTACGTTGTACCCCGGGTAGGCCTATATAAACCCCGGGCACCCATGCAAAGGGTTGGAATCTAGTAGTTTTAGACACACGATAGAGGGAGAGAAGAGCTAGCCGTGCCCTTCTCCTTCCTCACCCGAACAGCTCAAGGAGCATCTTGTACTCACTTTGCCATAGTGATCATGCGGAGACCCGCAGAGCAGCAGAGGGGTGTTATCTCCTCGAGAGCCCCGAAGTTGGGTAAGATTCGCCGCGTGCATGTTCGCTCATCCCATTTCTGTGCACCGCGACGCTCTACTCGCCTCCATGATAAGCCATCCTTTGGCATATGTCGCACCCAACCCCGACATTTGGCGCCCACCGGGGCCTGGTGCACCGTCGTCCGAGACCTGCTCGACGGGAACCCTCTTCCTCCCTGGCGAAGCGAGCCAGCCCGCAGACGCCAGACGGAGTTCGCGCCGACGCTGCTGCATGGCGCCGAGGTCGCTTCGCAGCGGGCGAAGGTTCTCCCAACTTGTCGGTGAGGTTCGCCTCGACGAGCTCAGATCCGACGCAGGCACGGACGGCCCCGGAAGCCTCCTCGCTGGCCTCTCGAGCAGATCCACGCCGCGGGCGAAGCTCTGCCGCCGACCTGGAGTCCGTAGGCTCCACCGACCCGATGCTGGTCGACTCCGACACCGCCGCCGATGCTCCCCACCAACGTGGTGGTTCACGACGCAGCCTCTCTCGCTGGAGAGCGGCGGGAGCACCGCCGCAAGTACCCGCCATCGGTCACGGCGAGCCTTCCGCGAGGGAGCTCAGACCTCTCGGCGCGGTTCTCAAGACCCGACCGCCCATTCCGGAGGACGCCGACGCCGAACGCTGGAAGACGCCGCCCCAGCTCCTCGTGGGCGCATGGCCGGCAAGCATGAGACGCTTGTCGGAAGCCTATCAGCGCGAGATGGATCGCGCAGGCGGTTTCGCCGCCCGACCGCAGGCCTAGCCGCCTAGGCGCGGTCCAGCAGCGGCGTGGCAATCGCCAATCTGTTTGGGGCCGCCGCCAGGTACGCATACGCCACAGAGAACATTCGCGCTGCCCAGCGGGCGCCGGACGAGCTGGATAACTTCGAGGGCGCAGGAGCGCCTACCGATGACGGAGTGAGTCCAGAGGCTCTCACGCCGCCGCCAAGAAGACGGCCGGCTGCCGCGACGGAGGCGCCGCGACGACGACACGGCGACTTGCCTCGCCGAGATCAACGCTGACGCTCCTTTGACGCCGCCGGCGCGGCGCCCGCGAAGAAAGAACAAGGATCCGCTGTCGCCATAGCCGGACTCACATCTCCATCGAAGCGCGAAGACGGGCCGCCTAAGAGCAAAGTGGAGCGGCGGACGCACTATCAGCCTCCTCCTCGCAGAAAGGCGAAGTCCCCCGCCACCCGCCGAAAGATCCGACTTTCGCGACCGCCTTGCCGCCGAGAGGGAGTCGGAGAAATGACGCCGCCACCGGATCGAGCGACTCCACCGATCCTCGCACTAGAAGAAGAAGACGAAGGCCCGCCCTGCTTTTGACCTCGATCCGAGACGAGCCCTTCCCCGAGGATTCACACTTCGAGACACACCTAAATACACCGCCTGCGTGAAGCGGAGGATCGGCTGGTGGACTACTCCACCACCATCAAGATAGCTTAACGACAACAAGCGTGTTGCCATAAAGTATGTTCCTCATGCTCTGTGGCACGCCTGCACATGGTTGAACAGCTTGAAGCCCCGCAGCATCAACAGCTGGGTCGACTTCACCGAGGCCTTCGTCCGCAACTTCACGAGCACATACAAGCGACCTCCCAAGCCTCGCTGTCCTGTCCTCAGCGTAAGGCCCCAACGAGTCTACTCACGACTACCTCACGCTACTGGCCGAGCTCCGAACTCCGCGAAGGAGTGCACGAGGTGCGTGCAATCGAGTACTTTCATCACGTGCAGAGAAGGCACCTCCTCAAGCACAAGCCTTTGCGACGAGCCGAGACCTCGACGAGCTGCTGGTCATAGCGCATAAGCACGCCACAGCCGACTCCTCCATGAAGTCGAGATCAAGTCGGCGACCGCAAAGTAGCTCCTCATGCTCCCAGAATTCCGGGCCGGCGACGCCATGGCCGACAAAGCAGCAGTAATGATCATAAGCGCAAGGCCCAGCCGCTTCCAACAGCCGCGTGGTGGCGACATATGAAGAACCAGCCGCCGAGGGCAGCCTCCGCTAAGCGCGTAAAGGCGGCAAGTCCAACTGGTTGCCGCCTTCTCTTACGAGCAGACTCGACGGACCCGCAAGTTCCATAGCAGCCAAGCCATCAAATCACACCACCGGAAGTGCCACCGCTCACCAGATCGCTAAGGAGACGGCCTTGTTCTCCGTCATCTTTGGGCCGCCGCCATCACCATCCCCCAAAGAGCTGTACCGTCTTTGGCGCAAGACAAGATAATTACCCGTAAGAGCACGGGCGCTTATGTCGGTTTACTAACAGGTTGATGATCGCCAAGAGCAGAGGCAGCAAAGCAGAAGAAGTGAATGCAGAGCATCGACACCCTGTAATTCATGCACTGGTCCGAGAAACCCATTAGTCGGAGCTGCTGATCACCTAGAGGTGATGTTAACCGGCTCCTACGCCCTGGTCTTGGGAGCCACCTTGCCACGGATAGGCGGGCTGCCTTTCTTCTCGAGTGCCGATAGACGGAGGCAGCAGCATCAACATCCCGCATAAGGATACGATGGAGAAGCTAGAATCAAGCAAAGACAGCTTCAAAGATAGTCGGACTGTGTTCCACGGAATTGTACCCGCCTTCCTACTCACCGATTGGCAAGATTTTGATAGACGCCCTCTTTGGGGACAAGGATCACTTTCACGAGAGCCGTCTGGTTCAAGTGGTGGACCTCGAAGCCCCTACTATGCCCTGCTTGGCCGACCTGCTTGGCCAAGTTCATGGCGGTCCCCACTCACGCCTACCTCAAGATGAAGATGCCGAGCTCAAGGGGATTCTGACCGTAGCCGGCGACTACAAAAAGTCGTCCTCCTGTGCAGCTGAAAGCAGCCGGCTAGTCGAGTCCCTCGTGATCGCAGCTTGAGAAGCGGCTCCTGGATCGGGTTGTGGCGAGGCCGGCAAGCAGCCAGAGATATCGCCCGACCCCAAGGAGTCGGAAGTCGAGGGCCTCGTTGCCGCCAAAGAGACCAAGAAGATACCCTTGGACCCGAGCACCCAGAGAGATACGCTGTCATAGGTGCGAACCTCGACAAAAATAGGAAGGCGAAGCTCGATTTCCTCCGTGAGAATCGGGCATCTTCGTGATGGTCCCCAAAGACATGCCGTGTACCGACGGATTTCGCCGAGCACAAGTTACATGTCCGATCTGATGTGAAGCCCGCTAGGCAGCCTTTGCGCCGCCTATCAAGAGAAAAGAAGAGTTGTTGGAGAAGAGATAGCCCGCCTCACAGCCAGTTTCATCATGGAAGTTTTCTTTCCGTAATGGTTGGCTAACCCGGTCTTGGTACTAAAGAAGAACAAGCAAAGTGGCGGATGTGTATTGACTACACAAGCCTCAACGGCCTCGCCCCAAGGACCCGCTCTTTGCCAAGAATTGATCAGCGATAGACTCCACAACCGGATGCGAGCTGTTGAGCTTTTAGATGCATATTTAGGATATCACCGGATCAAGCTGAACCCGCCGACAGATTGAAGACCACCTTCATCACGCCGCTTGGAGCCTTCGCCACCGACCATGACGCTCGGCTTGAGGAACGCCGCACCACCTTTCAGCGCTGTATGCGTATGCCTCCTCAAGCAGCTTATGTAAACGCCCACGCTTTACGTGGACGACGTGGTGGTGAAGACGGAGAAGCGAGGAACGCTGTTGGAAGACCTCAAAGAGACCTTTGAAAACCTGCGCGATTCCAGATCAAGCTCAACCCGAGAAATGCGCTCGAGTACCAGCCGCCAGCTCCTTGGCTTCCCGTATATGAATGCGCATAGAGTGCAACCCCGTGAAGATCAAGGCAATCGAAAGGATGGAAGTACCCGCCGACCGCTAGATGTGCGAAGTTCACCGCTGCTTACGCCTATCACCGATTCATCACCGGTCATGGAGAAAGCTCTTCCTCCTGCACTAGCTTATGAAGAAGACCACCTTCGAATGGAACTCAAGGCGGACGAGCTTTTCTCCGCTTGAAGAGAATGCTGACTACTCCCCAAAGGTTGGCGGCTCGACCCAAAGGAGCCCATGCTCCTCAGATATTGCCGCCACCAGCAGGGTAGTCAAGACAGTCATTGTAGTTGAACGCAAGGAGGAAGGCAAGGCGCTACCTGTCCGAGACCAGCAGACATTCGAGCGAGGTAATCGCGACCTCCAAGCAAAACTACCCCACTACCGTGAAGATGTGTTACGGCATGCACTTTGCCGCCAAGAAGTTGAAGCCTTACTTTCAAGAGCATCCAATCACCGCGGGTTTGCACGGCCCCACTAGCAGAGATCATCGAAAGCCGAGATGCTTCAGGCCGAGTGGCCAAATGGGCCATAGAGTTGGCCCCTACACCATCTTTACCAGCCCCGCGACCGCCATCAAGTCACAAGCACCGCCGACTTTCGCCGATTGGCCGAGACCAAGACCGCCGCCAAATACCGACTCCACCCATTGGCGGATGCACTTTGATGGCTCCAAGATGCGCACCGCTTGGGAGCCGGGCGTGGTCCTCACTTCCCCTAAGGGCGATAAGCTCGGCACGCTGCTGCAGATCCATTTCGCCGCCCAACAACGCCGCCGAACACGAGGCGCCATCCACGGCTCCGCTCGCCAAAGAGCTTGGCATTCGCCGGATCTGTGCTATGGCGATCCGACTTGGTGGTCCAACAATCATCCGCGATCGACGCCAAAGATGCAATATGGCAAGCTACCGCTTCGCACAAAGAGCTGAGTGGATATTTTGAGGATGCGAATTCTCCACGTGCCAAGAAACGACAACGACCAAGCAGATGCCCCGCAAGAATCGGTTCCACCCGTCAGCAATACCATCTGGCGCCGCCTTCGCGCCTTCTCGCCATCTGTCAAACCGTCACCAGAGTCGACTCCATTTTTGTGCCGCCCTCAAGAAGTCGGATCCGACTCTAGAGCCTCAAAGCAGACGGCACAAGAATCTTGCAGACGCCTCAAGAACGCTGTAGTCGATGCCGCCCGGGACCGCGGAGACCATTGCGAAGACTCCAATACTCGCCCGGTGATCGCGCCACGTCTGGGACTTCTTCAACCCAGCAAGCTGCTGCAGACTCCAACCCGCCGCCTCAGCCAAGCCGCCTCGCCCAAGTAGCAGACTGCAATCAAGAAATAGCAAGCACCCTCATGGGCCCAGCCCATCCTGAAGTTCTTAGTAAGCGGAGAGCTACCAACCGATGAAACCTTGGCTCGGCAAGTGCAATGCCGAGCGGCAGCCTACACTATAGTCAATAGAGAGCTGGTCAGGCGCAGCGTCACCGGTGTCTACCAGCGCTGTGTCGAATCAGAGCAAGGCCAAGCAATCCTTGAAGACATCCATCAGGGCAAGTGCGGCCATCATGCAGCCTCAAGAGCACTCGTCGCCAAAGCCTCCCGACACGGTTTCTTCAGGCCAACTGCCCTAGAAGAGGCCAAGGAATTAGTTCAAAATGCAAGGTGCTGTGTTCCGCTCCAAGCCGCTTAGCCAGCTTCAGCCAAGACTATCCCCATCGCCTGGTCGTTTGCTGTCTGGGGCCTGGACATGGTGGGACCATTCAAGACAGCACAAGGTGGCCTAACTCACTTGTCGCGGTGGACAAGTTCACCAAGTGGATAGAAGCAAAACCCATCAAGAAGTTGAATGGTCCTATGGCAGTGACATTCATCGCCGACATCATGACTCGCACGGCGTATCACACAAGATCATCACCGATAACGGCACAAATTTCGCCTAAAGGCGCCTCGCCTGCTTTCACGGAAGGTGTCATCCGACGGACTTAGCGTCCGCTGCCCATCCGCAGTCAAACGGCCAGGTGGAGCGAGCGAACGGCCTCATCTGTCGGGCATCAAGCCTCGACGGGTCGAACCATCGGAGCGCTCGCCGCTGGCTGGCTTGAGGAGTTGCCACCGCCCTTCCGGAGTCTCAAGCAGACGACTCCAAACAAGTCAATCGGGTTTACACCCTTCTTCTCGCTTCACGTGTCAAGCCGCCATCCCAACGGATATAGAGTTCGACTTCGCGGAATCACCATGTACACCAAAGAGGAAGTAAGAAGACGCCAAGACGCGGGCCGATCTGCTTGAAGAGGGCTTCGCTTGTTGGCACTCACCGGTCCAAAGATCTACCAGCCAGAGCTCAAGCCGCTACTACAACAAGAAGGTCAAGCCAAGATCATTCCTAGAGGGCGACCTTGTGTCCGCCGATCCAGCCGAACAGCCGCCAAAGACAAGTCTGCCGGGCGCTTGGGAAGGCCCATTCATCATCAAGAAGTGTCAAGCAATGATTCCTACTACCCGATCGACGCCGAAGCCCGAAAGCACGCAAGAGGGACGACTCCAAAGAAGGAGACGGAGCGGCCATGGAATGCTAATCTCTCAAGATTTTACGCTTGATGTAGTATGTACCACGCTACCCTTTTGTGTTTGAATACTAAGACTCGGCCTTCGAGACGAGCCTGGGACTGCCCTCTTTGTTATCTCAGATGATAAGAATTATGCCTTTGAGTATGTTACCCTTTGATTATGTTGTTTGGCACTGGCTCGACTAGTCGGCCCGGGACTCGCCGCCTTTGAGCTATGAAGTGCTTCCTCAAGTCGACAAGTAGCGTGCGGTGCCTAAGCCGCCTCGTCGAAGTCGCAGCTCAGCAGAGCGACTATTTGTGTATGGAGTAAGGTAGAGCGGGCGCCACACGAAAAAAAAAAATGGCTAAGGACCCAAAGCATAAACATAGTTTAAATCGGCTTCAGCCCGCTTCGTGAAACCGACTCTTAAGAAGCCGGCTTGCCGCTGTTCACCCAACTTGCTTAAACGACTTAAAATGGCCAAGTACTCGCCTTCTCAAAGTAGTCAAGCACTTGACCTAGACGGCAATCCAGAGAGTAGCTGTCTGGATGGGCAAGGCGGCATCTAAGGAAAGGCGGCAAAGGAAAAAGCCACAAGAGCAATAAGCAAGGAAACATAAAATTAGAATAATATTTACACAAACTTAGGCCCTTGGCCGGATCTTCGAATAGAGGTTTAGAATACACCCCGCGGGTGGAATTGAGCAAATTAACAAGTTCTTTCAAAAGACTATAAAACAGATAAAATAAAGGCAAGGCAGCGGCCTAAGAAGCAGCGGATGGGGTTGGAAGGCCGGAGGCGGCGGCGCGGCCAGCGCCGGGCGGCTGGCTGAACGGTCTCGCTTGATCGCCTCGCAGCAAGCTGGCCGATGCGCGGCTCGTTGTTGGAGGCGTGGTCGAGCCGAGGCTGGTCGCCCCCCGCCTTCCGGGCGCCCATGCCGCTCTCCGCCCTCCGCCTCGCCCTCATCTCGGCGCTGAGTCGATCACCGCTGAAGTCTCGCCAGAGTCCGGGTTCATCCCGAACCACTCCGGGCGGTAAGCTTCCCACCGCTCTTCAGCCCGCCAGGACGAAGACACTGTGTCCGTAGTAGTCGGCGATCGCCGCCAAGACGCCGACGAGGGCGCCCTCCGGCCAGCAGCTCCGCTTCGGGCTTCGACCGATCGCGCCAGCCGGTCCAGGTCGAGCCTCGATACCACGCTTGACGAACTCCAAGGCTCGGGCGAAGCTCCAGCCGAGCCGCTGAGCCTTCCAAGCTCAAGACGGCCAGCCGCGACCTCCGCCGGGCCGGGCGGTCGGGCTGGGAGGCGTGAAACCGCATGTCCGCCACAGGCAGCAATCGCTCGGGCACCGACATCAAGAAGGCGCAGATTCGATGTGCTGCCGCAGACGAGCCTCAATGCTCAGGAGCTGCTCGCCAAGGGTCCGGGGCGCATAGATCTCAAGCACACTGCCCTCGCGCCTCAAGGCCGGCCTCGATGGCCTGATTGGCGCTCAGGTGACTGGGAAGAAGTCTGCCAAGAAGAAGAAAAGCAAGTCACAAAAATAGGAGCCGGCTTAACCCATAGTCGGCAACCCAAAAGAGAAAGTAAAAGCAAACTTACCATCGACGATATCTTCGATTTCATGGAAGCGGAGGTCAGCCGCGCTTCCTGTCGGGTCCAGCGGAGCGCCGCCTCAAATTCGGCCAGAGAGCGGCCTCTTTCTTCTCCGCCTCACTGGGCCGCTTTGAGCAGCTCCCTCGCTCCGCCACGCTGCGCTGTTGCAGGTCGTGCTCATGGGCGAGCTTGCCGCTCCTCCTCTTTGGCGCAAAGCGGTCTCGCCATACCCAGCTGCCTCGCAGAGCGGCATTGACTCAAGAATAAAAGAAGAAGGACGCCAAGTCGCTGCTTAAGAAGGTCGCTAGGAAGATCCGCCCGATGGGCAAGCAGAAAGCCGTTCAATCTCGGGACTACAGCCCGCTGGTGCTCCAAATTCGCCAAGAAGAAAACTCACCTCGGCCTCGCCAGTCAGCAGCCCGCTTGTTCGCTTCTTCAACGCTATGTTGAAGGCAGCTGGAGGTTGTGATACTCTCGTAACAAGAATTCCGCATAGGTAAAAACTTGAAGTAGCAATAGTTCCGGTCACCAAAGAGCCGCCCGAAACTCGGGGATTACACTCGCAGCAGGCCGCCGCCCACGTAGAAGAGCAAGAGAAAATTCGAATGAAACATACCCGCACGCGGATCGCGATGCTGCGCCTTGAAAGGTTCCGAGGGCGCCTTCAGCCCGCAGCTTCGCTTGACGCCCAGAGCGCCAGGTTCAGCGGGGCCCGTGCGGGCCTCGCACCCACCTAACGGGCGCGCGCTTGTCGCCTCAGGCCGGGATGGCCGAGCTGGCGGCACCGGTTCCAACGGGCGGGCGCCGCTGGTCGCTTTCAAGACGGCGCCGCCTCGGGCGGCGATTTGAAGAAGCAGCTGCGCCACGGCCTCGCTGCCGGTCGGCGGACACAGCGGTCCGCCGGCTGTTTGCCTCGCGCGATCTCGGACTGCGGTGGGAGGCGGAGGTGGCGCGGGCTGCCCGTGAAAGACCTCGCCGCCTTTCCCTCCCTGCGATGGGGACCTCACCACCGACTCCTCCGACCGCCCCGTGAACTTGGCGGTGGTGGCGCCTGAGCTCAGCGGAGTGATGAGCAGCGCCGATCGGCTGGCTGCTTCCTCGGCTCGCTTTTGCTGCAGCAGCTGCTTGACCGCTTTCTCGGCCTCCGCCTTTCTCCCGACGGGCGGCCTCCCCTCATCGCGCTTCTCCTGCAGATTCCGCTTTGTTGCCTCCCGAGGGCGGCCGCAGGTCAACCCTCCGACTATTGGCGGACGCCTCACGACCCCATGACGGAGGCGGCGCAACCCTCTCAAGGTGAGGGAGCCCCTGATGAGAAAAAAGGACATGAGAAGACTCGGCAAGACGGACCGTAAGAAAACAAGATGAATAAAAAATACTTACGCTGAGACAAGGTGGCTTTTCACCTCTTGCGGAAGCGGTTAGCCTTCACGACCGCTTTTCATACTGAGTCACGGCGACCGCTTCCCCTGAATTTCTTGGCCTGCCGCTATTGACCTGCCCGCCCGGCGCCGCGCGCCGACTTCTAAGGCGGCGGAGGAGCTCATACCGATGGCCGGCTTCACGCTGGCGGCGGGGGCGATTTCCTTCTCGACGTCATCATCGGGCCACGGCAAAGGTGGCCGAGGGCCTGAAGTCGCCGGCACCTCCCTCCTCAAGGCCGGCCTCCATCGCCGCCACACCCAAGTCGGGTCGCCGGCATCGCTCTCCGCCGGGTCGGGACGACCACGAGCCGGGTTCGCAAGGGCGCCGGGCGGCGCATGAGAGGATTTCGAGTCGGAAAACCAAGGAAAATTAGAGTCGGATCCGCTGAAGAAGGAAACGGAGAAGCAAGAGATGACTTACCAACGGCGGGGATTGGCGCGAGAATGGCTCCTTGTCGAACTGCCATTCCTCCGTGAGGCCGCAGTTCGCCAAGAAGTTCACCGTGTCCACCACCTCCGCAGTGGGGCATGTCTCTGGAGCACAGCCGGCTGGTCTGGCTGGCCGCCATCTGGATGATCGATGAGGTCGGCCTTGAAGAGGGAGAACTCGCGCGCCACAAAGGCGGCCAGCAAGTCTGCCCTGGGCCAGGCCCTCCGATCAGATTATCACGCAGAGCCGCTGCTGACGCGGCGCGGTTCTGCGGAGTCGCCGTCCGGCCCTATAGGACCAGCCGTGGTGGGTCACGCTCACCGCCGCCCATGTAGGGCGGCAAGTTGACCCAGTTGCCTTCGTGGGGCGACGCTTGACGAGAAGTATGAACGCCGCCACATCTTCACCGACTTGATGAGGGAGATGGCAGGAAAAGGGTTCTCGGCACCGCCTCCTCTGAGATGAACGTGCCGACAGAGCCGCAGACGTGAGCGACGTGGATCCCGAAGCCGCTTGAAGAATTCCCCACAGCTCGATGGTGGGGAGAACTCAAGAAAACCTTCGCATAAGGATGCGGAGCGGCCAGCAGCACCACCGTGTTGGGGGTGAGGTGGTGCGGCCGAGTTCAAGAACTCCAAGAACGCTGGAAGAAGCCGCCGCTGGCAGCCCTAGCCCGCGCATGAGGTGCGAGCGGAAAATCACCCACTCGCCTCCTCCAGCGGGCGTGATTTCGCCCGGCGGCGGGCGCTGGTCCGCACTAGGTGGCTGCCGGGATGCGCGCGCTTGACGGCGAATTTGATGATGTCGCTGCCGATGATGGAGCCGCCCCACACGCGGAGCGCTGTGGTGGGGCGCGACGGCGGATGAGGAGCTCATTCACGCGCGCGCAGGCTCGGCGCGGTGGAGCGAGGAAGAAGACGAGGCAGGAGCGGGATGAGAGAGCGCGCGCCACCGCCCTACCCTCCCCACCTACTTATAGGCGCTTAGGCTGCGGCCGTGGGGCGGGCGTGGATTAATCGCGCCCACGCCCCCACGCCATCGATGATTCCACGACGTTATCGCTGCGCAACGCCGTGGGGAGCCCAACCGCCGCACGACCGCAGCGGATCCGCTATGCGCCGGGCACGGTAGTGGCGGGCCCCGCCGACGGGCCTGTCTTGTCACGCTGCTGGCTGGCAGATCGCCCGCCAGGGCGGCCCGCAGCGGGCGGCCGCCGGAAGCTTATCAGCACGCCGCCGGATCCCGCCGCGACCTTCAAACCTTTGAAGAGCAAGATGGTCTTCGCAAGGCCGACTCCAGCTAGTCGGCTCAAGATGGAGACGGCGGGGTCGAGTCCAGAGATTCTTCTACCAAAGGGATGAAGTCGTCGAGGCTCCTCGACAGGCTGCCTCGGCGCCACCAGCTTCGGGACTACTGTCGAGTAATGGGCCACGGTAGGCAGACCCGAGCCCCTTGAACCTTTCAAAACATCGGGCAGATCTGCCTCAAGACCCCAAGACAAAGAGTCGCCAGAGAGTCGGCAACAGAGTCGCCGATCGCCTCTAGGCCGAGTCCCGAGACGGCCTCAGACGAGCCGACTCCAAGCCGGGCGACTCCAGCGAGACCGGCCACAGGAGTCGGCCCGCGACCCCAACCACCTCTGCTCGAGCGACTACGAAGCGGGATGGGATAAAGTCGCTCGCTGCCCATCCCTCGCCCCACCCATAAAGGGCAGGTATGGCCAGAGCGCCGCATCAACGGAGATTTCCGTCCGACGCGCATCACTAGCACGCCGCCCTCGACATCAGCCCCTGGGCAGATTCATGTACCCACGATGGCCTCGTCTGCACGTAATTCGAAGACGGTAGGGATTACCGCCGGCGGGAGAACCAAGACGGCAGAGCACCCCAAAGACGGATCCGATGGAGTCGGCCTCGAGAGTCGGCCGGCCCTCCCGCGGGCTCCACGCGCCATTAACTGTGACAAGACGGGGAATGGCAACAGGATCGCCGCCCGCGGCGCACTGCTGCCATGACCCCATGACCAAGCTCGGCCATTAGAAGCACGACTATAGTAATCTGCAGTCGGCAAGATTACCAAGGGCGGACAAGGGTTGTCGGCCCCATGCTGGCCGCCGACGGGCCCACTAGTCGCACCGAGAAGACGGCGACTTAGAGATCGGACGGCTTGGACCCGCACTCACCGGATTATGCGCTCCTCGGGGTAGGCCTATAAACCCCCGGCACCCATGCAAAGGGTTGGAATCTAGTAGTTTTAGACACACGATAGAGGGAGAGAAGAGCTAGTCCGTGCCCTTCTCCTTCCTCACCCCGAACAGCTCAAGGAGCATCTTGTACTCACTTTGCCATAGTGATCATGCGGAGACCCCGCAGAGCAGCAGTAGGGGTGTTATCTCCTCGGAGAGCCCTGAAGTTGGTAAGATTCGCCAGCGTGCATGTCTTCGCCTCATCCCGTTTCCAGGCACCGGCGACGTTCTACTCGCTCCCTCCATGATAAGCCATCCTTTGGCATATGTCGCACCCAACCCCCGACAACCGTGACTCTCGCGAAAGAAAAAAAGTAGAAAACATATTTTTTTTCGTTTCCGAGAGGCACGACCATGACTCTCGCGAAAGCACAACCATGCCTCTCACGGAAGCAAAACCGTGACTCTCGCGAAAGGAAAAAAACAGAAAATGCGGTTTTTTTTCGTTTCCGAGAGGCATGGCCATGACTCTCACTAAACTACAAATGTGCCTCTCGCAGAAGCAAAACAGTGACTCGCGAAAGGAAAAAAACGGAAAACATGTTTTGCTTCTCGCGAAAGGAAAAAAAAGATGTTTTTTTTTCGTTTCCGAGAGGCACGTCCGTGACTCTCATGAAAGCACACCCGTGCCTCTCGCGAAAGAAAAACCGTGCCTCTAATGGAAGCAAAACCGTGAATCTCGCGAAAGAAAAAAAAAGTAAACGCATTTTTTTGCGCAAATTTTTTATTATTTTTTATTATCGAAAAGTTAAGGAAGACGGATTTTACCGTGGAAAATCCCCATTGGTCGGGGCATTAACGGGTTATCGGATCCAAAACCCGACCGGCTTAACGGCGTTCCGTTACGGTGGATGCCGCGTGTCGGTCACCCTTGGCGAAAGCACTTACGTGGCGCGATTTATCGTCATGGAAGTGGACACTTCGTGATGATAATTTGGTAATGTCATGGAACACTTCTCTGACAGCACGGTATGACTATCTTGATTACGTCATAAATTTGTCATGGATGTACATGCATGACAAACGCGACCTCTTGTGACAAACCGTATCATCACGGAGTGTATTTTTTTGTAGTGTGATGTACAGCCAATTTACCGGGATAAATTTAGCATTGACACATAGTCATTAATAATCACAAAATGATGATGGTAAGCACACAAAAACTGGATATTTGAATAAAAAAAATGAGCATTGTCTTTGCATGTGGTTAGACTAGAAAAATCGTGAAATGCGGTAACATGATCATAGTAGCGCACATCATCATTAGGGATACCAAAAAAAAGCACAAAGCATAAAAATCCGCAGGGGCTGCGGTCGAAAAACACAACCTAATGTAGATGGCTATTTGAAAAACAATTGGTAATCGGTAGCGATTACGCGGTCGAATTATATTACTTTGAAATTGGGCACATAAACAACACAGGTCATAAAAATACCCGGTGTTTGACCATCACATTGAATTTGAGTGCAACGTGTCATTATTGATGCAATACCATCATCATGATAATTAAATAGAACAAACAACGATAATAACGGTGTTCAGGATCTCAGTAATTTGAGTGCAATGTCATTGTAGGATTCAATACCATCATCATGATAATTGAAACCGGAATAAACAACACCGATAATTCAAGCATTATAAACACGGTAATCGAGGAGCATCCATAGAAGCCTAATCGTCCCGACGAGCGCATCAATAAAACAAGCATAACAACATTTTGGGGAGTGAACTTAGGGTTATTGTTCAAATCCACAACCACTGCGCACATCCTAAAATCAAACACCAAACACTATTGCATGATCTAAAATCCACATCACAACACTAACGGAAGAAAAAATGGGTGGAAATTCTGTAATATAACGACCAGCCTTATCCACGAAAGCCTATCACCACCACCCCTAACCAATTTCGCACAAATTGAACCAAAATTCCGACCATATTGAACTTACACTAGAAAGCGGCTAATGTAACCCTAATGGGAACAACAACCGGCGGATTGGTCGGCACCAAAAATCAGCGGCGAGAACATACCGATTAGAGCAACAAAAGAGAGCGAGAGGTGTGGGAATCGTTCCTCGCGCCGATTGGTGATAAATCTGCCCAGCGAACGAACCACGCCACCAATCTAACCTAATGGAACAACAAGCGGCGGATTAGGAGGTTGACCACCAAAAATCAGCAATGGAACATAACGTGAGCAAACAAGAGGAAGCGGAGGGAGTAGAATGCGTTCTCACCGCCGATCCACAGAATCATCACGCCCATGAACGGACCATACACGTGGCAGATCAGCAGACGAGGAGAGGGGCGAGCGAGATTCGAAAAGCACACCGCGAGAGGGGAAAAAGTAATCTTGGCGAAGGGGAAGAGGGGAGAGTGGAGATGTCGTGGGCATTAGGCGATAAAGGCAGTTCGTGAGCCTGCTTGTCATCGACACAAAAAAGCTATGTGACTATCGCCATGCCAACCGAACGAGGCCTTTTATGAGCATATCGCGGCGCCATTGGATTGGTCGGGGCGACATCCAGGAGTGCGATGCGGATCTGTTATGAATTTCCGATCGGCAGGAATTTAGCTTTATGGATTATTATTTCAAATATCCATGTTCCATAAAATCAAATACCATTGACATATATTGCAAACATTCTCTTAATACACCTTACGAACAAAGTGTGTTTGGTTTTTTATGTTACGGACATTCTGGTAGGCTATATTGGTGTATGAGAATCGTCTCGCTCGTGCCGCCTCACCCACAAGGTTGACTCGACATTTTTTAAGATATTGTGATGGAATATTCCTTTAGGATCGCGATACTTGAAAACCATAATTCAAAATCACTAGTTGAGTACTCATTACAAAAATCATCCAATTCCCCGAGCTTCGACAAGTTGCGCCCATGCAGCGCTACTTATGTAACCGAGTTCCTTTAAATGAGTCGTTTATTCAAATGTTTTATCTCTCAAACCGTCGTCCAATCTCGAACCGCTTTAGCCATTGGATTCCTCGCGTCCGATTTTAAAACTAGATCATGTTGATAGGCTTTGATGAACTTTTTTCACGAAAAAACCGGATGAAAAAACCGAACCGGAGATACGGGTTTTTCCCTTTCAGAAAGAGAACCTTCATTTCTCTCATGAAATCCTGCTTCGTGCCTCGGAAACAAAACCATGACTCATGGAAGAAAAAAAAACGTGTTTCTTTTTAGTTTCGAGGAAACTTGCGACCGTGAATCTCCAGCACAACCTTGCCTCTCGCGGAAGCAAAACCGTTGTCAGGAGTAATGGGCCCGCAGTGAGCGGGCAAGGCCCCACGAACCTTTCAAAACATGGGCAAATTGCGCCCTAAGACCCAAGACAAGAGCCGCCTTGAGAGTGCGATAGCCAAGTCATGGCCTCTAGAGCCGGAGTCGGGCAGCCTCGGGGCCGAGCCGACTCAAGCCCGGCCTCCGTGAGCCCCGGCTACGAGGGGAGTCGACACGCGACAACCACCTCCTGCTGGCGACTACAGGCGGGATGGGATAAAACCGCCTCATGACCATCCCCATATAAAGACAGGTAGCCAGGCGCCATACGGAGATCTCGTCGTGTGTTGCCCACGCCGGCTGACATCAGCCAGTGGGCGATTCCTGTACCCGCGATGGCACATGCATGCGACCAGGCGGGACCCCTGTCGGCCATGGAGGGAGCGAAGGCGGCGAGCACCCAAGGCGGATCCGATGGAGTCGGCCTCCCGGGGAGTCGACCGGCCTCCCGGGGCTCCGCGTCATTAACCGGACAAAGCGAGGGAATAGCAGTGATCGCCCGCCGTGGCCAACATGCCATGATATGATAGCTGGCGTCATCAGCTTTCTGGCTGATGTCTGCAGCCGGCAAGATCCCTTGCATGACGGACAAAGAATATCGGCCCCATCTTGGCCGTCGATGGGGCCACTAGTCGGCCCAGCCCCAGTATTGGAAAGGCAGCGACTTAGGGTGACAGCGGACCCGCGCATCGGATTACGTTTACCCGGATCAGGCCTATAAACCCAGGGCACCCATGCAAAGGTTGGAATCTAGTTTTAGACACGCATGGGAGAGAAGAGCTAGCCGTGCCTTCTCCTTCCTCACCGAACAACTCGGAGCATCTTGTACTCACTTTGCCATAGCGTGTCGGAACCCATGAGCAGCATAAGGGGTGTTATCTCCCGGAGAGCCACAGGCATTTGGGTAAGATTGCGGTGAGTATGTCTTCGCCTCATCCCATTTCGGAGCACGGTGACGTTCTACTAGCCTCCAAATAAGCCATCCTTTGGCATATACGCACCCAACCCCGACATTTGGCGCCCACCCAAATGAGCTGGTGCACGTCGTCGGAGACCTGCTGCGGACGGGAACCCTCTTCCTCCTGGCGGCGCGATAACAGCTGCGCCGAGGCAGGTCTGCGCCCGGCCCAGCCGGCACATGGCGGCGAAATTACTTCTGTGGCGACTGCCTCGCCCGAACAGCCGGTGAGTTAGCCTCTCCACGAGCACACTCCGGCGAGCAGACGGCCCAACTCTCGCGGGCCTCATAAGCGAATCCACGTCGCCGGCGAAACTGCCGCCGACTTTGATCCGTAAACTCCACCGACCCGATGCTGGTGGCTCGGCACAGCGTCGCTCGTCGTTCCCCATAACGTGGTGGTCTGACGAAACCTCTCCCTGGCGGGCTTGGCGGGAAACACCGTCCGCGAAATGCCGTCGCCGGTCACGGCGAAGCCGGCGAGGCCGTGACCCTACCGATCTTGGTTACCGAACTGACCGCCTCCATTCCGGAGGGCCCGGCCGAGCGCTGGAAACACGCCGCCTCCGGCTCCCGTGTGGCGCCTGACTAGCAAGCATGAGGCGCTTAGCCGGAAGCCTATCGGCCAAGATGGATCGCGTAGGCGCTTTCGCCCGCTCCGTAGGCCTAACCGCCTAAGCGGCAGATCCGCCAGCGGCGTGCGTCGCCCGATCTGTTTAGGGCGATCGCCACATATGCATACGCCGCGTAGAACATTCGCGCGCCTGACGGCGTCGGACGAAGCCTAGATAACCGGCGAGGCGAGCGCCGCTGATAACGAGTAAGTCAGCGGCTCCTCAAGCGGCTTGCCCGCGCAGGCAAGCCGGCTGCCGCAGGCGCGGCGGCTTGACCACGGCGACTTTGCCCTCGCCCGCGAATCAGCTGGCAGCGTCAGACGCCCGTGGCGTCCATGAAAAAGAACAGGGTCCGGTATTTGTCGTGCAGACTCACATCTCCATCGGCCTTGCGAAAAGCGGCGCCCAAGAAAGCGATGGGCCGGGGCCTTGACCTCCTCCTCCCCGGAAAAGTCTCCTTTTGTCGAACATCAGCTCTCGTGACCGCCTTGGCCCTTAGAAATCGGAAAAAATGAGCGCCCGCCGGATCGAAGCGACTCCACGATCCAGCACTAGAAGAAGAAAACAGAGTTAGGCCCGTACCTTTTGGACCTGCGCCGGGGCGAGCCCTTCCCAGGATTCACACTCCCCGAGACACACCCAAATACAAGCTCAAGTGAGCGGAGGACTGTTGATGGACTACTCCCGACCAATCGGCATAGCGACGACAACAAAGCGTGTTGCCATAAGTATATTCCCCTCATGCTCCAGAGCACGGCCCGAACATGGTTGAACAGCTTGAAGCCCAGCGACATCAACAGCTGGGTCGACTTCACGGGCCTTAATCCGCCTTCACGAGCACGCCTGGCGACCTCCCAAGCCTGTCGGCTGTCCTTGTCGTGCAATAGCCCCAGAGTCTCTCACGACTACCTCCCTGGGCGAGCTCGGAACTCCTGCTTGAAGGAGTGCAGGTCTTGACAATCAGTACTTCACTGCTTGGAGTGCGAGAGAAGGCACCCTCCTCAACCTAAGCTCCTTTGCTGACAGCGGAGACCCTCACGATTGCTGGTCATGCCATGAACAAATGCGCCAAGCCAAACTCCTCATGAAGTCGGTCCCGAAGTCGGTCTTGTTGGCAAAGTAGCTCCTCATGCTCCCAAAATTCCAGTGGCGCCTTGGTCAGCAGCCAATGACGAGAATGATCATAAGCGCAAGGCCGCAGCCGGCTTCCAACAGCGGTGGCTGACAGTCGAACCAGCTGACCCGGAGGGCAGCCTCCTTAGCGGCGAGGCGGCAAGTCAAGCCCAGTTGCGGCCTTCTCTTCTGGCGAGACTCTGGGCGGACCACCAAGTTCCATAGCAGCTGGCAAACCATCAAATCACACCACCCCAAGTGCCAGCGGCTCACGGGATCGCCAAGGAAGCGGCGCCCCCCTCCCTCACTTTCTTTGGCCATGCTTTGCACCACCTTGACAGCCAGGCCCATCAATCTTAGCTGGAGCCGTCTTTGATCACCTAGAGGTGATCTTGAATCCGGGCTCCTCGCCCAGTCTTGAGAGCCACCCTTGCCCGCATGTGGGCGGCTCTCTTCTAGCAGTCGATGAAGCCGGGCATGACAGCATCACATCTGTGCAAGGATCGATGGAGAAGCTAGGAATCAAGCAGACAACTTGACATAGTCGTTTGTGTTCCGCGGAATTGTACCAGCCTTTCCTACTCACGATTGGCAAGATTTTGATAGGCGTCCTCTTTGGGGACAAGGATCACTTCGCCGAGAGCGATGCGGTTGAGTGGTGGACCTCAGCCCCTATGCCTGCTTGGCCGACCTGCTGGCCAAGTTCATGTGAATCCCCCACTCGCCTACCTCAAGATGAAGATCTTAGAGCTCAGGGGATTACCGTAGCGTGACTACAAAAGTCGTCCTCTGTCTTGCTGTGAGCCGGCTAGTCGAGTCCTAGTGATCATGATTGAGAAGCGGCTCTGGATCGGGTTGTGGCGATGGCCAGCCAGCAGCAGAATCGCCCGACCCCAAGGTCGGAAGGCGAGGCTCGTTCAAGCCGTGAGACCGAAGATACCCTTGGACCGGAGCAGAGATCTGTTGTCAGGTCTGCGAACCTCGGCAAATAGAATGAGCTGTCGATTTCCTCCGTGGTCGGGGCATCTTCGCATGGTCCCCAAAGACATGCAGGTGTGCAGAAGCGGTTTAGAAACAAGTTTACATGTCGTCGATGTGAGCAGTTCAGGCAGCCCTTGCGCCGCCTATCGGAAGAAAAGAAGAGTTGTTGGAAAGAGATGCCCGGCTCCTCAGCCAGTTTCATCATGGAAGTTTTCTTTCGAGAATGGTTGGCGAACCGGTCTTGGTACTAAGAAGAACAAGCGATGGCGGATGTGTGATTGACTACACAAGCCTCAGCGAAGCACCCCCAAGGACCGTTAAACTTTGCCAAGAATTGATCGATGAACTCCCGCAGTAGGATCTGGTGTTGAGCTTCTTAGATGCATATTTAGGATATCACGGATCAAGCTGAACCGGCCTGATTGAAGACCACCTTCATCACGCCCGTTTGGAGCCACTGCGACCGCCATGCGTTCGGCTTGAGAGCGCCGGCACCACCTTCGGCGTTGCATGCGGTGCCTCCTCAAGCAGCTTAGCGGCATGCGTTTACGTGGGCAGCGTGGTGGTGAAAGCGGAGCGAGAGCGCTGTTGGAAGACCTCAAAGAGACCTTTGAAAACCTGCGCGATTCGAGATCAAGCTCAACCCGGAAATCGTCTTGGTGATGAAGCCCGCTCCTTGGCTTCTGGTATATGAATGCGGCATAGAGTGCAACCCGTGAAGATCAAAGGCAATGCGAAAGGATGGAAGTACCCGCCATTTGCTAGATGTGGAAGTTCACTTTGAGCTTGGCGGCCACCGTGGTAAACACGGCGGAGGCGTGGCGGCGGATCGGATGGCGGGCCGATAGGCGAAAGCGGCGGCTATGATTGGCCGCTGCATGGCGCGAGGCCGTCGGGTGTAGGCGGCGCAGGTGTCCCGATCGAGCAGGGCCGTGACGGCCGGCGCAGGGCGACGGGCGGGTGGGGCGCGGCAGACGACGGCCTTGAGGGGCCGCCTGTCGCGCGAGGCCACTTGGTCGGTGAAGTAGCCGGCCGGTCGCGCCGGTGTCGGAGTAGAGGCGCGGGGTGTCGACGGCGGCGGCGTGCGAAGCAAAACGATCAAGCAAAGATCGGAAAACCAAAAAGAAAACACCGACCAAAACGACCGGCGAAAGAGCGAAAAAACCCGGAGCTAGGCCTCAGTGAAAGGATCGAGAAGAGGTGTCTAGAGGGGGGGTGAATAGACTCTTAGCAAGAAAAGTGGCAGTTTTTGTTGGAAATATGCCCTAGAGGCAATAATAAATTAGTTATTATTATATTTCCTTGTTCATGATAATCGTTTATTATTCATGCTATAATTGTATTGACCGAAACAGCAAGACATGTGTGGATACATAGACAACACCATGTCCCTAGTAAGCCTCTAGTTAACTAGCTCGTTGATCAATAGATGGTTACGTTTCCGACCATGGACATTGGATGTCATTGATAACGGATCACATCATTAGGAGAATGATGTGATGGACAAGACCCAATCCTAAGCCTAGCACAAAGATCGTAGTTCAGATGCTAAAGCTTTTCTAATGTCAAGTATCTTTTCCTTAGACCATGAGATCGTGCAATTCCGGACACCGAGGAGTGCTTTGGTGTATCAAACGTCACAACGTAATCGGGTGACTATAAAGGTGCACTACAGGTATCTCCAAAGTGACCATTGGGTTGACACGGATCGAGATCGATTTGTCACTCCGTAAACGGAGAGGTATCTCTCGCCCACTCGTAGGACATCATCATATGTGCACAATGTGACCAAGGGGTTGATCACGGATGATGTGTTACGAACGAGTAAAGAGACTTGCCGGTAACGAGATTGAACAAGGTATCGGTATACCGACGATCGAATCTCGGCAAGTACAATACCGCTAGACAAAGGGAATTGTATACGGATCGATTGAGTCCTTGACATCGCGGGTTCATCCGATGAGATCATCGTGGAACATGTGGGAGCCAACATGGGTATCCAGATCCCGCTGTTGGTTATTGACCGAGAACGCCTCGGTCATGTCTGCTTGTCTCCAACCCGTAGGGTCTACACACTTAAGGTTCGGTGACGCTTAGGGTTATAAAGGAAGCTTGTATGTGGTTACCGAATGTTGTTCGAGTCCCGATGAGATCCCTGACGTCACGAGGAGTTCCGAATGGTCCGGAGGTAAAGATTTATATATGGAAAGTTGTTGTTCGGTTCCGAAAAGGTTCGGGTTTTTCGTATTGTACCGGAAGCTTCTGTAAGGTTCCGAGGATTCGGAGGGGTCCGGAGGTCCGGAAATTGTTCCACCACGTCCAATACAGTAGCATGGGCTGTAAGGGGCGCCTAGCCTTAATGGGCTAGGGGCACCAGCCCCCAAGGCCCATGCGCATGGGAAGGGTAAACCCCAAGGGGAGGCCTCCACTTGACTTGGGAGGCACCTCCCCTTGGCCGCCCCTAGATGGGATCTAGGCTGGCCGCACCCCTGGGTGGGAACCCTCAAAGGCGCAGCCCCCCTTCCCTATATATAGTTGAGGTTTGGGCTGCCATACACATGAGAACTTCTCTCCGCTGGCGCAGCCCCGCATCTCTTCTTCCTCCTCTCCCTTGGTGCTTGGCGGCCTCGGGATTGCCACGCCTCCACCACCACCACGCCTGCTGTGCTGCTGCTGGATGGAGTCTTCCTCAACCTCTCCTCTCTCCTTGCTGGATCAAGGCATGGGAGACGCCACCGGCTGTACGGTGTTGAACGCGGAGGTGTCGTCTGCTCGCACTAGGATCTCCGGTGATTTGGATCACGACGAGCACGAATTCTTCAACCCCGTTCTCTTGAACGCTCCGCTTAGCGATCTACAAGGGTATGTAGATGCACTCTCCTTCCCTCGCTGCTAGTTTCTCCATAGATAGATCTTGGTGACACGAGGAAAATTTTGAATTTCTGCCACGCTCCCCAACAAAGGGCATCATGAGCTAGGTCTATTGCGAGATTCTTTGCACGAGTAGAACACAAAGTAGTTGTGGGCGCTGATGTTGTTCAATATGCTTACCGCTACTAGTCCAATCTTGTTTCGACGGTATTGTGGGATGAAGCGCCCGGACCGACCTTACACGCATTTCCACGTGAGACAAGTTCCACCGATCGACATGCACTTGGTGCATAAGGTGGCTAGCGGGTGCCGCCTCCCACTTTAGTCGGAACGGATTCGATGAAAAGGGTCCTTATGAAGGGTAAATAGCAATTGGCATATCACGTTGTGGTTTTATGAGGTAGGAAACGTTTGCTAGAAACCCATAGCAGCCACAGAAACATGCAAACAACAATTAGAGGACGCCTAACTTGTTTTTGCAGGTATGCTATGTGATGTGATATGGCCAAGAAGAATGTGATGAATATATGTGATGTATGAGATTGATCATGTTCTTGTAATAGGATTCACGACTTGCATGTCGATGAGTATGACAACCGGCAGGAGCCATAGGAGTTGTCTTTATTTATTGTATGACCTGCGTGTCATTTAACAACGCCATGTAATTACTTTACTTTATTGCTAACCGTAGCCATAGTAGTAGAAGTAATAAGTTGGCTAGACAACTTCATGGAGACACGATGATGGAGATCATGATGATGGAGATCATGGTGTCATGCCGGTGACAATGATGATCATGGAGCCCCAAGATGGAGATCAAAAGAGCAATATGATATTGGCCATATCATGTCACTACTATATAATTGCATGTGATGTTTATTATGTTTATGCATCTTGTTTACTTAGAACGACGGTAGTAAATAAGATGATCCTTACACAAATTTCAAGAAGTGTTCTCCCCGACCGTGCACCGCTGTTACAGTTCGTCGCTTCTAAGCACCACGTGATGATCGGGTGTGATGGATTCTTACGCTCACATAAAACGGGTGTAAGACAGATTTACACAGCAAAAACACTTGGGGTTAACTTGACGAGCCTAGCATGTGCGACATGGCCTCGAACACGGAGACCGAAAGGTCGAGCATGAGTCGATAGTAGATACGATCAACATGAAGATGTTCACCGATGATGACTAGTCCGCCTCACGTGATGATCGGACACGCCTAGTTGACTCGGATCATGTAATCACTTAGATGACCAGAGGGATGTCTATTCGAGTGGGAGTTCATAAGATGAACTTAATTATCTTGAACATAGTCAAAAGACCTTTTGCAAATTATGTCGAAGCTCGCTTTAGTTCCACTGCTTAGATATGTTCCTAGAGAAAATATAGTTGAAAGTTGAAAGTAGCGATTATGCGATAAGAGAAAGCTTATGTCCTTAATGCACCGCCAGTTGTGTTGAACCCCAAACGCCGCTTGTAGATGTTATGTAACATCGGACATACACGCTTTGATAACTACGTGATAGTTCAATTAAACGGTTTAGAGTTGAGGCACCAAAGACGCTTTCAAACGTCATGAACATATGAGATGTTTCGAGGGCTGAATTGGGATTTCAGGTTCGTGCTCACGCCAAGAGGTATGAGACCTCCGACGAGTTTTCTTAGCCTGCAAACTAAGGGAGAAAAGCTCAATCGTTGAGCTTGTACTCAGATTGTCCGGTACAACAATCACTTGAATCGAGTGGGAGTTAATCTTCCGATGAGATAGTGATGTTTCTCCAAAGTCATTGCCACCAAGCTGCTAGAGCTTCGTGTTGAACTATAACATGTCGTGGATAGATATGATGATCCTTGAGGTATTCACGATGTTTGACACCGCAAAGTAGAAATCAAGAAGGAGCATCAATTGTTGATGGTTGGTGAAACCACTAGTTTCAAGAAGGGCAAGGGCAAGAAGGACACTTCATGAAACGGCAAATCAGTTGTTGCTCCAAAGGAAGAAACCCAAGGTTGAACCCAACCCCAGACTTAGTGCTTCGTAATAAGGGGAACAGCCACGGAGTAGAATTATCCTAGATACTTGGTAGATAAGAAGGCTGGCAAGGTCGATAGAAGTATATTGATTTACATTATGTTAATGTGTACTTTACTAGTACTCCTAGTAGCACCAGGTATTAAGATACCGGTTCGTTGCTAAGTGTTAGTAACTCAAATAAAAGCTACGGAATAAACGGAGACTAGCTAAAGGTGAGCTGACGATATGTGTTGAAGTGTTTCCAAGTTTGATTTGATCAAACATCGCACGCCCTCTACCATCAAGATTAGTATTAAACCTGAATAATTGTCATTTGGTGTTTATGCTGAGCATAGACATGATTGGATTATGTCTATCGCAATACGGTTATTCATTTAAGGAGAATAATGGTTACTCTGTTTATTTGAATAATACCTTCAATGGTCTTGCACCTAAAGGAATGGTTTATTGAATCTCGATCGTAGTGATACACATTTCCATGCCAAAAGGTATAAGATAGTAATGATAGTACCACTTACTTGTGGCACCGCCATGTAAGTCATATTGGTATAGAACGCATGAAGAAGCTCCATGTTGATGGATCTTTGACTCACTGCTTTTGAAAAGTTTGAGACATGCTAACCATGTCTATTGGTGCATACGCATGAAGAAACTCCATGCAGATGGATCGCTTAGACTCACTTGATTTTGAATCACTTGAGATATGCAAATCATACCACATGGACAAGATGACTGAAAAGCCTCGGTTCAAAGAAGATGGAACAAGATAGCAACTTGTTGGAAGTAACACATTTTGATGTGTGCAGTCCAATAAGTGCCGAGGCATGCAAGGAATATCATTATGTTCTTACTTCACGATGATTCGAGTAGATGTTGAGTATATTTACTTGATGAAACACAAGTCTGAATTATTGAATGGTTCAAGTAATTTCAGAGTGAAGTTTAAGATCTTCGTGACAAGAGGATAGAATGTCTATGATATGATCATAGAGATGAATATCTGAGTTACGTAGTTTTGGCACACAATTAAGACATTGTGCAAATTGTTTCACAATTAATACCGCCTCGAACACCATAGTGTGATGGTGTGTCCGAACATCATAGTTGCACTCTATTGGATATGGTGCGCACTATGATATCTCTTATCGATTACCACTATCGCTCATGGGTTAGGCATTAGAGACAACCGCACTCACTTTAATAGGGCACCACGTAATTCGCTGAGATGACACCGTATGAACTATGGTTTAGAGAAACCTAAGTTGTCATTTCTTAAAGGTTTGGGGCTGCGACGCTTATGTGGAAAAGTTTCAAAGTTGATAAGCTCGAACCCAAAGCGGACAAAATGCATCTTCATAGGACACCCAAAACGGTTGGGTATACCTCCTAATTCAAACCGAAAGCAATAGGGATTGTTTCTTGAATCGGGTCCTTTCTCGAGGAAAAGTTCGCCTCTAAAAGTTGAGTGGAGGATGGTGGAGACTTGATGAGGTTATTGAACCGTCACTTCAACAAGTGTGTAGCAGGCACGTGAAGTTGTTCCCGTGGTACCTACACCAATTGAAGTAGAAGCTTATGATAGTGATCATGAAGTTTCGATCAAGTCACCGACGCACTCTGAGGGTGACAAGGATGCGATTACTACTCGAGTGGTACAGCAATCCTGTCTTGAAGGTCATGTTGCTGGACAACAATGAACCCACGAGCTATGGAGAAGCGATGGTGGGCCCAAATTCGACAAATGGTTAGAAACCATGAAACCGAGATAGGATCCATGTATCAAAACAAAGCATGGACTTTGGTGGACTTGCCCGATGATCGGCAAGCCATTGAGATGAATGGATCTTTAAGAAGAAGACGGACATGGACGGTAATGTCACCTTCTATGAAGCTCGACTTGTGGCAAAGAGTTTTTCACAAGTTCAAGGAATTGACTATGATGAGATTCTCTCATTCGTAGCGATGCTTAAGTCCGTCGGAATCATGTTAGCACAAGCTGCATTTATGAAATCTGGCGATGGATGTCAAAATGAGTTTCCTTACCAGTTTTGTAAGGAAAGGTTGTATGTGATACAATCATAAAATTTTGTCAATCCTAAGGATGCTAAAGGTATGCCGCTCCAGCGATCCTTCTAAGGACCGGAGTAAGCATCTCGAGTTGGAACGTGCTTTGATGAGATGATCAAAGATTTTGGGTGTATACAAAGTTTATGAGAAACTTGTATTTCCAAAGAAGTGAGTGGGAGCACTATAGAATTTTTGATGAGTATATGTTGTTGACATATTGTTGATCGTAAATGATGTAGAATTTCCGAAAGCATATAGGGTTATTTGAAAGATGTTTTCAATAGAAAACCTGGATTAAGCTTATTTGAACATTGAGCATCGAGATCTATAAGGATAGATCAAAATTGCTTAATGGTACTTTCAAATGAGCACATACTCTTGACATGATCTTGAAGGTGTTCAAGATGGATCACCAAAGAAGGAGTTCTTGCCTAAGATGTAAGGTATGAGGTTAAGAGTTAAAGCTCGACCACGGCAGAAAAGAGAGAAAGGACGAAGGTCGCCCCTATGCTTTAGACGTAGGCTCTATAGTATGCTATGCGTGTGTACCGCACCGAAGTGTGCCATACCATGAGTCAACATAAGTACAAGAATGATCCAGAATGGGGATCATTGGACAGCGGTCAAAATTGTCCTTGGAGTAAATAAGGACATGTTTTCGATTATGGAGGTGATAATGAGTTCGGCGAAGGGTTACGCCGATGTAAGCTTTAACACCTATCCGAAAGTGACTCGAGTAGCAAACCGGATACGATAGTGGAGCAACCATTTGGAATAGCTCCAAGTGGAGCGTGAAAGCAGCATTTACAATATGACATAGAGAATTGCGATACACACGGATCTGAAAGGTTCGTACTCTGCTGACTAAAAACCTCTCACAAGCAAAACATGATCAAACCCCGTAACTCATTGAGACTTAATCACATGGTGATGTGAACTAGTTTAAGACACTAGTAAACTCTTTGTATGTTGGTCACATGGCGATGTGACCTATCGCTGTTAATCACATGGCGATGTGAACTAGATTATTGACTCTAGTGCAAGTGGGAGACTGTTGGAAATATGCCCTAGAGGCAATAATAAATTAGTTATTATTATATTTCCTTGTTCATGATAATCGCTTATTATTCATGCTATAATTGTATTGACCGGAAACAGCAAATACATGTGTGGATACATAGACAACACCATGTCCCTAGTAAGCCTCTAGTTAACTAGCTCGTTGATCAATAGATGGTTACGGTTTCTCGACCATGGACATTGGATGTCATTGATAACGGATCACATCATTAGGAGAATGATGTGATGGACAAGACCCAATCCTAAGCCTAGCACAAAGATCGTAGTTCAGATGCTAAAGCTTTTCTAATGTCAAGTATCTTTTCCTTAGACCATGAGATCGCAATTCCCGGATACCGAGGAGTGCTTTGGTGTATCAAACGTCACAACGAATCGGGTGACTATAAAGGTGCACTACAGGTATCTCCGAAAGTGACCATTGGGTTGACACGGATCGAGATCGATTTGTCACCCGTAAACGGAGAGGTATCTCTGGCCCACTCGGTAGGACATCATCATATGTGCACAATGTGACCAAGGGGTTGATCACGGATGATGTGTTACGGAACGAGTAAAGAGACTTGCCGGTAACGAGATTGAAC